>JAPDLB010000013.1:600000-964755 GCA_027569935.1 Clonostachys sp. G952 | reverse complement strand
AGTTTTAGAATTTAGATTTATAACTATAGTTTATATATATTAATAATAGTTAGATTAATTCTTATACTAAATTATTATATATAATTTATACTATTAATAATAATTATACTTAATTATTCTATTTATAATTAATATATATTTATAGATATTATTCTAAAGTTTAATTTAATTATTTTATTTAATTATTACTTTATAAATAGTAAACTATTAAAAGCTTATATTTTATATCTATTTATATTATAAATAATTATTAAAATTTAGAGATAAATATTATTTCTTTATTTAATATTATTTTATTAAATAATCTATAGTAACTAATTATATATTATAAAAACTAGTATATAAAATCTTCTATAGAGCTTATTTCTTTATATAGAATAAAATATCTATATTTTATAAATCTATTAATAACTATTAAAATACTATTATATTCTACTCTAGTTATAAGTTCTTTAGATTTTAATAGTTTAATAATATAATTAAAGAATATTAATTATTATAATTATTCTAATATTAAAATTAATTTAAATTCTCTATATAGTTTATATTATATAGATTTAATTTATATATATATATTATATTCTAAAACTATAATCTATACTTCCTTTTATAAATCTAGATAATTATAATATTATTTAATTCTATTAAATATTTTTTTAATTCTTTAGTATTTTAAGAATAGATATTTATAGATTTTTTTAATAAATATTATTCTTATTTTCTATTATAGTTTTTTTAAATTAGAAATAGTAACTATTTAGATTTTAATATATACTATTTCTTTAAATATAACTCCTAAGGCTTTTTATACTAAATATTTTTTATTATTTATAATAAGTAATTATTTATTTATTTTAAATATAGTTTATTTATATTCTAATTTATAACTAAAAGTATTAATTTTTTTATTCTCTAATTTTTTCTAATATATTATTTTATAATTAAATTAAAATAGATATTTAATATAATAAATTTATCTTCTATTAAATTACTAGATTATAATAAAATATTAAATATTCTTATAATCTATATATATTTTAATCTTATATATTATCCCTAAGTAATAGTATTTAAATTCTTTAAATATATATATAATAGCTATAAATTCCTTATTATAAATAGAGTAATTAAATTCTATACTATATAGTTTCTTTAAAAAGAATACTATAAAGTATAATACTTCTTTATTATTTCTTTAGCTAATTTATATACTAATTATAAAATCTAAAATATTAGTTTTAAGTTTTATTTCTTTTATAGAATTAAATATCTATAGTATAAATTCTAAAAGTATTTAATTTTTAATTTTATTAAATATTTTTTACTATTTATTATTCTATTAGAATTCTATTTCTTTTTTAATAATATTATATAAGAATATAATAATTTTCCTATAATTCTTAATAAATTATTAATAATAATTAATAAATCTAAGAAAAGTTTATATTTTCTTAATAGTTTTTAATACTTTCTATTTCTTAATTATAGTAATTTTACTTTATTCTATTTATATTTTATTTAGTTAAATAATATATTCTAAAAAGTTAATTTTTTATATATAGAAATAGTTTTTCTCTAATTCTACTAATAATTTTATATTTTTTAGTTTTTCTAGAATCTTATATATATATTTTTTATATATTTTTAAATTATTTAAAAAGATTAAAATATTATTAAAATAAATAATTATAAAGATATTAAAATACTTTTAAAGTATTTAATTAATTATTTATTAGAATATTATAAATATATTTATTAATTTAAAAAGTATTATAAAATACTTATAGAAGTTAAACTTTATTCTAAATACTATTTTCTATTTATTTTCTTTTTTAATTTATATTAAATTATAAACTCCTTTTAGATCTAGTATAATAAACTATTATTTTCTCTATAATTAATCTCTAAGTTCTATAATTAGTAATAAGAATATTCTATTCTTATATATAATCTTATTTAGCTACTAGTAGTTAATAACTAAATAGAGTTTATTATTTTTCTTTAGTATAAATATTATAAAGTATTCTATAAATAAAATTAATAGTTATATATAGCTTTTTATTAATATATTATTAATATATTTATAGAGTATTTATAACTAAGGTTTTATAAAATTATAAAGTTTATAAAAAACTAGTTCTTTTTTATTAATAATAGAGATTTTATAATTCTACTAGCTATATTTAGATAAACTAATTTTAAAAATTTTCTTAAATAGTTTATTATAAATTCTATATTCTTTTAGAATATTCTTTAGCTATTTTTCTTTTTCTAAATATCTTATTTATATATATTTATACTAGATATTATTTTTCTTATTCTATTATACTTTCTATTAATTATTTATCTAGTTCTACTTTTAAATTTTAATATTAAATAGTTCTAGGGATAGTTTTTCTATTTTCTTTTACTATTAATTATACTTAATTTTATATTCTTATTATTATTTTTTTATTAGTTATTTCTAATTAATTAGTATTAAAGATATATCTAAGGATTATTCTTATTTCTATATTTAGCTTAAGATTTATATTATTTATCTTAGTTCCTACTATAATAAGTTTTTTATAGTTTTAGATTATAATATTATTAAAACTATAACTACTATATCTACTTATTATTATAAATTATTATTATTATTTTTTATAATAGTACTTTTAGATATTAAAAAATAAATATATTTTTCTAATATTTAATAAAATTTTAATTTTTATTAATTCTAATTTAAATACTTAGAAAAGTACTATTACTTTATATAGCTAGTATATTAATTAATCAGTAGATTTATATTTTATAACTATAGTAATTCTAATATAATATTATAACTTTCTAGTAGTATTAAGTTATAGATAATATTAAATTTCTTTTTTTAGATTTTAATTATAAAATAATTAGTTTTTAAATTAATAATTTTATTATTATATTTAAATTTTAAACTTTTTATATTAACTACTATATAGATTTCTTTTTTCTTTCTTTATAATAAGTAAAGTTAATTAATTACTATTAGTAAGATATAATTTTTCTATACTCTATAGTTAATAAATACTATAAGCTAGTTCTTCTTAATCTCTATTTCTATAAGAATATATATAGAGCTTCTAGTTTCTATTATTCTTAAGATTCTTTAATCTATTATTAATATTATATTATACTATAACTCTATTATAAATAGTTTAGATTATTTTTATCTAGTTAATTTATTTCTTAAGTATATTATACTTATTATTATATTTTAATATTTATTTTAAAAGTTCTTCTAGTATTTTAAATATATCTATATATCCTAGGATATATTATTAGAATTTCTTTAGCTATCTACTATATTTATTCTAATTCTTAGGGGATATAGCTTTTCTATAAGAGTAGTTTATAACTTACTTTTATTTATCTATAGAGATAATTACTAGTTTCTTATTAGATTTCTTATTTTCTATTAATAATACTATTATAGTTTATTTTTAATACTAATATTCTATTTCTTCCTAAGCTTAATATTATTTAAGTATTTATTTAGTAAAGTTTTTATTATTATCTCTATTTCTTACTAAATTAAATACTAGTTATTTAGTATATAGATAGTTAGAATATCTTTAGTTAAAATATTATTTAATATATTCTCTATAATTATAAATAGTTTAATTTTCTTAGATTTTTTATTTATATTATAATTTAATTTTTTTATTCTTATAGATCTTATATTACTATTCTTTATATATTTTAACTAGTATTTTATTAGCTTTATATTCCCTAGGGTATTCTTTAAAATCTTATTTAAAAATAAAATATTAATTAATATTAGATAGTTTATTTATAAAGTATAATATTTTCTTATTAGTATATCTAGATAGTATATTTCTATATAGCTATAAAAAGATATTATTTCTAACCTTCTATTATTAATAGATAGTATAGAAAATATTATAATATATTAATTATAATTCTTTATAATACTTAGTTCTTAAGATATTCTTCTAGCTTCTAGATAATTTATATAAACTATTTAGATATTAAATAGTATTTATAGTTCTTTATCTATAAACTATAAATACTTTTATTATAGTTAGATTTTACTTTTTAATTTTTTATTAGTAATAGATATAAACTTCTTTATATTCTTCTTATATTATATTCTTTATCTATATATACTATTTTTCTTCTTCTAGTATATACTTAATAAACTTATTATTATATTTAAATACTATCTTATATATTATAAATAGTCTATATTCTAAATCTATTTATCTCTCCTTATACTTTATTTTAAAATCTTTAAATATCCCTTTAATTTATTTTTAGTTTTTTATTACTACTTTATTATTCTAATCTTTAGAATTTTCTAGTATTTTATAGAAGAGTAGTATATATATTTTAGAAAATTTAGAAATTTTAATATTATCTAGAGTTTCTTTCTAAGTAGTTTTTCTAATTATTCTAAGAGTTTTAATCTTAGTTTTTCTAGTCACTTTTAATTATTTTTTATCTTTTTTAATAGGTTTCTAATTTTTTTATTTTCTTAGTTTTAAATATTATAGTAAAATATATCTAATCTTATTATAATTATAATATTTATATTTTTCTATAGTTTCTAGCTTTATAGAATCTATATATATTCTAGAGATTATAGTTTATTATTATTATAACTTTCTAGTATTAGTATAGTAGTTTATTTATTATTTATATATTTACTACTAGTATTACTAATTATTAATTTTTATAGCTATAGTTATATAGTTATAAATACTTATTAGTCTATCTTCCTTATAGAGTTCCTCTTAAACTTCTTTTTTAAACTAGTTAAAGTAGTAAGATATAGTATATTTATAGTTCTAGTTAGTTCTAGCTAAAAGTTAAAAATACTTTATACTAAAAACTAATACTAATTTAGTTTAAATAAATAGATTAATTTTATACTCTACTTTATATTTCTTATCTTATATTCTAAAGGTTTAATAAAGAATTTCTATAAAATAATTAAAATTTATTATAATATTTATAGTTTATTAACTCTTATACTTATTAAGATATTTCCTTATAATAGATTTAAACTAGTTAAAAGTACTTTCTTTAAATTATAAGTAGATATATATAACTTACCTCTTATTAATATTAAAGATAATAGGGAAATAATTAAAATATATTTATAGTTAAATTATAAATTCCTAAAGTTTAGTTTATATTCTATTAAATATCTTAAGTATTAATAGCTTAAGTAGTATTTCTAGTTTTTACTTATTAGCTATAATCTAAGCCTAAGCTTATAGATTAATATTCTAAATAACTTATTATTCTATTAGAATAGTTATAATTACTACTTTCTATTATATAGTTATAAAATACTTCTAAAATTAAAAAATTTATTTCTTAAGGAGTTTAACTTTAGTATTATTATTACTATTACTATTATTATTATTATTATCCTTATCTATTATATTAGTATATTAAATAGATAGATTATTAGTAATAATAGGAATATATTACTATTAAGCTTATAGAACTATAGTAGTTATAATATCTTTTTTATTATTATATAGTAATTAAGATAAGATAATTAGCTAAATAAGAGTTATTAATATATAATAATTAAATAACTTATACTAGATAGGGATCTAGGGTAAGTTAGAGTTAAACTAATTAGATATTATTCTAAGTAGTATAATTAGATTATTATAGATTATATAATATAAATTACTATTAATATATAAGTATTATAAAGCTAGTAATAATAGATATATAGATAATTATATTAATAACTATCTAAAAAAGTATTCTATCTAATAAAATAAATATATATATATACTAAGAGCTTATAATAGCTTACTAGTAATCTAGAGTAAGTTTAATTAAGAATTATTTAAACTTACTAATAATCTAGAGTAATCTATTTCTTATTAGAGGAAAAAGTAGAGTATACTATATAATATAGTAGATATATACTTTATTTATAATATTATAGAGAATAAAAACTAATTAAAAAAAAGCTATATTTTAAAAATAACTATTTATTAATATAGATTTATTATAATCTAATATATAATTTATAGTTTTAGTATATTATATATTATATTAAATTAATTAAATTAATTTTTTCTTAAAAAGAATTAGTTATTTAAACTTTATATTATTTTTAATTATATTTAGATTAGAATATTAATTAAATTAAATTAAATTTAGTATTAGTATATTAGAATTTATTTTAATTTAATTTAAAATTATATATATTTAAAAATAAGAAAAGTTAATTATATAATTATTAGTTAATTTATCTTTATAAATATAATATATATTTACTACTATAAAAGATTTTTATTAAAAATAATATAAATTTAATATAAATTTAATATTTATTTATATATAGTTATTTATACTATATAATAATTATTAATTAATAATAATTATAGTTATTATAAATTAATAGTTATAATTTATTATAACTATTATAGTTTAATAAGTTCTAATAACTTTTAAAAAATTAGAAATATTAATAGAACTATTATTAAATTATTAAGTTTATTAAGTTTAAATAAAGATTTAGAAAATTTAGAAAAGTTTTTAAAATATTTTTAAATAATTTAATCTATATTTAAATTACTCTATAGCTAATTTACTTTAGATTAAATCTTAGATTTTAAATAATTTCTTTAGTTTTAAAAATAAAATATTTAATATTTATATTTAATTAATTAATTTAAAAGCTTTTTTATATAAAAATAGATTTTATAAAAGCTATATATATTTTTTTTAAAGGTTTTTACTATATATAAGAGGTAATATTCTAAGATCAAGCTATATATAATATAATCTATATAATTAGTTTTTAACTAAGTTCTAGTTTATATTTAATCTTTAACTTTATTTTTTTATTATTATTATATAGCTAGCTAAAATATAGATAATAATAATTCTAAAAACTCTAAAAAGAGCTTATTAAGTATATATTTTAGCTATAGATCCTAAAGAGAAATACTTATTATTTATAATTAATTATAATATCTCTCTAAGCTTAATATTACTTACTATCTCTTATAATAATAGTAATAATAGATATTTCTAATATAATTATTCTTTATAACTAGAGCCTGATTATTATAAGTAGCTAGATTCTTATATATATAATAATAGTTATTAATAATAACTATTAGAATCTCTTTTTAAATATTAATTATTTAAATCTATACTCTATTATAGATTTATTTATAATAATAAAACTTATTAAAATTACAGTAGCCTTTAAGGTATATTAGGCCTTGAAACCGCTATAATACAGCAGGGAAGTTCGCTATAACTTATAGTTCTTAACTACTAACTCTGCTATAACTTAGTAAGTTTCAGTACTAGAGGGACCTAATATAGTGCAAAATATAGCGCAAGAGAATCTTATTTTTATAAGAGAGACCAGAAAATTATACTAATTTCTCTTATAGGTCTACTAACTAAAAACTACTCTAAAACCTACTAAAGCTGCTTCCCGGGCTACTTTTGATTTTCTATAAAATTTATTACTATAGGAAATCTAAAAAATTAACTTATAACTACTAAAACCCTTAACTAATATATAAAGCTTTTATAAGACCTACTTTTATCTAAAAGAGACTCTTAAGCTGATCAGTTAAGTATAGATATTAGATATCTTATCTTTAAAGCTGAAGGAATTATCTAAGATCTAAGACCTAGTCTAGGGTAGGCTGGTTATAGGGTAGCCTGGTATAGGTTAGGTTATCTGAGAATATCCTAGGATTTTTCCCGGATTTTCTAGACCCTTATCTGGGCTAGATAAGCCTAATAATCTAATAATAGCTCTACTGGTAGCCTGGACCCCTGAGGGTTCCTAGGGCCTACTAAGCTGTAGTAGTTATAGCGGGCTATAGCTACTGACCTACAGTAGCTGCAGCTGCTATTGGCTAGTAATTGTTATCGCTAAGAGATAGCGATCTCAACCGCTATTGGCTAGTATTAGCAGGGGGTTATTAGCGGTTATAGCCAGTAGCTATAATCGCTAGAGGCTAGTAATTATAATAGCTAGCAGCTAGTAGTCAGGATTGCTAATAGTAATCTAACCCTACTAACTTATAATAGCTATAATCTCTTAAATTTAATAAAACTACTTTTTTATATATAGATCTAGTAGTTATATCTACTAGAACTATTACTTTATCTAGTAGCTAATTAATATAAAAATATATCTTTAGAGGTTTTTACTATATATAAAGAGTAATATTCTAAGATCAGGCTATATATAATATAATCTATATAATTAGTTTTTAATTAAGTTTTAATCTATATCTAATCTTTAAAAAAAAATTTTTTTTACTTTTTATTATATAGCTAGCTAAGATATAAATAATAATAATTCTAAAAACTCTATAAAGAGTTTATTAAGTATATAATTTAGCTATAAACTCTAAAGAGAAATACTTATTATTTATAATTAACTATAATATTTCTCTAAGCTTAATATTATTTACTATTTCTTATAATAATAGTAATAATAGATATCTCTAATATAATTATTCTCTATAGCTAAGGTTTAATTATTATAAATAACTAAGTTTTTATATATATATTTTTTAAGGGTTTTTACTATATATAAAAGGTAATATTCTAAGATTAAGCTATATATAATATAATCTATATAATTAGTTTTTAACTAAGTTTTAATCTATATCTAATTTTTAACTCTATTTTTTTTTACTATAAATAACTTTACTATTTCCTTAATCTCTTTATTCTCTACCTACCTCTTTATTTTTTTATTATAATCTTTTTATTAACTAATATTTCTATAATTAAGTTCAGATTATTTAAATATAAAGTAATAGATCTTATTAGTAATACTTTTATTAATAAGCTGGAACTTAATCTTTAAATCTACTTAACTAGACTAAGTAAAGATATTATTTAATTTTTCAGAATAATTAGTTATTATAATTAGAATTTAATTATCCTGGGAGAAAACCCTATTAAGGATATTTAAAAGACTTAAAAGAGTTATCTCTTTCTTTAGTAATCTTATTTTAAGATTACTATCTGAATTATTAGTATTAGAGTCCCTAAACTATATAACTCCTACAGTATTAATATCCTCTAATAATATAATATATTTATCTAGAAGTATACTAAATAGGTTATTTAGTTTTTTATTATTTATACTAGGGATACTAATAATATAGATATCTATATCTAAGGTACTAATAATAGATAGACTAAAGCTTATCTTTCTAGTTCTAGGAGGTCTATATAGAAGATATTCTTATTTATAGGGAATTAAGTAATTAGTATACTAGATCTTAGTATCTGGGTTAAGGAATTTATTAATATTATTAATAAGTTAACTTTTTTACCCTTTATTAAGGATAATAATTATAAGAGACTAAGTATTTACTATCTTTTCTTTTTTCTAGTAATTTTTATAATATAAATAGATAGTTATCTTATTTTTTAATCTATTAAGATATTTATATTAGTAGTCTTCTATAAAATATTTCAGAATTTATAAAGATTATCTAATATAAGTAATAGAGATCTATTTCTCTTTATAAAAGCTAATATCTACCTGAGTAGTTCTATATAAAAGTAAGTACCTCCTATACTAGAAATAGAAAGCCCTTTTCTATAGGGTATACTAGAGCAGTTTTTTAGTATAAGTATTATAAGTTCTTTATTTCTTATTAACTTTAGTATAAATAGAATAAGTAGTATTCTCTAATCTATAAGCTAAGACCTATACTTAAACTATATTATATATTTTATTATAGTATTTAATCCGGAGAGTTAATACTTATAGAGGTAAGCCTGAGTTCTATAATTATATTTCTTATAACTTACTAAAGTAATTAATAAACTAATCTATAAATTAAAATATATATAGTTTTAATAATATAGCTAGTATAAAGAGATATATTAGCTAGGTAAAGCTAGATATATTACTATTTAGAATCTAACTAGCAGTATTAGTAATATTTAAGAAACTAGGAAGGAAAAGATCTAAAATAGATATTAGCTAGAATAGTAGCTCTTAGATAAAAGACAGACTAGTATTACTAAGGAGTATTATAATTATATAATAGAGGCTATACTAATAAAAGGAAAGAGATAATAGTAATATAGATTAAATATAAAAAAACTAAAGTAGATCTTATAAAGCTTTAGCTTATAACTTAATTCTTAGAAGAGTAGATCTATATCAGAATAAATATAATCTTCTCTTATAGAAATCCTATTTTCTTATAGTTCTCTTACCTATATATTATATCCCTATCTCTAATTTAACCTTCTATTATTAGATTTAGTTTAATAAAGTCTAATAAGGTATTACTATTAATTACCTACTACTTATAAGTATTATTAGATATTAATTAACTAGAATATATATTAGTATTCAGTTTAGTAGTACTATTATAGAGGTTATATCTAATATAGTCTAACTACTATATAGCTAATATAAGTATTCCTTTTAGTAATAAACTAATAATAAGTCTCTTTAGAATATTATTCTATTTATTTAGAGATATAAAAGTAGTTATAATATCTTTTCTATTATTATATAGTAATTAAAATAAGGTAATTAGCTAAATAAGAGTTATTAATATATAATAGTTAAGTAATTTATATTAAATAAAGATCTAGGGTAAGTTAAGGTTAAACTAATTAAAGTTATTCTAAGTAGTATAATTAAGTTATTTTAATACTATATAAGTTACTACTAATATATAAATACTAAGAAGCTAGTTTTAATAAAGGTAATAATAATTATAGATAAACTATTATATTAATAACTATCTAAAAGAGTATTTCTATTTAGTAAAATAAATATATATATATACTAGGGGATTATTAATACTTAATAATAATCTATATCTCTAGATTATAAGGATTATTATAAGATTCTAATAATCTATATATAATTAGTTAGAGAAGTAGGTTTTCTATTTACTAGGTGGGAATAACTTATACTAGTATAAGTTACTAATCTAACTAGTTTATATATAATCTATATAGAGATAAAATTTATAATAGAATTAATATTTTAAATATTCTTAATTACTATATTAAGCTATTAAAGATTAAATAGTTATATAAAGATTAAATAGTTATTTAAATAGTTTTTCTATTAAAACCTCTATATATTATTAAGAGTATTTATTATAATAATTACTTATTAAGATAGAAAATAGCTAAGTTAGTTTTAAGTTTAAGTAATTATTAAATATTTTATAATTAAGCTTTTAATAAATATAATATAAATAAGAAATATACTTTCTTAAGATTATAATATACTTTAATTAATATTTTTTTAATATATTAATTCTATAAGTATTTATATTAAAAGAAGTAAAAAAAGACTCTTAATACTATAATAATATATATTAAGATTTTATTATATTAAGACTTATATTAATAAAGTAAAGAGAGAGAAAGCTATATATATATATAATATTTATAATTATAATAGTAAAAAGGTTAATAGTAAATAATAATTATTATATTAATTAATAGCTTTATTATTTATATTATAATTTATTATATAAAAGCTTCTTTTATCTTAAGTAATTAAATAGCTTAAAAAGATAAGAAATCCTTATAAAGAAAGTATTTAAAATATTTATTATAATATCTTTAAAAATTATAACTAAAGGTAATATAAGTAATTAATTAATTTACTAATTAATTATAAATTAAAGTTTTAATTATATAAAGGAAATAGTATATTTTATTAACTAAGCTATAAAAAATAGCTCCTTTTATTATATTATTTAAAAGTATAGTTTATAAAGCTTTAAATCTTTTATTTTTACTTTATTAATATAAGAAAAAGCTTAAGTAAAAAGTAATATCTTATAAAGAGGAGGTAAATAATAATATAAACTAAAGAGCTTTAATATAAAGCTTAATAAAAAAGTATAAATTTCTTAATCTTAAAGTTAATAAATATTATTAATTTACTTTTATATTATAGACTTCTTAATTTTAGAATTAATAAATATTATTAATTTATTTTTATATTATAAATTTCTTAACTTTAAAGTTAATAAAAATTATTAACTTATTTTTATACTTTAAATTTCTTAATTTTAAGATTAATAAATATTATTAACTTATTTTTATATTATATATTTCTTAACCTTAAGATTAATAAAAATCTTAACCTTAACCTAATATATATTATATTATCTAGCTCTTAGTATAAATATAAAATTTATATACTAAGATTAGTTAGATATAAGTATATATATATTAAGAATACAGGAGGATCTAATTAGCTTAGAGCTTTAAATAGATATCTATAATTATATATAACCCCTATTATCCCTTTAGAGCTAAATTTATCTAGATACTAGGTTAAAGATCTCTTCCCTTTGACTTAATATAATAGTTAAATAACTTATACTAAATAGGGGTCTAGGGTAAGTTAGGGTTAAACTAATTAGATATATTCTAAGTAGTATAATTAGATTATTATAAACTATATAATATAAATTACTATTAATATATAAGTATTATAAAGCTAGTAATAATAGATATATAAATAATTATATTAATAACTATCTAAAAGAGTATTTTCTATCTAGAAAATAAATATATATATATACTAATTATAGAGTATAAGAAGTATATTACTTCTAGTAATCTAGCTTTATTCTATAATAGAAGTATATTACTCTTATTACTCTTATCTTTTAGACTATAGGGTATATATAACTATATAATCTATTATAAAGGTTTTTATTTATAATATAATATTCTCTCTCTATTAGTTTTATTCTTAAGATTCTATATAATTTTAATAAGTTTTCCTTCTTTCTATATATAATAGCTATATTATAATATTTATTATATCTAATTATATTTAGAAACTAGTATATTCTAAGACTTATAAATAAGCTCTTCTTACTACTACTATTTAAATATTCAGTTTACTAGCTAATATACTATATACTCTATATTTTAAAATAAAGAAAAAGTACTTTATTCTTTCTAGTAGGAGATTATTTTATTATAATAAGTATATTTAAAGTAGTTATTATTATAATAGAATACTAATTATATCTAATTATAAGTATTTCTCTTATTTTTCCTTATTCCTTCTTCTAATTTTTCCTACTTAGTAGAAAAATTAATAATATAATAGAAAAAACTAGCTAAAGAAGAATTTAATATAGATAAGAAGATTCTTCTTTTATATTAATAAATAATTTAACTTTAGAGTAATCTTTCTATTATCTTAGGGTATATTTAGTATATTTATAAGATATATAGATATATTAAGAGTAAGATATAGTAGGAAATTTAATATAGTTTTTAAGAACTTAATAAGAAGGAGTAATTATTCTTTAATTAGGTTTTTAATTTCTTTAAAGCTTCTGAGTAATATACTCTAGAGGAAGTCTAGTTTTTAGAAGTTATTTCTAAAATAGATTTAAATCTATTAGATCTTAGAGAGAATTTTTCTAATTTAACTCTTTTTTTTCTTTCTAATAGAACTAATAAATTAGATATTAATATTTCTTTAGATATTTAATAGGTTTCTATATATTATCCTGATTAGTATATTCCTTCTACTTAACTAGATAAAATATTTATCTATTTCTAATTTCTTTCTTTAAGATCTCCTCTAGTTTATATTCTTCTTTATAGATTTTAATTAAATAATCTTAGTTTAAAGTATTTTCTAATATTTTTTTAAATAATAAGATATAAAAAACTAGGTAGATATATATTATATCTAATAGTAAAAGTTTATAGTTAGTATCTGATTTTTTTTTTAAAATTTTAAATAGTTTAAGTTTTTTATAGTTTAATTTATTATTTAGCTTTATTATTATAATATTTTTTTAGAGTAAATAAACCTTATCTCCTTCCTTTAGAATTAATCTCTTTAATCTTATTTTATTATAGTATTTTTTTATTCTTTTCTAGAGAAATTCTAGTTCTATTTTTATTTTAAAGTATAATAAATATAATATTTCTTTTATAAGTATAATAGCTAATATATTTAATCTATTAAATTCTAATTAATTTTAGAATTTAGATTTATAACTATAGTTTATATATATTAATAATAATTAGATTAATTTTTATACTAAATTATTATATATAATCTATACTATTAATAATAATTATATCTAATTATTTTATTTATAGTTAATATATACTTATAGATATTATTCCAGGGTTTAATTTAAATATTCTATTTAACTATTACTTTATAGATAATAAGCTATTAAAAACTTATATTTTATATCTATTTATACTATAAGTAATTATTAAAACTTAGAGATAAATATTATTTCTCTATCTAATATTATCTTATTAGATAATCTATAGTAATTAACTATATATTATAGAAACTAATATATAAAATCTTCTATAGAGCTTATTTCCTTATATAGAATAAAGTATTTATACTTTATAAATCTATTAATAACTATTAGAATATTATTATATTCTATTCTAATTATTAGTTCTTTAGATTTTAATAGTTTAATAATATAATTAAAAAATATTAATTACTATAGTTATTCTAATACTAAAACTAATTTAAGTTCTTTATATAGTTTATATTATATAGATTTAATTTATATATATATATTATATTTTAAAACTATAGTTTATATTTCTTTTTATAAATCTAGATAATTATAATATTATTTAATTCTATTAAATATTTTTTTAATTTTTTAATATTCTAAAAGTAGATATTTATAGATTTTCTTAATAAATATTATTCTTATTTCCTATTATAGTTTTTTTAAACTAGAAATAGTATCTATCTAGATCTTAGTATATACTATCTCTTTAAATATAGCTCTTAAAGCTTTTTATATTAAGTATTCTTTATTATTTATAATAAATAACTATTTATTTATTTTAGATATAGTTTATTTATATTCTGATTTATAATTAAAAATATTAATTTTTCTATTTTCTAATTCTTTTTAATATATTATTTTATAATTAAATTAGAATAAGTATTTAATATAATAGATTTATCTTCTATTAAATTACTAGATTATAATAAAATATTAAATATTCTTATAATCTATATATACTTTAATCTTATATATTATTCCTAAGTAATAGTATTTAAATTTCTTAAATATATATATAATAGCTATAAATTCCTTATTATAAATAGAATAATTAAGCTCTATATTATATAGTTTTTTTAAATAGAATACTATAAAGTATAACTTTTTTTTATTATCTTTTTAGCTAATTTAGATATTAATTATAAAATCTAATATATTTATTTTAAGTTTTACTTCTTTTATAAAATTAAATATTTATAATATAAGTTCTAAAAGTATTTAATTTTTAATTTTATTAAATACTTTTTATTATTTATTATTCTATTAGAATTTTATTTTTTTTTAATAGTATTATATAAAGATATAATAATTTTCCTATAATTCTTAATAAATTATTAATAATAATTAGTAAATCTAAAAAAAGCTTATATTTTCTTAATAATTTTTAATAATTTTTATTCTTTAATTATAATAATCTTATTTTATTCTATTTATATTTTATTTAATTAAATAGTATATTCTAAGAAATTAATTTTTTATATATAGAAATAGCTTTTCTCTAGTTCTACTAATAGTTTTATATCTTTTAGTTTTTTTAGAATTTTATATATATATTTCTTATATATCTTTAGATTATCTAAGAAAATTAAAATATTATTAAAGTAAATAACTATAAAGATATTAAAATACTCTTAGAGTATTTAATTAATTATTTATTAGAATATTATAAATATATTTATTAATCTAAAGAGTATTATAAAATACTTATAGAGATTAAACTTTATTCTAAATACTATTTTCTATTTATCTCTTTTTTTAATTTATATTAGATTATAAACTCCTTTAAGATCTAGTATAATAAATTACTATTTTTCCTATAATTAATCTCTAAATTCTATAATTAGTAGTAAGAGTATTCTATTTTTATATATAATCTTATTTAGCTATTAATAGTTAATAACTAAATAGAGTTTATTATTTTTCTTTAGTATAAATATTATAAAATATTCTATAAATAAAGTTAATAATTATATATAATCTTTTACTAATATATTATTAATATATTTATAAAGTATTTATAACTAAAGTTTTATAAGATTATAAAGTTTATAAAAAACTAGTTCTTCTTTTTTAATAATAAAGATTTTATAATCCTACTAGTTATATTTAAATAAACTAATTTCTAAAGTTTCTTTAAATAGTTTATTATAAATTCTATATTCTTTTAGAATATTCTTTAGTTATTTTTCTTTTTCTAAATATTTTATCTATATATATTTATATTAAGTATTACTTTTTTTATTCTATTATATTTTCTATTAATTATTTATTTAGCTCTATTTTTAAATTCTAATATTAAATAGTTCTAAAAGTAGTTTTTTTATTTCCTTTTACTATTAATTATATTTAATTTTATATTTTTATTATTATTCTTTTATTAGCTATTTCTAATTAATTAGTATTAAGAATATATCTAGAGGTTATTCTTATTTCTATATTTAACCTAAGATTTATATTATTTATCTTAGTTCTTATTATAATAAGTTTTTTATAATTTCAGATTATAATATTATTAAAACTATAACTACTATATTTATTTATTATTATAAGTTATTATTATTTTTTATAGTAATATCTTTAGATATTAAAAAATAAATATATTTTTCTAGTATTTAATAAAATTTTAATTTCTATTAATTCTAATTTAGATATTTAAAAGAGTTTTATTACTCTATATAGCTAGTATACTAATTAATTAATAGGTTTATATTTTATAGTTATAATAATCTTAATATAATATTATAGCCTCCTAGTAGTACTAAGTTATATATAATATTAAATTTCTTTTTTTAGATTTTAATTATAAAATAATTAGTTTCTAAATTAATAATTCTATTATTATATTTAAATTTTAAACTTTTTATATTAGCTACTATATAGGTTTTTTCCTTTTTTTTTTATAGTAAATAGAGTTAATTAATTACTACTAGTAAGATATAATTTTCTTATACTCTATAGTTAATAAATACTATAAGCTGATTTCTCTTAATCTCTATTTCTATAAGAATATATATTAAGCTTTCTACTTTAATAGCTTCTAGAGTTCTCTAATCTATTATTAATATTATATTATACTATAGCTCTATTATAAATAATTTAGATTATTTTTTACCTAATTAACTTATAGTTTAAGTATTTCTTATTTATATATTATTTCCTTTAAGATATAAACTTCTATTCTTTCTTTAGTATTTAGATTAATTACTTTTTCTTTAAACTTTTTTTCTATAGAAGTATAAATCTTTTTCTATTTTTTAATTTTAAATCTTATTTCTTTATTAGTCTTAATAGTTATTTTTCTTTTAGTTATTTATTCCTATTAAGTAGCTAGTTTATAGAATCTATAGAGTTCTTTTTCCTACTTCTAAACTTATTTAAGATATTTTTTAGTATAATTACTATTATTATCTATATTTTATATAATATTTAATACTTCTTACTTATTATTTAGATAGTTTATATAGTTCTAATTATAGTATTTCTTAATATAGTTACTATATTTAAAAGTAGTTTAATTCTTAAATTCCTTCTATTTATATTATAGCTTAATTTTAAATTCTTAGTAAATTCTATATTTAGATTCTTAATAGTATTTAGTTAATAATCTATTAATATTATACTCTATAGAGTATTCTTTTAGATCTTCTTTAAAAATAATATATTATTTAATTATTTATTATTTTATCTTAAAGTATTAAATCTGCTTAGTAATATACTTAGATTATATAGTACTATTTAGCTATAGAAAGATATTATACTTAATCTTTTATTATTAGTATATTATATACTATAGATTATAATATATTATTTATAATTCTTTAAGATATTCTTTCTTTATTATATTCTTTTAATAACTAGATATTTTATAGAGATTATTTAAATACTTAATAACTTTAATAATCCTTCTACTATATACTATAAGTATATTTATATTATCTAGGTTTTATTCCTTAATCTTTTAGAGGTAGTATATATAGTTTTCTTTATATTCTATTTATATAGTATTTCTTATCTATTAATATTATATTTCCTTAGCTAGATTATAATTAATAAGATTATTTTTATAATAAAATATAAATTTATACTAAATTAAAGATTTATATTCTAAGTTTTTCTTATTATCTTTATATTTTTACTAAATTACTTAGAATTTTTTATAAATTTATTTTTAATTATTCTTAGTAATACTAAGTTCCTATTATTTTTCTAGTTCTAATACTTTAGTAAGAGTAAATATAAATAATAAGGAAAATTTAGAAATTATAATATTTATAGGAGTTCCTTTCTAAGTAATCCTTTAGATTATACTAAAGGTTTTAACTTTAATTTTAGTTCTTCTAATTACTTCTAATTATTTCTTACTTTCTTTAGTAGGTTTTTATTATTTCTATTTTTTAGATTTTAAATATTATAGTATAATATATCTAATTTTATTATAATTATAATATTTATATTTTTCTATAACTTCTAGCTCTATAGAATCTAAATATATTCTAGATTCTATAAATAGTAGGAGAAATTATTATACTCTTTAGTTAGGTTTATTTTTCTTAATATAGTTCTAACTACTTTACTTTTATTCTTTTTATTACTATTATTTATATAACTAGTTATTAATATATATTATTATAGCTATATATTTAGATAAGAACTCTAGTTTATTAAGTTTAAATAGATAATCTTTAACTTTATCCTTAAGCCTATTATAAAAAGTAGCTTTAAAAGATCTATTATTCTAATCTAGTTATAATATAATCTCTCTAAACCTTATAATATAGCTAGAGATAGTACTTTTTTATTTAAGCTTCTTAAGTTCCTTAATAACTTATTATTTCTTATCTATTTTTCTAAATATATTTATAATTCTAATAATAAAATTATTATAATTAGTAAGAATATTAATAGTATTTTAATCTCTAGTATTTAGTATTTTCTTATACTTATACTAATTATATAGATAGATCTAAAACTAGTATTCTATAATACCTCTAAGATAAGTTCCTATAAACCTAATCTTATCTTTATTATCTATAAGCTTTATAAAGAAAAACCTAAAATAGGCTTATAGCTAGATAAGGAAATCTTCTAGTTTCTAGATATTCTTTAAAAAAGATTCTAGTAATATAGATCTAATAATTTCTTCTTAGTTTTTTAAAGACTTTTAAGGTTTTTTTATTTATACTTCTAAGATAATAATATAATCTATAAGATCTTATATTATCTTCTAAGGAGTTTTCTATTTTTTAGCTTTATTATTCAGAGTAATAGCTATATTATTAGATATAATATCTTTCTATTATTATATAGTAATTAAGATAAAATAATTAGCTAAATAAAAGTTATTAATATATAATAGTTAGATAACTTATACTAAATAGGGGTTTAAAATAAATTAGAGTTAAACTAATTAAATATATTCTAAATAATATAATTAGATTATTATAAGCTATATAATATAAATTATTATTAATATATAAGTATTATAAAGCTAGTAATAATAGATATATAGATAATTATATTAATAACTATCTAAAAGAGTATTTTCTATCTAGAAAATAAATATATATATATACTAATTATAAAATATAAGAAGTATACTACTCCTAGTAATCTAGCTTTATTCTATAATAAGAGTATATTACTCCTATTACTTCTATCTTTCAGACTATAGGATATATATAACTATATAACCTATTATAGAGGTCTTTATTTATAATACTTAAAAATATAGAAAATAACTTATCTCTATCTTATACTAGGATATAAGTAAAAGTACTACTAATACTATTAATTTTAATTTCTTTAGTTTTTAGGATTTTTATAAAAAGATAAAGTTTAATATTAGAGATAATAAAATAGCTACTTATAGAGTATACTTTAAGATATACTAGTAGGGAAGTACTAGTTATCTAAATATTTTTATTAGATATTTAAATAGCCTTAATATAGATAGAAGTTTATAGCTATAAATAGAGAATAAAGCTATAATAGTTAGATAACTTATACTAGATAGGGATCTAGAGTAGATCAGGGTTAAACTAATTAAAGTATTATTCTAAGTAGTATAATCAGATTATCTTAGACTATATAATATAAATTACTATTAATATATAAGTATTATAGAGCTAGTAATAATAGATATATAAATAATATTATTAATAACTATCTAAAAGAGTATTCTATTTAGTAAAATAAATATATATATATACTAGGGGCTTATAATAGCTTACTAGTAATCCAGAGTAAGTTTAATAGAGGATTATTTAGACTTACTAGTAATCCAGAGTAATCTATCTCTTATTAGTAAGAAAAGTAGGATATACTATATAATACAGTAGGTATATACTTTATTTATAATAAAAGCAAGCTATAAAAAAAAAAAATAGAGATAAATAAATCTATTAAGAAAGCCTAAGTTTAGTTATTCTTCCTTCTTAATCTATCTCTATATATTATACTTAAATAGAATATATAGCTATTCCTATAGAGAGTATTAGAATATATCTTAGGTTTTTATTCTAATACTAGTAAGAATTAGATATTAGATTTACTTTTATATATATTTTTAGAGTTTACTAACTAGAAATACCTAATTATAATTTATAGTAGGAGGCTTACTATTATAAAAGTATTTTCTAGATCTATAATTAGATAGAATATATTACTTTATAGAATAATTAATAATAATAAAATATAGGAAATTTTAGAATTAGAATATACTAATTTACTAGCTGAACTCTAAATACCCTTAGGAGAAGATATAGTTTTACCTTTAGAAGAAGGGTTTATCTTACTTTTAAAAGGAGCAGGTTTAGTCTATTAGTAAAGAGAAAATCTCTTACTTTAGGTATAATAGCCTTTAGATACTATTCTTAGGATAGTATTTAAAATCCCTTTAGATTATTAAATAGCTCTATTACTATATCTTAGATCTCCTTTAATAGTAATAGTACTTCTAGATAATAGGAGGAGAGTAGAGATAGTAAAAGTAGAGAGTAGTATTTTTATATTTAATATAGTAAGAAGAATAATAATATAAATATAATAATTAAATATTAAGATAATAGTTAATAATAGAATATAAGTTAAGGATAGAGACTTTAGTTTAGCTTTATATTACTCTATAGATATAGAGATTAAATTTAATTTAAAATATAAAGAACTATTAATACTATAAAGTAAACCTAGAGTAGTAGTAATTTTAATTAAAAGAAAAAAATAATAGCTCTAGAATAATAATTTACTAATTTTATCTTTACTATTATAATTCTATTATTAATAGTACTTCTTAAGGGCTTATATATAGTAGTATAACTAATAGTATATCTAAGAGTAGTAATCTTAAAATTAGCTTTCTATTTTAATATTCTTAAGCTAATAGTTTAGATATTTAAATCTACTTAAATCTGCTTATTCTATCTGAATTATTATTTACTTTTATCTTTTATAATCTAAGAAGTATATTAGTAGGTCTTTTACTTTAGATACTATAATTAGAAAATAAATCCAGATAGATCTACTTTAGGTTAGAAGTCTAGTTAGTTAAGTTCAGAGGATAGTAAGTAGGTTAAAAAAAATATAATCTAAATTCAGTAGGTCTTATTATAAATATACTACTCTTTTTTTAACCTATTTAGATAGATCCTATAGAGCAGCTAGTAGTATATAGAATTATATATTAAGGCTGAGATAATATAGTCTTTTAAGGCTAGATAGAGTAACTTTGCTTTTATACTATTAAAATTTAGATAATAAAATACCTTATATTAATTACTCAGACCTAGACTAGTATAGCTAGTTATACTAATCTAAGCTTAAATTTATCTATAAAACCTACTAAGAGGTAACTTAATATATAGATACCTACTATCTAATATATCTATATATCCTTATAGATTTCCTACTTAATTTATAATATTTAATATACTTCTCTTTTACTTAAGACCTATTTATTATCTTAAAGAATATTAAAGAGAATAATACTAACTATATATTTTTTAAAAGCTTATTACTTTCTACTTAGTTTTTCCTTTCTGAATATTTAGTAGCCTAAAATAACCCTATCTACTAATTTCCCCCCCCTGGATTCTAAAGCTATTATTATACTCTACTAAGTCTATTAAGTAGGTTTAAAGGGAATATAGGATCCTTCTAAGATAATAAGAGTATACTAAAAAGAGGAGTTTAAAAATAAGACTAGTACTATATATATCTTAATACTATTTCCTAATATTAAGCTAGAGAACCCTAAGTATAGCCTCCTATAAAACTATCTTTTAGAATATTACTCTATATTAGATTCTTTTAGAAACTTAGTTTAAGATAGTTATATTATATACTATTATCTAGAGTTTTACTTTATAAAAGAAAAAAATAATACTAATCAGAAGATTATATAACTCAGTTATTTCTCTCTCTTTATAGTTAAGTTCCAGAATAAAGATATAACTATATATATATATATCTATAATATATATAGTTTTCTAAATCTAAGTTTATATACTAGTAAGTACTTTCTTTATTTTTATATTATACTTAATTAACTATTTACTAATATAATAGTAGCTTTAGATCTTCAGATTAATTTAGACCTAAGCTTATCTATAATAAATAATACAGCTTAGAATTTAATTTAAAGCTAGCTAGATATATATATAAGAATCTATAAGTACTATAATAAATATAAACAGATTATATTAAACTACTTTCTATAGCTAGACTATACTTCTAAATTCTTTTACCTTATTAATAAAAGAGAACTAGAGCCTAGTATCTATTATATTACTCTTACTTACTACTATAATATTAATAATTAGAGCCTTCAGCTTATCTAATTAATATTAGAATAACTCTTCTCTTTATAGCCCTTTTTAACCTTACCTTTAGTATACTAAGATATCTTTTTAGTTATATCCTAATTAGGCCTTTTCTATCTATAGATTAATTATCTCTATATTTTCCAGACTAATTATATAGAGCTTTATCAGGCTATTAATAATAACTAATTATAGAATATATTTTCTAATATATTCTTAGGTATTACTATAATAAGATTAATATTACCTTCCTCTAGTCTTTTTACTATATACTATTAGTATCTTATTATATCTACTATCCTCTATATCCCTATAGATAATAAAGGAACTATAGTTCTATATATAGCTAAGAGTAAGTAATAAGAAGAGAAAGTTATTAACTTTTAGAATAAACCCCTCTCTAAGAGTATCTAAGCTATAAATTAGTAGCTATTAATATCTTAAATACTTTATTTTAAGTACTCCCTAATATATTAGGAGTATTATAGTACTATTTATAATAAGACTTATCTAAAAGGCAGATTTAACTTTCTAGACTTTTACTTCGGATTAGAGGGTAAAAAAATATAAACTAGATAGGAACTTTAAACTATATAGAAGCTACTTTTTAATATTATCTTTCTAGTAGTAGACCTAGTTAATTAAGTATTTATTTACTAGTTTACTTTTTTAGAAAAGTTTACTCTATATAGTTTCTTATTACCAGGGGAAAGGCTAGCTAGAGTAGCTAGTCTAGCTTCTAAAATAAAAGAATTATTAAGCTAGTAGGGTTATAATAATATAGTATATTTTACTAGAATATAGAAAGCTATACTTCCTAGTAGCTTACTATAGAATATCTATAAAAATAGTTATTATCTAGTAGGAAATAATATACTATTATAGAGCTAGGCTACTATTAAGAGTCCTTTAGTTATCTAGAAAGTAATACTAGAAAGAGCTAATAAAGATCTTATCTATAAGCTTATCTCTACTAATATAAGTACTCTGAGCTTTAAATAAGTTACTAGAATTTCAGATAGAGTAGTTATACTTAAAAGGAAATTATTTTCTAGAAAAACAGTATAAAATACTATATTACTACCTTCTATTAGAATAATAATAAAAATAAGATAGAATCTTAAGAGTCTAGCTATTATTAGTAGTAGTCCTATTATATTTAATATATTAAACTTAATATAGAGTCTTAATTAGACTATAGTTTTTAATACTAAATAGGATATAATATATAATATATTTTACTTTCTAATTTATATAAACCTAGAAAAAAAGTAATAGTATTAAATTACTAGACTAGTTTTATCTCAGCTTAATAATAGCTGCTTTACTTAGTATAATTTATAGAGTATAGTAGTAGACTCTATAGAGAAAGTACTAAAAATTATTAATAGTATATCTAATTAAGATATAGAAATTATCTAAGGTTTAGAGGTTATTATTATTATAGTTACTTTTATCTATATATATATTTCCTTTATAATATTCTTTCTATTAAGTATATTAGTACTAACAGGCTATAGATTAATATTATTAGTAACTAAAGCTATCTATAAAGGCTAATATCTATAGTCCAGCCTGTTTAAATATATAAAGAATTTACTAGTAAATATAACTATAATTCTTATAGAGGCTAGCAGATTAATAAATATAAAAGTAATTCTCTATCTTATAATAGCTATAAGTATAATTCAGTAGATTAAGAATAGCTTTCTTCTATAAGAGAGATTAGTCTGGATAAGGGAAGAAAGAGAGGTTAATTAACTAGCTAGTTAGGATTACTAAGGCCCTTAGTCTATTAGAGTTATCTATATTAGCTAGTAGGAACCTTTATAGCCTTATTATCTTAAGTATTAACTAAATACCTAATTATTAGTATAGGCCTAATAGCTTAAAGAGAGTTCTAATCCTATTAATTATACTGGATAAGGGAATATTAAGATCTTAATTATATAGATATAAAGATCCCTATTTTGAATTTTACCCCCTATATAGGTTATAAATAGATCTGGTTATATTAGTAACTTATACTAGTATAAGTTATTCTACTCTTTTCTTTTAACTAGCCTAATTAAGATTAGCTTATTATAGCTTATAAATAAGCTATAGTAATCTAAGGTATAGCTTATACTAGATTACTAATAATCTAAGATAATCCCCCTAGTATATATATATATTTATTTTACTAAATAGAAATACTCTTTTAGATAGTTATTAATTATAATAGTTTATCTACTACTATTATTATCTTTATTAAAACTAGCTCCTTAGTACTTATATATTAATAATAACTTATATAGTATTAAGATAATCTAATTATACTATTTAGAATAATACTTTAATTAGTTTAATCTTAATTTATTCTAAATCTTTTATTTAATATAAGTTATTTAATTATTATATATTAATAACTCTTATTTAGTTAATTATCTTATTTTAATTACTTATTAAACAGAGAAAGTACTACTAGTACTATTAAATCTAGTAGGTTTTACTATTATTTTAACTAGTACTTATAGTATAGAAATACTTAAGGTTTAGATTAAGAGAAAGATATTCTCTATTTCTATTAGTACTTAGTAAGCTAAAGCCCCTATTTTAATAAATAGTATATACTAAGTATAGCCCAGGGGTACTAATATTTTTTATCTATCTACCCCCTCTTACTAAAATAGATACTAAATCTGTATTCTATTTCTTATTTCTTTATAACTCTTTAATAGGTCTATTACTTCCTATAAATATTAGTAGTAGTAAGCTACTTTAGCTCTATATATACTAATAATATTCTATATCTCTCTCTTCTTCCCTTCCTCCTATATATTATTATTTTTATTTTTTAACTACTAACTATTTTAACTAAATAGTAATAAACTTAACTATTATACTCTTAATAGTAGTTATAAATAGCTTATATAATTATATAATCTTTTTTTAAAGCTTTACTATCTATAAAATAGAGAAATAAGCTATAAATAATAAGCTTATACTCTTAGTTAAATAGTATACTATTTATTATATATAATTATTAAGAACTTAGGCCTAGTAGGATCCTAAGCTTAGTCTGATAAGAGATAGCTATAGTAAATTAACTCTAGTTAGACTACTATAGGTAGTATATAAGGGGAAAGAGCTAGATCTTCTAAAAGTTTTCTCTTTTCCTTCTTAAGAATATAGATACTAAAGTTAATACTTATTTATAACTACTATAGAGCTAGTCTATTATAATTTATATTCTTTACCTCTTAGTAATAATAAATAATCTTAGTATACTAGGAGCCTCTAGCTATAGAGGAATAATACTAGCTATTAAATTAAATCTACTATTACTAATAGAAGGACTTTAGACTAATTTAATAAGGTTTTAGAATAAAGTTAGAAGTTAAATATAATAAGTATAGATATAGTAGTCTGAACTTAGAGAAATAATCTAGATATTCTTATAATTTTAGAACTAATCTATATAATCTTAATAATTATTATAATAGCCTCTACCTTAGATAATAATAATACCTTTATTTCCTATACTATTACTATCTATCTTACTAGTATAGCTACTATAAAGAAAACTATTATTTAAAGATAAACTATATAGTAATATAAAGAATCTATTTCTAGTATAGAAGAAATATATAAAGTATATTCTCTAGATAAACTAGAACTTTATTAGAAATAAAAGAAATTAGTTTAAATATATCTAGAGAGCTCTTTTATTAATAGTATAAAGGAAACTTTTAGCTTATTATAAGAATAGAGATTTAGAAAGTACTTATTATCTATAAGATTTTCTAATCTATATAGAATTAGTATTCTCTAATTTATACTACTAGTAGGTAGTTCTTAGGGAGTTAGAATAGATAAAATAGAGATCTAAAGAGTTATTTATAGTTTTCTATATATAGTTTAAGTAGAAACTAATAATAGTAGAAAGACTATATTAGAATAATATTACTTACTACTTATATCTTTATTATTATTTAAATAATTAGCTAAATAAGCTTTATATTAGAAAAAGTATTCCCTAAGATAACTTTAATAATATAGTAATTAAAATTAGAGAAATAGTAATTAATATTAAATTATTTAACTTAGATATATTATATAGGAATAGAAAGAAATAAAAGAGATAGCTAAGTACTAATAAAAATATATTTATATTAGGAATAAATAATATCTATTTAGTATACTAAGAGATCTAGAAGGGTAAAGAAAGGAAGAGAGAAAAACTCTAACTAGATTAAACTTAGAGTTAAAATAAAGAAAAAGAAAACTAAAAATAAACCTAATAGATATCTAAAGAGATTATCTATAAATAATAGGAAATAGAGGTTTATCTATATTATAGAGTATTTATATACTAAGTTAAAAACTACTACTTAGTATAAATAGTTAAGATTAGCTTAATCTCTATAGAATAAAGAAATAATAGATACTAAAAGAATATTAACTAGAGAGAGAAATACTTAAAGTTAGAAAATAAATAATCTTTATATAGAGTTTTATATAAAGAGAGACTGATCTACTAAGAGAATAGTAATTACTAATTATACTTAAAAAAGAGAAAGAGTTTATTAAAATAGAATAGAGAATAGAGGAACTTTTATTTTAAATCCTAGTTTTATTTAATAATATAAAGTTTTTTAATATCTTAATTAATAATAGTTATAATTATTATAGGGTAATTAGTAAGTAAAAAGTATAGAGTATAAATTTATAGTAATTTAAACTCTTTAGAAAAAAGAAAATTAAAACTACTATAGATATAGATAATATCTATATAGTAATATATATTACTAGAGTAGGAATAGATATTAATAGCTAGTAAAGTAAAATTATACTCTATATAGTTCTAGATCTTACTAGAGATATAATACTAGAGATATTATAGTTTAAGTATAGAAGAGTTTAGATAGATATAGAGAATAGATAGTTTAAGATAGAAATAGTAGAGAGACTATTAGTTTAGGGTTTAGATATAAAACCCTCTTTTCTTTAAGTATAAGTATTATTAAGAACTATATTTATAAATCTAGTAAAATAAGTATAGAAAACAGATTAAAAGAGATTAATAATCTATTTAATTAGTATTTATAAATTAATTAATAAGATCTAATAGAGGATTATAAAAATAGTATTAATCTTAATCTAATTTCTAAATAAACTCTCTGATTTTAAAAGTTTATTTAGTAAGAAAAGGATAGAAGTATTACTACTCTATAAAGATACTATAAACTATAAAATCTAGCTTAAGAAAATACTAAAGGGAAATAATTCTAATCTACTATAGGAATCTCTTTATAGTATATTATAAAACTATCTATTAGAGATTAGAAAGTAAGTTATAGAACTTATAAATAAAGACTAGATCTAGACTAATACTTTATTAGTAGTAGTATTTATACTACTAATAAAAAAACTAGAAGAAAACTAAAGATTCTATATAAACTATTAGACTTTAAATAAAATTATAGAATAAGATTATTATTTATTACTATTTATTAAGAAGATATTATAGTTACTAGTAAAAGCTTATTAATTTATAAAACTAGATATAAAAGTAGCTTTCTATAAGATTTAAATAATAAAAGAAAATAAATATCTAATAGTATTCAGAATATAATTTAAATTATTTAAATAGCTAGTTATTCTATTTAGACTATTAGATATACTTACTATCTTCTAATAATATATTAATAAGTTTATTAGGAATATATTAAGGGATTATATAATAATATACTTAGATAATATTCTAATATATATTAATAGAAATTACTATAATTATATATAAAAAGTTTATATTATTTTATTATATCTCTAGTAAATAGATCTTTATCTAGATCTAGAAAAAAGTATATTTATAATTAAGAAAGTTAAATATTTAGAATTTATTATTTATATAGACTAAGAGATATATCTAGATCTAGAGAAAATCTCTATAATTAGAGAATAGAAAGCTCTAATAAAGCTTAAGGGAGTTTAGAGTTTCTTTAGCTTTATAAACTTTTATTAGAACTTTATTAAGAACTTTATAGTATTAATAGTACCTCTTATAAACCTAATAAAAAAAAAGTATTCCTTTAGATAGAGTATAAAATAATAATATATATTTAATACTCTAAAAGAGCTCTTTATTTTATATCTAGTACTAGTACTTTAGGATTCTAAGAAGGATATAATTATAGAGATAGATTATTCTAAAGAGATTTTAGAAGAATATCTATTTTAACTATTAAATAAAGGGATTCTATATCTAGTTATATATTACTCTATAAAGCTTACTCTAGTAGAAAGGAATTATACTATTTATAATAAAAAACTCTTAGTAGTAATTTCTTATCTAAAGGTATAATCTATAGAATTAAAAAGTATATTTAAATTATTTATTATTCTTACTAATTATAAAGAATTAGAATATTTTATAAAACTAAGATCTATAAATAAGTATTAAGTTTACTAAGAAGAACTTCTCTCTCTTTTTAATTACTATTTATAATATAGATCTAGATTATAGATAGTTAGACTAGATATACTCTTAAGAAGAGAATAGAATAGTAAAGATATACTATTTTATAAAAATATAATCTTCTATTTTATATTAATAGTAGTTTTAGAATATAACTCTATAGGAGTTTTAATAAAGAATATAGAGAATATAGTATCTAGTAAAAAAACTAATCTAGAGCTAGATTAGAAGGGTTATATAAAGAATAGAACTCTATCTAGTTATACTCTTTTTATAGAATCTAATTTATAAGTATTATAAAATAAAAGTATAGTAAATAATCTATATTATATAAGGAGATTATAAGTAGTAATTAAGAGTAAAAGAAAATTTCCTAAGGAAATAATAATAAGAGCTTAGATTATAGATTATTTATTTAATATATATAGAGCTCTACTATATAGAGAAAAGCTTTAAATACTAAACTAAGAGCTTCTAATAATAGCTCTAATTTATAAGATATATAACTTACTAATAGTAAGATATCTAGAGTAGAATATAACCTTCTATCTATTTAATTATTAATTCTACTAGAATAGATTATTACTATTAGTAAAGAGATTTCTTTATAACTATTATTATTATAGAGTATTAGTTTAATATTAGGTTATAAGATATATACTACTACAGTTACCTGATAGTATATATAATCTAGTATATATATATAACTAAGTATAGGTTAACTAGCTAGAAATTAAAGGAATTATCCCTAATTACTTATATTATTAAACCCCTATATCTTAAGCTTAAAAATATAGCCTGGCTATAAGATCTAGGCTTATATAAGTAGATAAATTACTAAGATAAACTAATACTAATTAGTATTATATCTAAATATATAATATAGATTAGTAAGGGAGGTAAATATAGAATTAATCTGATATAATATCTCTAGATAGTATCTTAGCTCTTTCTAAAGGTTTAATTAGTAATTATAAAATATATTATTTTCTAAAAATAATCTCTATCTTTATATTTACTAAGCCTTAGTTCTTTAGAATAACTTAATAAGTAATTATAAAAATATATTATTTCTAAAATATATCTCTATCTTTATAATTACTTATAATCTCTAAGAGTACTATTTATATATAAAAAGGTAATTAGAACTCTTAGTTTAAAAGATTAATAAAAATAATAAAATAGATAATACTTTAGCTATAATAGCTATAATTAAATAAGCTCTTAGAAATAAATAAGAAATAAGAGTAGAGCTTAAGAGAGCTATTAATCTCTATAAACTCCTATTCCTACTAAATAATATTATCTAAATATTAAATATAGAGTTCTTTTATAATATAAATTATAAGCTTAATAGATCTTATAATACTATAAATAAAAATATAAAGAATATTTAAATAATAAAGATAATATATATATAGTATAATAGAAAAGAAATAGTACTCTTTAAATACTTTTATAAGGATTTTAAAAACTAGACTATAAAGAGCTTTAATAACTACTATAAGGTAATTCTAAGAGTATTTAAAGAATAATTATAATATAGAGGAATTCTAATCCTAGGAAAAGTTAATATAAGGATTATATTTATATTAGTAGAGATTCTTATATAGAAAGAGCTTCTATTATACCTAGATAATATTTTAAAGAGTAGTAATTATAATAATAAAGAGATCTTAAAAGTAGATAATAAGAAAGCCTTTAAAAATAGATAAATAAGTAATAGTAAGATATCTAACTTTACCTCTATATAATAAAACTATTAAAAAAACCCTTAAAAGAGTAATAATTAGATATAATAACCTATAGAGTAAGCTTTTAGCTTATAGAGAACCTACTAATCTAAAGCTTATAATAACCTTATAATAGGGATTAGAATAGGGGTTATAGGAGCTAATAATCTCTTACTATTTTAGTAATACTAATAGGGAGATTCTGAGAGAAAGTATATAATCTAAATAAAGAGCCTATTATCCCCAGGGTAGTATTATACTCTTCCGCCCGGTACTATAGCTAATAGAGAGATTAATAATATAAATATTAAGATATTTATTAATATATAGAATAAAGAGAATAACTATATAGAAGAGCTTTATAATATCTTTAATTATAAAGTAAGGATTTTTATAGATATCTATAAACTTCTATAGATTTAGTATTTAAAGCTATATATACTCTTTCTATATATCCTATTAAAGTATATATAGGAGTACTTCCTTAACTATATAAACTATAGTATAAGATTTAACTAGATATATAGAAAACTTAAGAAAGAATTTAACTCTAATATTAATAGAGCTTAATATTACTTAGATTAGAATTCTATAATATTTAGATTAATATAAGCAGAGAATAAGAATATAGATAAGTCCTAGATAGAAATACTTAAAATCCTTCTAAATAGATTATAAAAGTACTAATAAGTATTTAGTCTAGCTTATAAGGATAAGACTTATCTGGTTACTAATACCCTCTGAGCTATATAGGGAGTTCTAGAGCTAAAGATAGTATTAATAAATCTATAGAGAATATTTAATTTACTCTCCTTATAGCTCTTTAGTATAATAAAAGTTAAGAAGAATATAGTTACCCCAGATTACTTTATAATAGATAGGAGATTCTAGGAGTTTAATTAGAGGGATTAGAAAACTAAATATAGAAAAGATTAAGAGAATTTTAGTAGATCTAATAGAAGCTTCTAGAGAAAAGGCTTATATCTAGAATATAGAGATTAAAGATCCTATAACTAATCTATAAGAAGATATTAGATCTATAGTAAAATAAACTATAAATCTATAAATTATATATTTAAAAAGCAGAAGAGATTAAAAGAATAGTAGAGAGACTAATAGAAAGCTAAAGAGTAGAAAAGGAGTAGCTTTATATAGTTTCTTATCTAAATAGAACTACTTAAAGATAAAGAGAGTAATTAACTTATAGAATATAAGCTCTTTAAGAATAAGAAAGTAGAGGAGAATAAGTATAAAAGTAGTATAATAGCCTATTCCCTTATTAATTAGTCTTTTAAGTATAGGCTATAAGCTAATATAGAGGAAAAACTAAATATATCTCTATCTATATCTCTTAATTAGATCTTTATAATATATCTAATTAATAGTATAACTAGTTAGTTTAGAATTATTCCAGATATAAGAGTAGTAGAGATCTTAATAGCTAGAATTAACTAAATAAAAGCTCTTTTATATATATAATCTGACTTATATATTAATAAGAATAAAGCTAAGGGTTAAATATACTTTAGAGCAGGGGAACTACTTAAGGTAATTAGTATAATAACTATATCTATACTAATAGATAATATCCCTTTCTATATAATCCTAGTAGATACCTCTTTTCTATTATATATTAAGAATATAGATAATCTTAGTATATATCTAGATAATACCTAGAATAAGCTTATAAAATATAGTAGGAAGCCTGCTATATATATACTAGTAACTAGAAAATAAAGCTATCCCTAGTTTTTTTTTAATAATAAGCTATCTATATAGATATATATATATCTTACTAAAGAGTAGAGTAAGGAAGCTATTAAACTAATAGAGATCTAGCTTTAGTATATATACTAAAGGTTTAATTACCTCTCTATTAATAAGCTATAGAACCTTCTTAAGAAAGTAGATATAAAGACTAATAGGAGTACCCTAGAGCTAATAAATAAAATATACTATTACTATTAGATTAAAGAAAAAGCCTCTTAATACTTTAAATTTATTTTAAAGAATAATATTAACTTTAATTATAAAATTATTATTAATATTATATATATTAATAGAAAGTCTATATTATATATAATTAATATAAGTACTATATACTAGATAGTAATATTCCTAGAGAATCTTATAGCTATAAATATATAGTTAGTCTTAAAATAATACTAGCTAGATACCTATCTTAGACCCTCTAATATTATAAGCTTTAATATAGATATAAGCTTTATAGTAGCTAAATTTAAGAGAGAGATAATACTTATAGGGATAATATACTATTAGATCCCTATAGAGGCTTATTAGAGTATAGGAAAGCTTAAATACTATTATATACCCTTAAAGAGAGTATATAAGATTATAGAAGCTAAATATCTAGAGATTAAAAAGGAATATCTACTTTAAGGAGTAGTAAAAGCTATAAATAATATAGTAGGGCTTAATAGATTAGTATCTATACTACTTATATTTAGAGTAATACTAAAGATTATAATAGGTATAAGATCTATAGTAAACTAATTATAATATACTAGAGTAATTAGTAAGATAATAATAGAGCTCTATAAGATTATAGTAAAGAGGAAGGTTAATAATACTCTTAATATAAGGAATAGTTTAGATAAGAAAGAAATACTTTTATAATTATTTATATTAGAAAGTAAAGTTATTATATAGTATAAGAAAAAGAGTTAGATTACCCCTTTCTATATTCTTACTATAATAGATAAAAGAGTTATAGTTAATATAGTTAATAGCCTAATAGAATTCTAAAGTATTTATATTAAACTATATAACTACTTAGAAAAATAACTAATAGAAGAAAACCCAGAGCTATTTATATATCTAGAACTTATTTAATTAAAAAGATATAAATAACTAAGGAAAGCTAAGAAAGTAGTAGTATAATAATTTATAAGTACTAAAGAGTAATAAAGCTATAAGCTTATAGTTAAATACTATAATAAAGGGTATATTATAACCTCTAAAAAGCCCTTTAAATAGTTAGACTAGAAGGAAATTAACTCTCTTCTTACTATAGGAGTAATTATTCTGATTAGATATATAGCTATTCTAAATATAAAGCTCTTTAACTCCTATCTTATAAGAGAGATTAAAAGTATAAAGAAGGTATTATATAAGAAGTTAAGGCTAGTTATATAAAACTATAGTAACTAGGAGAAAATAATACTCCTTATATAATCTCTAATAATTATAAGATATAGCTAATAGCTAATCTTAGTAATTATAACTATACTTTAATAAATAGGAATATAGCTAATACTTTAGAATATTAGTTAAGCTTATACCCAGAGTATAACTAAGCTATTATATAATATAGTATTAGATATTCTAAAAGAGCTAAAAGATTATTATCCAGAAGGAATTATATTCTAAGTAGTAAAACCTCTTTATAGTATAGCTAAAACTAGCTTTTACTAGTTTATAACCTATTAGAAGTATTATAAGTAATATTTATACTATATCTAATCTAGCTATAATCTATACTTACTCCTAATAAGAGCTAGAAGGAGCTTTAGAATTATAGGGATATAAATAAATAATACTTTTAATCTCAGAGAGTAAGAGTTTATTAAGTTAGAGGAAATAGAGCTCCTATAAGCAGATTTTAAAGTAAAACTAGCTAATATACTTACTTTAGGATTAGAGGGATCTTTTAATAGCTATATAATAAAGATATTTAAAGGGATAATTAAAATATACTAGAAGAACTAAGCAGATTACCTTAGGCTTATAGATATAGAGTAAGAGAGTATAGAAGAACTCTATATAGTATAGAGGGCCTAGGGAGTATATATTATATTAACTTACTAATCTAAAACTACTTTTAACTACTTAGTTATAGTATAAGTATAAGAACCTACTAGAGCAGACTATAAAGTACTTAATAAATATATTAAGTAATAGATTAAGAATATAGAGTAAAGCTTAAGATATATTACTATAGATCTCTTATCTATATAATTATATATATTTATAGATAAATCCTTTATAAATAATAAAAACTTAAGCTTTTAAATTAGCTTTATTATACTATATAGAAATAAAAGAGTAAATAAGTACTTCTATAGCTTTATAATAACTAGGAATATTATCTATTAGTAATCTATAAAGTATAAAAGAGTAATAAGATTAGTACTTATAAGTAAAATCTATAGTATAATTAGTAGCTTTAATATAGCTTAGGTCTTTAAATATACTCTTATTAAGATTATAAAAAAACTTAATTTACCCCTAATAAAGCTAGTTATATATACAGACTCTTTCTTACTCTATTAATACCTTATTTAACTAAGTATAATAGCTAAGAAATACCTAATAATAGATCTTATAGTACTTAGACAGAGTTATAATATAATAGTTAGATAACTTATACTAAACAGGGATCTAGGGTAAGTTAGGGTTAAACTAATCAGATATTATTCTAAGTAGTATAATTAAATTATTATAGACTATATAATATAAATTATAGTTAATATATAAGTATTATAAAGCTAGTAATAATAGATATATAGATAATTATATTAATAACTATCTAAAAGAATATCTCTTATCTAGTAAAATAAATATATATATATACTAGTTATAAAGTATAAGGAGTATACTGCTCCTAGTAATCTAGTTTTATTCTATAATAGAAGTATACTACTCCTATTACTCCTATCCTTCAGACTATAGGGTATATATAACTATATAGTCTATTATAGAGATCTTTATTTATAATATAATACCCCCTCTCTATTAGTTTTATCCTTAAGATTCTATATAATTCTTAGTAAGTTCTCCCCTTTCTATATAAAATAGCTATATTATAATATTTATTATATCTAACTATATCTAAAAACCAGTATACTCTAAGACTTATAAATAAGTTTTTTTTATTTCTACTATTTAAATATTTAGTCTTCTAGCTAATATACTATATACTCTATATTTTAAGATAAAAAAAGAGTATTTTATTCTTTTGAATAAAAAGTTATTTTAATATAATAAATATATATAAAATAGTTATTATTATAATAGAGTACTAGTTATATCTAATTATATATATTCCCCTATATATTCTATTTATATTCTTCTGATCCTTATTCTAGTAGAAAAATTAATAATATAGTAGAAAAAACTAGCTAAAGAAGAATCTAATATAGATAAGAAAATCCTTCTTTTATATTAATAAATAACTTAGCTTTAGAGTAATCTATCTACTATCTTAGGATATATCTAGTATATTTATAAGGTATATAGATATATTAAGAGTAAGATATAGCAGGAGATTTAGTATAGTCTTTAAGAGCTTAATAAGGAAGAGCAGCTATCTCCTAATCAGGCTCTTAACTTCCTTAAAGCTTCTAAGTAATATACTCTAGAGGAAGTTTAATTTTTAGGAATTACTCTTAAAATAGATTTAAATTTATTAGGTTTTAAAGAGGATTTTTCTAATTTAGCTTCTCTTTTTCTATCTAGTAGAACTAGTAAATTAATTATTAGTACTTCCTTAGGTACTTAATAGATTCCTATATATTATTATTATCTATATACTCTTTCTATTTAACTAGATAGAATATTTATTTATTTCTAACTTCTCTCTATAGAATTTTCTCTAGTTTATATTCTTCTTTATAGATCTTAATTAGGTAATCCTAATCTAGAGTATTTTCTAATACTTTTTTAAGTAATAAAATATAAAAAACTAGATAGATATATATTATATCCAGTAGTAAGAGTTTATAGTTAGTATCTAATTTTTTCTTAATAATCTTAAATAATCTAAGTTTTTTATAATCTAATTTATTATTTAGCTTTATTATTATAATATTTTTATAGAGTAAATAGATCTTATTCCCCTCCTTTAAGATTAGTTCTTTTAATCTTATTTTATTATAGTATTTTTTTATTCTCTCTTAGAGAAATTCTAATTCTATTTTTATTTCTATATATAATAAATATAATATTTCTTTTATAAGTATAGTAGCTAGTATATCTAGTCTATCTAATTCTAATTAATTCTAAAATTTAAGTTTATAACTATAGTTTATATATATTAGTAATAGTTAGGTTAATTCTTATATTAAGCTATTATATATAACCTATACTATTAGTAGTAGTTATATCTAATTATCTTATTTATAGTTAATATATACTTATAGATACTATTCTAGAGTTTAATTTAAATATTCTATTTAACTATTACTTTATAAATAGTAAGCTATTAAAAGCTTATATTTTATATCTATTTATACTATAAGTAATTACTAAAACTTAGAGGTAAATATTATTCCTCTATTTAATATTATCTTATTAAATAGTCTATAATAACTAACTATATATTATAGAAACTAATATATAAGGTCTTCTATAGAGCTTACTTTCTTATATAGAATAAAGTATTTATACTTTATAAGTCTATTAATAACTATTAGAATACTATTATATTCTACTTTAGTTATTAGTTCCTTAGACTTTAGTAATTTAATAATATAATTAAAGAATACTAATTATTAGAGTTATTCTAATACTAGGACTAGTTTAAGCTCTCTATATAGTTTATATTATATAGATTTAATTTATATATATATATTATATTCTAAAACTATAGTCTATACTTCTTTTTATAGATCTAGATAATTATAATATTATCTAATCCTATTAAATATTTTCTTAACTCTTTAATATCCTAAGAGTAGATATTTATAAATTTCTTTAATAAGTACTATTCTTACCTCCTATTATAGTATTTCCAGACTAGGAATAATATCTATCTGGACTTTAATATATACTATTTTCTTAAGTATAGCTCCTAAGGCTTTCTATACTAAATATCCTTTATTATTTATAGTAAGTAACTATCTATTTATCTTAGATATAGTTTACTTATATTCTAATTTATAATTAAGAGTATTAGTTCTTCTATTTTTTAATTCTTTTTAATATATTATTTTATAATTAAATTAGAATAAGTATTTAGTATAATAGATTTATTTTCTATTAAGTTATTAAGTTATAGTAAAATATTAAATATTCTTATAGTCTATATATATTTTAACCTTATATATTATCCCTAAATAGTAGTATTTGAATTCTTTAAATATATATATAATAGCTATAAACTCCTTATTATAAATAGAGTAATTAAGTTCTATATTATATAGTTTTTTTAAAAAGAATACTATAGGGTATAATACTCCCTTATTATCCTTTTAGCTAATTTATATACTAATTATAAAATCTAAAGTATTAGTTTTAAGTTCTACTTTTTTTATAGAATTAAATATCTATAATATAAGTTCTAAAAGTATTTAGTTCTTAATTTTATAAAATACTTTTTACTATTTCTTATTCTACTAGAACTCTATTCCTTTTTTAGTAATATTATATAGGGATATAGTAATTTTTCTATAGTTTTTAATAAATTATTAGTAGTAATTAGTAAATCTAAGGAAAGCTTATACTTTTTTAATAGTTTTTAGTATTTCCTAGTTTCTAACTATAGTAATCTTACTTTATTCTATTTATATTTTATTAGGTTAAATAGTATATTTTAGGAAATTAACTTCTTATATATAGAAATAACTTTTTTCTAGTTCTACTAAGAGTTTTATATCTTCTAGTTTCTTTAAGACCTTATATATATACTCCTTATATATTTCTAGATTATCTAAGAAAATTAAAATATTATTAAGATAAATAACTATAAAGATATTAAAATACTCTTAGAGTACTTAATTAATTATTTATTAGAATATTATAAGTATATTTATTAATCTAAAGGGTATTATAAAGTATTTATAAAGGCTGAACTTTATTCTAAATACTATTTTCTATTTATCTCCTTCTTTAATTTATATTAAATTATAAGCTCCTTTTAGATCTAGTATAGTAAACTATTATTTTCCCTATAGCTAGTCTCTAAGTTCTATAATTAGTAGTAAGGGTATTCTATCTTTATATATAATCTTATTTAGCTATTAGTAATTAATAACTAAATAGAGTTTATTATTTTTCTTTAATATAAATATTACAGGGTATTCTATAGATAAAGTTAATAGTTATATATAGCTTTTTATTAATATATTATTAATATATTTATAGAGTATTTATAACTAAAGTTCTATAAAGTTATAAAGTTTATAAAAAACTAGTTCTTCTTTATTAATAATAGAGATCTTATAATCCTACTAACTATATTCTAATAAGCTAGTTTTAAGAGTTTCTTTAAATAGTTTATTATAAACTCTATATTCTTCTAGAATATTCTTTAGCTATTCTTCCTCTTCTAACTATTTTATCTATATATACTTATACTAGATATCTTTTTTATTATTCTATTATACTTTTTATTAGTTATTTATTTAGCTTTATTTCTAGATTCTAATATTAAGTAGCTCTAAGAGTAGCTTCTTAGTTTCCTTCTACTATTAGCTATATTTAACTTTATATTCTTATTATTATTTCTTTATTAGCTGCTCCTAATTAATAGGTACTAAGTCTATATCTAGGGGCTATTCTTATTTCTATATCTAATCTAAGATCTATATTATTTATCTTAGTTTCTATTATAATAGATTTCTTATAGTTTTAGATTATAATATTATTAAAGCTATAACTACTATATCTACTTATTATTATAAGTTATTATTATTTTTTATAATAGTACTTTTAGATATTAAGAAATAAATATATTTTTCTAATATTTAATAAAATTTTAATTTCTATTAATTCTAATTTAGATACTTAGAAGAGTACTATTACTCTATATAGCTAGTATACTAATTAATTAGTAGGTTTATATCTTATAGCTATAATAGCTCTAATATAATATTATAGCCTCCTAGTAGTACTAAGTTATATATAATATTAAATTTCTTTCCTTAGATTTTAATTATAAGATAATTAGTCTCTAAGTTAATAATTTTATTATTATATTTAAATTTTAATCCCTCTATATTAGCTACTATATAGATTTCTTTCTTCTTTCTCTATAGTAAATAGAATTAGTTAATTACTACTAGTAAGATATAATTTTCCTATACTCTATAGTTAATAAATACTATAAACTAGTTCTTCTTAATCTCTATTTCTATAAGGATATATATAGAGCTTCTAGCTTTTATTACTCCTAAGGTTCTCTAATCTATTATTAATATTATACTATACTATAGCCCTATTATAGATAGTTTAGATTATTTTTTATCTAGTTAACTTATTCCTTAAGTATACTATACTTATTATTATATTTAGATACTTATTTTAGGATTTCCTCTAGTATATTAGGTATATTTATATATCCTGGGATATATTATTAGAACTTCCTTAGTTATTTACTATATTTATTCTATTCCTTAGGAGATATAGCTTCTTTATAAGAGTAGCTTATAGCTTATTCTTATTTATCTATAGAGATAATTACTAGTTTCTTATTAAACTCCTTATCTTCTATTAATAATACTATTATAGCTTATTCTTAATACTAATATTCTATTTTTTCCTAAGCTTAGTATTACTTAAGTATTTACTTAATAAGGTTCTTATTATTATCTCTATTCCTTACTAGATTAAGTACTAGTTATTTAGTATATAGATAGTTAGAGTACTACTAATTATAATATTATTTAATATACCCTCTATAGTTATAAATAGCTTAATCTTCTTAGGTTTTTTACTTATACTATAGTTTAATCTTTTTATTCTTATAAACCTTATACTATTATTTATTATATATATTAGCTAATATAATATTAGCTTTATAATCCTTAGAATATTTCTCTAGATCTTATTTAAAGATAGAGTATTAGTTAATATTAAGTAACTTATTTATAAAGTATAATATTTCTTTACTAGTATATTTAAATAGTATATTTTTATATAGCTATAGAAAGATATTATTTCTAATCTTTTATTACTAATAGATAGTATAGAAAATATTATAATATATTAACTATAATTCTTTATAATATTTAATTCTTAAGATATTCTTCTAGCTTCCGGATAACTTATATAGACTATTAGAATATTAGATAGTATCTATAGTTCTTTACCTATAGACTATAAGTACCTCTACTATAGCTAGATCCTGCTTCTTAATTTTCTATTAGTAGTAGATATAAACTTCCTTATATTCTCCTTATATTATATTTTTTATCTATATATATTATTTTTCTTCTTCTAGTATATATTTAATAAACTAATTATTATATCTAAATACTATTTTATATATTATAAGTAGTTTATATTTAGAGTTTATTTATCCTTTCTTATACTTCTTTTTAAGATTTTTAAATATTCTCTTAATTTATTTTTAGTTTTCTATTACTATCTTATTATTCTAATTCTTTAAGTCTTCTAGTATCTTATAGAAGGATAGTATATATATTTTAGAAAATTCAGAAACTTTAATATTATCTAGGGTTCTTTCCTAAGTAGTTTTTCTAATTATTCTAAGAGTTTTAGTTTTAGTTTTTCTAGTTACTCCTAACTATTTCTTTTCCTCTTTAGTAGGTTTCTAGTTCTTCTGCTTTTTAGGTTTTAGATATTAAGATAAGATATATCTAATTTTATTATAGTTATAGTATTTATATTTTTCTATAGCTCTTAGCTCTATAGAATCTATATATATCCTAAAGACTATAGTTTATTATTATTATAATTTACTAGTATTAGTATAATAATTTATTTACTATTTATATATTTACTACTAGTATTATTAATTATTAATTCTTATAGCTATAGTTATATAGTTATAAATACTTACTAGCCTATTTTCCTTATAGAGTTCTTCCTAAACTTCTTTTTTAAGTTAGTTAAAATAATAAGATATAGTATATTTATAGTTCTAATTAGTTCTAGTTAAAAGTTAAAAATATTTAGTACTAAAGATTAATACTAACCTAGTTTAAATAAGTAAATTAATTTTATACTCTACTTTATACTTCTTATCTTATATTCTAAAGATTTAATAAAAAACTTCTATAAAGTAATTAAAGTTTATTATAATATTTATAGTTTATTAGCTTCTATATCTACTAAGGTATTCCCTTATAATAGATTTAAACTAGTTAAGAGTATTTCCCTTAAGTTATAAGTAGATATATATAACTTATCTCTTATTAGTATTAAGAGTAATAGAGAAATAGTTAAAGTATACTTATAGCTGAGTTATAAATCCCTAAAGTTTAGTCTATATTCTATTAAATATCTTAGATACTAGTAGCTTAAGTAGTATCCCTAGCTCTTATCTATTAGCTATAATCTAGATCTAAGCTTATAGATTAATATTCTAAATAGCTTATTATTCTATTAGATTAGTTATAGTTATTATCTCTTATTATATAGTTATAAAGTACTTCTAAAGTTAGAGAATTTACTCTCTAAAGAATTTAACTTTAGTATTATTATTACTACTACTACTATTATTACTATTATCCTTATCTATTATATTATTAGTATATAGAGCAGATAGGTTATTAGTAGTAGTAGGGGTATAATACTACTAAGCTTATAGAACTATAGTAGCTATAATATTTTCTTTATTATTATATAGTAATTAAGATAAAGTAATTAGCTAAATAAGAGTTATTAATATATAATAGTTAGATAACTTATACTAAATAGGGATCTAGAATAAGTTAGAGTTAAACTAATTAAATATTATTCTGAGTAGTATAATTAGGTTATTATAAGCTATATAATATAAGTTATAATTAATATATAAGTATTATAAAGCTAGTAATAATAGATATATAGATAATTATATTAATAACTATCTAAAAGAGTATCTTTTATCTAGTAAAATAAATATATATATATACTAGTTATAGAGTATAAAGAGTATACTGCTCCTAGTAATCTAGCTTTATTTTATAATAGAAGTATACTACTTCTATTACTCCTATTCTTTAAACTATAGGGTATATATAACTATATAGTCTGTTATAGAGGCCTTTATTTATAATATATAAGAAGTAAGAAATAGATAAGATTTAATAGATTATAGGAGTAAATAACCCTATAGATATAATAATAAAAGTAATATCTAATAAGATATTAGAAAAGCTTATAAATAAGAATATTATAGAAATTAGAGTAAAAGAATAGATTAAGAGAGCTAAAAATAAAAATAATAAGGGAGTTTAATTTAAGAGTAACTAGTATTTAGAAGCTCTTAATAGAGATAAAGAAAGTATTAAAATATAGATAAACTATCTAAGGAGTAATTTTATTCCTCCTCCTCCTTCTTATTATCTATCCAGAGAGCTTTAATAAGCTAGAGAATAGCTAACTTAGTCTCTTTCTTAAGCTTATAAGCAGATATCCTAATAAGATTAGTATTAGGCTTACTAACTCTAGAGATAGCTTTCTCCTTAGCTAACTTAAGTATTCTAAGGGTAATAATATACTATTTAATATATACTTATCTTACTAGTTAATAGATCTAATAATTAAATAACTAAGGAGTAGAATAAGTAAAGAAACTTATCTTAGTCTAAAGCTAATTCTTAGTAAGAGAGTTATACTCCTCTAAGTAGTATATATAAACTTTAAATATAATAGAAGAACTAAATAAGAGTATTAATAATTAGTTAAACTACTTAATAAATAATTAATAGTAAGATAAAAGGAGTAATTAAAGAAATTTATATTAGCTTATATATATATCTAGAGGTATACTTATAATATTAGATAGATTTAGTCTTTATACTAAGGATATTATAACAGGTACTATTTTTACTAATCTTTTTCTACTTACTAGAGAGATAAGAATAAATATATATCTTATAAGGAATCTTATAAAGCTTACTAATCTTCCAAGCTATTATAAGAGCTATTAGTTAATTAAATAATTATATAAATAATAGGATAGCTATACTTACTCTTAGGAGCAGTAGTCTTATTACTAGTAGTAGTAGTTTTCTTAGTTTTCTTAGAAGGTATATTATTAGTAATAGTATATAGCTAGTATATATAAAAAACTATATAAGAGAGTAGAAAAGTAGATAACTAAGGAACTAAAAAGATTAAGAAAGAAAGAAGAAAAGTTTAACCTCCTTAAGAGGAGATAACCTTCTTATAGTTTTTTAGAATCTACTAGCTCTTTTAAATATATAAATAGCTCTCTCTATTTAATTAAGAGTAATTATTAAATAAAGTAAGAAATAATAAGCTTAAGTAAGCCTAACTAGCTATAAATTATAGCTAATTTAGTATTATAAATACCCTTAATTATTTAGATATAGTAAATTACTAACTAGTTTATTAATTTAGAAAGTACTTATTAGGCTAGATTACAGCCTATAAGAGCTCTAGCTATATTTAATTTACTTCTATTTACTATAATTTATACTTATTTAATCTATCTAACCTTTAATATATATATTTTACTCTTTTCTTATATTAGATTATACTTAAAATAGATACTTAATACCTATATAGAGTAGTTATTATTAGGTTTATCTACTTAAATAAGCAGATAAAAAGAGAGCTTTAGATCTATAATATATTATTTCCTATTATTATTATAATTAATAAATTTTTCCCTATTATTTACTTAATTAATATATATTTAATAATATAGCTATATATATAATACCAGCTATACTAATTAAATAATCTCTCGATCTTATATTTTATCTATTATATATACTATATTTATTTATTTCCTTATTATTATTACTACTAGCTATTCTATAAAGAAAAGACTACTAGTATTAGTTTAATATTAGGTTATAAGATATATACTGCTATAGTTATCTAACAGTATATATAATCTAGTATATATATATAACTAAGTATAGGTTAGCTAGCTAGAGATTAAAGGAATTATTCCTAATTACTTATATTATTAAACCCCTATATTTTAAGCTTAAAGATATAGCCCGGCTATAAGATCTAGGCTTATATAAGCAGGTAAATTACTAAGATAAACTAATATAGAGAGTATATCTTAAGATAAAGAAGATAAAGCCTACTTTAGCTCTTACTAATTATAAAATACTATTAATAATAAATCTTAATTAACTTTATAATAGATCTATTTATATATAAAAAGAATAATTAAAAATATCTTATAGTTATTATAAATAGACTTTCTAAGTATATTTAGCTAAAGGTAATAAGTTTAATAAAAGTAGAAAAGTATATAAAAAGGTTTAGAAATACTTAATAGAGATTCTATAGATTCCTTAAATAGATTATTAGTAATAAAGACTTAGACTAAGTTAAAGAGTTCTAGTTAATACTATATAAACTAGTTAGAGTAGAATAACTTCTCTCTATCTTTTACTATCTATAGACTAATAATAGTATAAAAAGAACTAACTAAGAAATCTAAATAGTACTAAGAGTAATAGTATTCTTCTTATAATTAGACTAGTTTTTATACTTATTAGTATATTAATTAGTATTAAATAATAGAAACTTATTAGTAATTAGTATAAACTCTTTAAAATTATTAAATAGATTTAATATTAATTTAATATAGATCTTAATAGAAATACTCTAGCTAAGATACTTACTAAAAGAAAAAACTATCTAATTTTTAGAGTATCTAAGAATAAATATAGAGCTAGTATAAGCTATAATTATATATATCTAGTAAAGATAATAAACTGAAATAAATAGAATAAAATAGCTAGCTAAATAGTTCTAGATAGATAATATAGTATAGCTATTCTTAAGGAATATTAAAATAGCTTAATCTATAAAGAAATTAGATTAGCTCTATATAAAATACTTAGTAGTTATAGTTCTATTCCCTAATATTATTACTTTAAATATCCTTAGTAATATTTATCTAATCTTTTATATAAACTTACTAAAGTAGGCTATTAATAACTTATTTCTATTATAAGAAATTATAAATATAAGATCTGGACTACTATAGATAGATATTAATAATAGTATAAAGGAAGAGTAATACTAAGTTAAAGTTATACTAGCTATTAAAAATACTCTAAGCTAGAGGAAATATAAGAGAGTATTAGTTAAATAAATAGATTAAAATAATCTAATCTAAGAGTTATTTAAAGAGTTTTATAATATTCTAGCTCTAGTTAAATTTAAGAAGAAGTAGGGGGATATATAAATAATAAATAAACTAAAGAATTTATAGAAAATTAAATAAAGAAAAGTTTATTAGGAAATTAAAATATTAAATTAAAATCTATATATTTAAACTCTATTAAAAACTATATAGGAAAAAAGAATATTTAATATATAAAATAAATAAACTAAGATTATATATAGATATTAAACTATTATATATTTTTTAAACTATTATATCTATTCCTTATTCTTATTATCTTTATTAACTATCTAGTTATACTATTTATAATTATTATTAAACTCTATCTCTAGATAGTTATACTAGTACTTATAATATAAGTTATACTTATAACTCTATTTATTATACTATTACTAGACTATATAGTTAGTAGGCTAGTAGAGAGAGTAATAGAAAGAGATCTATTTATAGTTATAAAAGTAATAAGAAGAGCTTTACTAAGAGTTATAAGAATAGTAGATATAATTATTCTATATATAGTAGATTAAATAAGGGGTATAAGAATCTTAAAAGCTATAGCTACTATAAAAACTATTAGGAGTATATAAGGAATAATTATTAAAATAAATATATATATCTTAGAAGTAATAAAATCTAGATTAGTTATAAAGTATCTACTAAGGGGAATTAGTAAATAGGAGCTATTTATAGTAATAAGAAGTATTAAATATACTCTAGGAAAACCTATATCTATTACTATATATATTAGATTTATTATAAGTATTATAATAAGATTATTTAGATATAGGAAGGATAGAAGAATATCTAGAGTAATTATAGCTAGATCTGAATAGAGTAAAGTATTAGCTATATAAGCTATAAGTAAAACTAGAAGAAATAGTATCTATAAGCTGATTAATCCTACTTAATAATTATTACTACTTTTTAATAAACTCTTACTAGATATAGATAATCTTATTAATTTAAGATTATAATAATAGTTAGTACTAGTATAATAAAGTAATATAGTATTAAAAGAAACTTATATAAATATAACTAAAATAACTAGTAACTTATTAAATAAAAGAGTTTATAATATTAGCTATAATAGTATTTCTTTAACTATAGCTAGGGTAAGAAAGTATAAATTATATAGCTAATTTAGCTAAAGTAAGTTAAAAGGAAAAAATAGTATTATTTAAAGTATTTTAATATATAGAATAAATATATATATTATTATATACTATCTCTTTATAAGTAAAGTAATATACCTATATAAGCTTATTAAAAGAAGGTATTAAAATAGCTACTTTAGCTTTAATTATAGCTATCTTCTTCCGGGCTAGTATAATAATATAGTTATTCTTATTAATAATAGTAACTACTTACTTCTAGATATAGTAAAGTTAAGGGTTTAAAATATAAAGTATATTCTTCTAAAAGTATTTTATCTTCTTCTTTTAATATATAATATAAGTAAAACTAGGACTATAGATATAATAAAACTTACTAGTAGTTAAAGTACTATAGTAATATAGCTTATAAGTCTCTATAATCTATTAGAAGAGAGTATTTTCCTTATTAGAGGAGTTACTCTTAATAAGATAAATACCTATTACCTTTTTAGATTTAGATATTTTCTTTTTAGTACTAGTAATACTATCTTTAGTAGTAGAATAATTAGTATTAATAGTAGTAGGATCTAATTTATTAATAATCTTATAGATAGTTATATATTTAGTAGAAAAGATCTTCTTTTATTATTTCTTTAGAATAATTAATTAATAAAAAGAATAATACTATATAGTATTAAATAAATAGAAGTAATATACTTATCTCTTCTTTTAATAGATATAATTAAGTACTAGGTATTATTTAAATAAAAGCTAGTTTTTATTATTATAATTATAATAAAAACTAACTCTATTATTACTAGAGAGTAGTAGAAAGAGTAGAGTACTAGTAGTAGTAGATATAATATTTATAGAAGGAATTATTAAAAAGTAGAATTAATTAGAATATTAAATAAAAAGAAGATAATTATAAATATATAGATAAAAGTATATATAAGGGTAAGTTTAAATAATAATATTATATAAAGAAGGAGAATATTAAAAAAATAAGAATTATAATAAAGTTATAATAAGATAGAGTTAATATATAGCTAGCCTATAACTATAATATAATAGTTTATATATATATAATTATTAATAATATACTAAGATAGTAATAATAATTTTCTATAGAGTATCTAGTAAATTATAGATTAGAGGTAATAGGGGCTTTAATAGAAGGATATATTAAGAACTCAGGCCTAGTAGAGTTCTAGGCTTAATCTAATAAGAGATAGCTATAGTAGGCTAATCCTGGTTAGACTACTATAGATAGTATATAAGGGAAAAGAGCTAGATTTTCTAGGAGTCTTTTCTTTTCCTTCTTAAGAATATAAATACTAAAGTTAATATCTACTTATAGCTACTATAAGGCTAGTCTACTATAATAATTAAATAAAGTATATTTTATTAAGTTTAAATACTTTATTAAAACTAAAATTAATATAAGTAGAATATTTAATAAATAGTTATAATATATAGAAATACTCTATTAAACTTATCTTATTAGCTTCTGATTTTCTAATCTAACTAATATAGTTACTATACTAATATAAAAATTAGAAACTAGAAAATAACTATTTAGAATCTTAAGCTTAAAATAATATAAAACTTCTTTCTATATATTTATAAAAGATCTAAAATTATTTTCTATTAGTTTTATTATAAATAAAGATATATTCTAAAATCAGATAATATATAATCTAATATATATTTTTTAAAAATATAATTAGTAATTTATATCTAAACCTTTAATACTATAAGATAAAGTTAAATATTATACTTTTAATCTGAATATAGGTATTAATATTTTAAAAACTCTAATAATAGAAGCTATTTATATAATTAGATATATAAATAATCTAGCTATAGCTATAGCCCCTAAGAGGGAAAACTTATTATCTAATAGTAATAACTATCTTTTCTTTCTAACTTAAAGTTTATAGCTATAATATCTAATATAAATATTTTAATCTCTTAAAGTTTAATTAATACTTCTAATAAGATTCTTAAAGTAATAATAACTATTATCTAAGATAATCTAATATAGCTATTTACTAACTATATTCTTTATATATCCCTCTAATTAGTTAAGAGCCTATTTATAGTAATAAAACTACTTTTAATATTATAGATCTAGTAGCTATATCTACTTAGTCTATTACTTTATTATATAGTCTACTTAGTACTACTATAAGTATTTATAAAGAATAAAAACTAATTAGAAGAAAAGCTATATCTTAAGAATAGCTATCTATTTATATAGGTCTACTATAATCTAATATATAATTTATAGTTTTAGTATATTATATACTATATTAAATTAATTAGAATAGAAATAGCTCTTAAAAATTAATTATTTAAACTTTATATTATTTTTAGTTATATTTAGATTAGAGTATTAGTTTTATTAGATTAAGTTTAGTATTAGTATATTAAAGTTTATTTTAGTTTAATTTAAAATTATATTTATTTAGAAATAAAAAAAGTTAGTTATATAAGATTATTAATTAATTTATCTTTATAAGTATAGTATATATTTACTACTATAGAAGGTTTTTATTAGGAATAATATAGATTTAATATTAATCTAATATCTATTTATATATAGTTATTTATATTATATAATAGATCTAAAATTATATTATAGAATACTAATAAGAAGTATATTTATTAGTTTTAGTAGCTATATATAATAGTTACTAGCTAGTATATAAACTGGAATAATACTAAGGAAGTATATAAAGTAAATAGACTCCTTCTAATTATATAAATATAGCTAGTTACTATTCTATATACTATATAAGCTCTACTAATAGATAGCTAGTATTATTATTAAGTCTTAGCTTCTTATTTTAACTACTAAGTATCTAATATTAATAGTAAGCTGGTTCTTAATATAGATAATCTATATATTATTTTAATATTTAATATTATATATAATATAAGTATTTTCCCTAGTAAGTAGTACTATATCTACCTAGCTAGCTATTATTAGCTACTATACTATATCAGAATATAATCTACTAAGCTTATAGATAGTAAGTAAAAGAAATCTAAAAATAGATTTATTAAAAAGCTCTTTAAGAGCTAGTTTATCTAGTCTCTCCCTTCTAATACTAATAATATTAATAAAGATAATAGCTCTCTTATAGATAAAGATTCTAAACTTAAGAATCTTCTTTCCTATAAAACTATAGAGTATAAGTATCTAAAAACTCTCTACTATAAAGATATTCAGATATTAATTATATAGTATCTAATTACTAAATAGTATATACCTACTATAACTATTAAGTTTATTTATTATAAAGAAGCTAATAAGAAACCTAAACTATATATCTTTCTATTCTTTAATCTAAATAATTAAACCTTATATATTATTAATAGTTTTATTAGAATAATTTTCTATTTTACTCCTACTAGAAAAATTCTCTTCTATACTATTTCTACTATTATTACTTTTACTCTATATAATAATATTTTTAATATAGTAAGCTTAATAGATATAAAGAGTATCTTTATATTAAAGCTATTATAGTTTAAGGAATATACTCTACTCTAATAAAAAGCTTCTAAACTAAAGATTTTTATATTTTATTAGTACTATAGTACTATATTCTCTTATACTAATACTATATTATATTTAAAGCTTAGAGATAATATTAGCTAATAGAGTCTTAATTTAGAGTATAAGAGAAGATAAATATCTAGATTTACTTAGAGGGGTACTACTAATATAGCTAATAGTATATATTATATTTATTATCTATTTAGAATAAATAGTTAGAGCTTAGAGATAGTACTAACTAGATTTATTATTCTAGAAAATATACTAGATACTATTTATAACTAAATAATATACTATAATTCTTAATTTATAATATTCTACTATATTTATCTTAATAAGATTACTAACTTTAATCTTTAGAATACTTTCCTTAAGAAAGAGAAGGAGATATAGCTATTCTAGCTATTTATATATATTAGCTTTATATATAACCCTTAAATAACTTTTAATATAATATCTAAGGAAGTATAAACAGGCTTAGTACTAGATCTAAATATCTAAAAGCTTAAATAGTAATATACTATACTTAGATAGGGGAACTACTAGATTAAGAGTTATTAGATTAAAAAGAAGATCTATAAGCTTATAAATAAAATCTACTTAAAGTATATATAGTATTAAAAGAAGATTATTAAAATATACTATAAGTATTACTTTTATTATTAGCTTATTTAGAATATTAAGATATAAGTATAAGGGGAAAAGGAAGAGAAGTATATAGAGCTAGTTATTAATATTATTATACTAATATAAGCTTAGCTAGTAGAGATTCTCTATTACTAGTTCTATAATCTGAATAAAGATTAGATTCTTTAGTATAGAATTAAGACTATTAATTTAATAATAATACTCTATAATAAAAGAGAGATAGTTAAATAAGATTATATCTAGCTAAGGGTTAGCTCTAAACTACTTATTAAAGCTAAATTACCCGGGGTATATAATAAAGTTATATCTAGTTCTAATTTATTCCCTCTTCTTATATAAGTAATATAGTATCCGGATTATATTAGTAATAAGTAATTATCTATTAATAAGTAGATCTTTCTATACTACTAGCTAGCTATTATAAATAATTATTTTAATAACTATTATCTAGCTAGATAGAAGTAAGCTAAGAAATAGAAGTAAGTAATTAAGTATAAATATCTAAAGTATAAAAATATTAACTTTTAATATTTAAACTACTTTAGAAGTTATATATAGAACTAGTATAGTATTACTCTATAGGTATTAAATTAGGTAAAATAGAGATAGCTATATAAAGCTAGATACTATTAAATAATAAAAGCTTATTAATATTATAGTAGAACTATAGTAAGATTATTATATACTAGTAGAGAAATATAGATAGTAATTAGATTAATTCTATTCTAGAGGTATATTTAAGCTCTTTAGATTAATAAATATAGGGCTTACTATAAAATAATATACTATTACCTATCTAACTATCTTCCTTAGGATTTTATTCCTTATCCTTATATATAGGCTAGACTCTATAATAATAAGAGTAAGTATAATAAAGATAGTAAAAGAAGATAAAATAATAGTATATAGCTATAGGTAATAACTGCTTAAAGTAGTATAGGAAATAAGCTTAGAAAATAAACTAATTATAATATTTTAATTTTTAGCTACTAAATAAAAGGATATCTAGATTATTATATATTATACTAAAGAGATAAAGCTATAGTATATATATACTCTATACTACTAGCTAGCTAAATAAAGCTACTGAAATCTTTCTTTTCCCTCTACTTAGTAGCTAAGGCTAATTATAATATACTATATATATAGGACCTTTAGATTTTCTTATAGGTATTTATTTATACTAATTTCTAGATTCTTACTAACTTTAGATCTAGAATATCTAGAACCTAAGCTGAGTTATATACTTATTATTATTATATAATTATAATATAGTATAATAAAGGGTTATATAGAGATCCAGCTAACTAAATATTCAGAATTTAACTAGCCTATAAATATCTAGTTATCCAAGCAGTATATTATTTAAAGCCAGGGTTAGATATATATAATATACTATCTATAATAGGCTAGTAACCTTAGTTAAAGAAACTGAGTATAGCTTCTTTTTATTTATAATAGAAAATAGTTTTTTATACTTCTGGAATTTCTTTCTTTACTAGAAAAGCCTATATAATAATAGATAGAGATAATCTATATCTATATCTTCTATTTCTTTAAATATCTATTTATAGATAATATTATATATAGAATTCTTTTTAAAATATCTTAATATCTATTCCTTTAGACTTATTATAATACTATTATTTCTATACTTATTAATTAGAAAATATACTCTAGCTTCTTAATATTAACTTACCCTGGATATTCTGATTTAGTTCTAGTAAGATATTATATAATATCTGAATATTATAATATTAGGGTCCTAATAATATCTTAAGATTACTATAAGCCTGGTAATAATATTCCCCTACTTTAACTAGTTTATTCTAATACTATAGGAAAGCCCTTAAACTATATATTATATTAATTACTAGTTAGTATCTTATAATATCTTAGGGCTTTATAGCCTTCTTATACCTTTAAAGTACTTATAAGTATATTTCCTCTATTTCTTCTATTTTATCTTAATTAGAGTAAAGGTTATCTAGGTTATTAATTATATTAAGTATTAATATATAATCTAGTCCCTATACTTTCTTATACTCTTAAAGTACCTATAAGATTATTTTCTTAGCTTCTTATATTTTACTTTAGTTAGTATAAAGAAGATCTAGATTATTAATTATATTAAGTATTAATATATAATCTAATCCTTATACTTTCTTCTTCCCTTAAAGTATCTATAAATATATTTCCTTAGTCTTTTATATCTTATCTTAATCAGAGTAAAGGTTCTCTAGATTATTAATTATATTAAGTATTAATATATAATCTAATCCTTATATCTAGAAGTTATACTTTTATAATATCTATAAAGCTATTTCCTTAGCCTTTTATATCTTATCTTAAACTCTATAAAGAAGATCTAGATTATTAACTATAAAGAGTATTAATATATAATCTAATCCTTATATTTTCTTATACCCTTAAAATATCTATAAGTATTTCCTTAGCTTTTTATATCTTACTTTAGTTAAAGTAAAGATTTACTAGGTTATTAACTATAGAGAGTATTAATATATAATCTGATCTCTATACTTTCTCCTTCCCTTAAAGTATCTATAAATATATTTCCTTAGCCTTTTATTTACTATATAGATTAGAAGTAGTTAAGTTTATAGTTTATAACCTACTCTTAGTATTCCTACTAATAATTAATTAATTAGAAACTTAGGGTCTCTCTACTACTAAATAAGCTAAGTTACTATCTATTACCTAAATAGAAATAGTATAATAGCTGAGTTTATCTAGATAAGCTATATATATCTAATTATTCTACTCTAATTATTAAACTTTTCTATAGTTATATATAAAGCTTAAATTAACTAATACTAATCTTATACTTTAGATATAAGTACTAAATATAATTAATTAATTCTATTCTCTACTATAAAGAATTCTATACTTTATATCTTACTATTACTACTAAGTATTATTAAGTTCTACTTTATATTTTTAAAAAACCTTTAGAAGTTATCTAAGTTTAGTAACTATATAATTTCCTATAGAGTAAAAACTTATAATATCTATAAGTATATTATATATATATAGTCCCTAGTTATAGAGGCAGCTTTCTTTAGTAACTTTAAGGTAGATCTCTTTTCTGGAAATATAGTAGTTCTTAAGAAATACTCTACTAATAAGGAAATAAAGAAAGCTTTATATATATATCTTTATATAGATAAGTATAAGCCTATAGTAATTAAAGCTATATTAGAGTATCTCTATACTAATACTTATACTTATTCAGATTCTACTACTAGTTAGGCTCTTTTCTATATAGATATTAATATAGCTACTAATTACTATTAAATTAATAGTTTTCTAAAGCTATCTAAAGATAATCTTAAAGACTTCTTAAGTATATTAAAACAGGTAGAATAGCTTCCTATTATTATTAAGACTACTATAAAAGAGTAAGTTAACTAAAAGTTATAATCTCTAGTTATATTAATCTCAGTAAGATTTATAGAAGATCTTACTAATAATCTAGATTTTATATTACTAGATCTCCCTAAGGACTTTAGAAATACTATTTTTAAAATATATACTTTATAATTTATACTTATAAAATTAGTAATAATTAAAAACAGTATTAAGCTTAATATAAGCCTTAAGCTTTATAATTAAATACTTAAAAATAATTAATCTAAGGAGAGTAATAGATAGTAGATAAAGTATAAATCTAGAATATCTAGGCTCTATATAGAATCTACTAGATTAATAAAGCAATAGATATAGATTAGATATTTCTCTCTACTACTCTTTAGAAGATCTGATTTCTAATATTATTTTCCTATAAATATATCCTAAGTTATTAGCTCTTATAATATAATAATTAAATAATTAAGTTATATAATAACTTATTATAGAATAAATAATAGTAACTGCTTACAGCTAGTTACTAATAAGAGGGAAACTTTATTATAATTATAGAACTAGAATAATATAATAGAATAAAATTATTAGAATATAATAACTCTATTTAATAAGTACTAAGATAATATAGAAGAGAATAAAAAGTTAATAATATATTATTAACCTTACTAAGATAACTACTATAGAGGGAAGGTCCTATAAGAGATTTACTAGTAATATAATAAGCAGTAGATATATCTTACCTGTTTAGAAGTAACTATTAAGAGTTATAAATATACTATATTAGAGAGATATAACTAGTAGAAGTTAATTTAATATATACTTTCTCCTAATTAGATAATTTAATTAAAATAAAGATATTATACCTTTCTAGAGTAGCTATAGGAATATTTTATAGAGTTTTTACTATTATTCTTCTTTTCTCTATAATAATTTATAGCCTTTTTAGAAACTCCAGCTTCCTATATAAGCTAAGGGGTCTAACTCCCTATTATCTTATCTTCTTTTTATTAATATATCTTTAACTTATTCTACTTCTTAATTAACTCCCTTATATTTATATAATTCTCCTCTAGCTTAAGAGTTAGTCTCCAGTTTATTCTATAGTATAATCTACTATTAATTATCTTTTTACTAATAATCCTATTAGCTTACTATTATAGTTTTAGTAAGTTTAGTTATAAAGTTATATTTATATTTCTCTTTTTCTTATTTAGAACTAGTTCTATATCTTTCTAAAGAATATATTAGTATACTACTTACTAGATTATATTTATATATATCTATTATCCTTAACTCTTACTAATCTTATAACTAATATTATTCTTTATAATAAGATTAGATACTAAACTAAATAGTAGTAGAACTACTCTCTATAAATAAATAGTAGTAATAACTTTAATCTACTAAATATAGCTCCTAAATAACCTACTTTATAAACTCGGATTTAGTATATATAGTAGTATATATATACCTGCTTCTATCTCAGCTTATATTACCTATTATATATATATATTCTAGTAGCCCTTATATACTAACTTATATATCCTTATATTAGTAGTCTGGAAAGGAGTATATAGAGTATACTCAATCTAGTAATTAATCTAGCTACTTATTATAATCTAATTATATATAATCTATATATCTAGATAGATAAGAGAAACTACTATATAATTAGCTAGGCTAGATACTTACTATACTTATACTCTTTTAGAAATAGGAGAAATAAACTAGTTATAGTTTATATAAAGGAGCCTTAAAAAATAAAACTAACTATAGGTAATTTATATTTTTTTTTTTATTTACCCTGATTATAGGCTCCTAAGAGATATATAGTATACTAATTCAGTTTAGAATATACCCTATCTATTTATTAATCTAATAAGCTATCTATTTATTAAATACTATTCTAAATAAATATCTTAGTAATCTCTAGATACTTTTTTACTAAAGTAGTTTAAAGAGTATTATTATAATATCTACCTTAGGTATTAATATTAATACTATTCTTAATAAGTAGCTTAATAATCTCTTAATACTCTCTTACTAAAGCAGTATAAAGAGTATTACTATATCTACCTTAGGTATTAGTATTAGTACTCTGGAAATTAATATTAATACTATTCTTAATAAGTAGTTTAATAATCTCTTAATATTTATAAACTAAAGCAGTTTAAAGAATATTATTATAATATCTACTTTAAATATTAATACTAATACTATTCTTAATAAATAGCTTAGTAATCTCTAGATACCTATAGATTAAAGTAGTCTGAAGAGTATTATTATTAATTCTACCTTAGATATTAATACTAGTACTATTCTTAATAAATAGTTTAATAATCTTTTAATACTCTTTTTCTAAAGCAGTTTAAAAAGTATTATTATATTATCTACCTTAGGTATTAATACTAGTACCCTTCTTAATAAATAGCTTAATAATCTCTTAATACTCTTCTACTAAAGTAGTCTAAAGAGTATTATTATATTATCTACCTTAGGTATTAATATTAATACCCTTCTTAATAAGTAACTTAGTAATCTCTTAATACTTTTCTACTAAAGTAGTCTAAAGAGTATTATTATATCTACCTTAGGCCTTAATATTATTCTAAAGGAGAAAAGTAGAAAAATAAAGTAAACCCTAAAGGGATATATAATAAAGAACTTAATTCCTATTTACTTTAAGCTCTTTTAGATTATTAAACTTATTTAAACTATTAAATTTATCTAAATTATTAAACTTATTTAGATTATAAAGCTAATATTTAAATTAAAAGGTATTTTAATATAAGATATACTCCTTAACTAATAGTAGAATTACTTTATTAAATAATTTAATATTCTTTATATACTTTATTTAATATTATATAGAGAATTCTACTAGATAATACTTTTTTTTTACTTTTTATAATAAATATAATTTATATATAGAAAACAGATAGAAAAGATAAATATTAATAATACTAGCTTTTATAGATATTTTATTAAGTTTTTTAGCTAAACTTAGTTCTAGTTAGTTTAATAAAAGATATTTCTTTACTAAAAAGTAAATAAGCTATATTTTAATATATTTCTCTTTATATATAAGAGCTACTAAACTAAAGTAATATTAAATAATTTCTTCTAGAACTAGTATTTAGTTATCTAGAGTAAATATAAACTAGCTTAATAGATTAATAGTAATAAGATTAATAGCTTTTTTAAGTATTAGAAACTATTTATTATAAGTTAAAAATTATAAAAAGTACTTTATTATACTTAGTTAATTTAGATATATTTATTATAAAACTTATATATATATTATATCTAGTATCTCTAGTAGGTTTTATAGTTCTCTCTATATAAAAAATAAATCTAGATATTACTCTAATATATTAAATTAGTATAAGATCTAATAAAATCTATAATAAATTTAGCTTCTAAGTTAGAGATAGAAGAATTAAAACTATAAAAATATAAAATACTATAGAATAATATATATTCTATCTACTTTTTCTAGAAGAATTATTTTAATCTCTATTTAAATATCCTATTATTCTTTCTATCTTACTATTTTACTAATTCTAATCTTTATATAGATAGTAATATTATTACTTACTAACTTATTTTAAAATTAGATAATTTTATTAGTATTAATCTAGCTATTAAAAGAAACTATAATATTCTGCTCAGACTAACTAGTAATAAGTATATATATATTAGTTAATTTATTATAAAGACTCTTAATCTAACCTAGTAATAATAATAATTTTAGTAAGTATAAACTACTATATCTCTTAGATTTATCTAGTATATTAAGGATAATATAAATCTTCTCAGATTTCTATATTATATATTATAAGAGCTACTCTAATACTAAGATATCTAATTACTTTATTTTATTTTTAAAATTAAAATATTTTAAATTAACTTTACTATAAAGAATACTATACTTAGAATATAGCTGAAAAATAAGTAATATTATAAAACTACTCTCCCTATATTATCTAACCTACCTTAGTTATTATTATAAGTTATATAAAGCAGATTAATATACTTAATTATTTATATATTAAGTATATCCGAATAATACTAATAGTAATATACTCTATATCTAATATATTATCTTTCTATATATATATATTTATTTTATTAGATAGAATACTCTTTTAGATAGTTATTAATATAATTATCTATACCTCTATTATTACTAGCTTTATAATATTTATATATTAATAGTAACTTATATTATATAACCTATAATAACCTAATTATATTATTTAGAATAATATTCTAATTAGTTTAACCCTAATCTACCCTAGATCCCTATCTAGTATAAGTTACTTAATTATTATATATTAATAACTCTTATTTAGCTGATTACCTTATCTTAATTACTATATAATAATAGAAAGATATTATAACTACCCTAAGTATTTCTATTTAGTAGAATAATACTTAAGAAGTATCTACTATCTAGTAGATTATTAAATAACTTATACTTTAAGTTAAAAGTCTTAAGAAGAGAAATATTATAATTAAAACTAAGAAAGACTAAGGGGAAATTATTTAATCTATACCCCTAGGGTCTTTTAATAGAAATATTTAGAAAATTAATAGATTTAAAATCTAATTCTAAGTTTATTTTAAGTTTTTCCTTATTAAGCTTAAGAATAATAAGAATAAGATTAGGTTTATAGGAATATATCTTACTAGTACTATAGAATACTAGTTTTAGATATACCTCTATAACTAGTATAAAAACTCTTATAAACTAGAAATATAAAATTAGGAGATTATTAATATTCTTACTAGCTATAATAACTTTATTATTACTTTTATCTCTATATTCAGTAAGATAGACTATAAATAATAAGTAATTAAGGAACTTAAGAAGCTTAGATAGATAGAAACTACTTTAGAATATATTATAAAATTTAGAGAAATTATATCTTAACTAGACTAGAATAATATATCTCTTAAAGCTATATTCTATAATAAACTAAAAGATAAAATTAAGAATTAACTCTTTAAACTTAATAAGCTAGAAGAACTTTTAGAATATATAGCTATTATAGTATAAATTAATAACTATCTCTTTAAGTAAAAGTAGTAGAAAGAAAGAGAATATAGTAATTAGAACTATATTAAGCTAAGTAATAAGCCTAACTATAGAGTATAATAAGCTCTACTACTATCTATAGCTATTAGAACCTATATAGAACCTATAGAGCTAGGGGCTATAGAAAAATAAAAATACTATAACTATAATAAGGTTAGATATATATTATTTTAATATCTAAAACTAAAGAAATAGAAGAACTAGAAATCTATTAAGGAAAGTAAGAAATAGCTAGATATTATAAAAAAAACTAAAACTAAGATCCTTAGTATAATTAGAAAGACTACTTAGAAAAGAAATCTAAATAAGCTTAAGATCCCTAAATTTTCCAGGATATATATACTACCCTTCTATAAAATTCTAAAAAACCCTAAAGATTAGAACTAGAAGAGCTATATAGTAATAAAAAATAAATAGCAGATTAAAGAAATATTCTAATATCTTAAGATAAGATATAAAGTAGGTAATATAGATCTAGAATATAGACTATTTATAATCTATAAGTTAGTATTTAGATATAAAAATAAACTTACTAAATAAATACTAGAAGAAAAGAAATAATATATATAGACTAGGAATATAATATAAGCAGAATATAAGAAGGTTTATATCTATTATTAGAAGAAAATTAAAAAGTAAAACCCTACTATATTAGAAGTTTTAATAGTCTATAGCTAAAGAACTATAGATATTATTTAATATTCTAATAGCTTCTTTAACTTACTAGGAGAATAGAAAAAAAACCTATAAAAAAAGTATTATAAAGAATTATAGTTAATATATTATAATATTTTCTATATAATCTATTAGTAATAGAAGGTTAGAAATAATACCTTCCTATAGCTATATATAGAAATACTATCTAGATATACTAGTAGAAATATACTATACTTTATATATAAACTATTTAATATTAATTAATATATTATTTTTAAATAAGATCTAAAGAAGTATTTAGAAGAATATAAACTTAATAGTTTACTAGCTGAAATATATATAAAATAATAATATAAGATTTATAAGAATAAAAAAATTAACCTATAGTATAAATAGAAAACTCAGGAGGACTAAGCAGTCTATAGCTATAGAGAGTATATTAAGAACTATATTAACTAGAAATACTTAATATATCTATATATTAAATAAATAGTATTTAATTTAGCTAGAAATAAAGAAAGTAGAAATCTTACTATATAAATACTTAAATAGTACTAGGTATAGGAAAATAATAAATACTAATAATAAGAATAATTAATAATTATATTATTAATAAAAGATAAGAAATCTAATAAAGAACTTAGAATTACCTTAATAAATAAATAAGAATAAACTATAGAATACTTATATAAGGAAATACTATTCTCTAAGAAATCTAATAAATTTAGTAAATAGCTAAAAAAGTTTAAATAATATATTCTAGAATATATAGAGATATTAAAAATACTAAAGAACTTTTTAAATTAAATATCTAAATATAATAATAAGTATAATATACTTAAGAAATAAGTTAACTAAGTAAAAAATAATCTAAACTATCTATAATAGGGCTATAGTATAGAATAAAATTAATAATAGATTAGAGGATTTTAAAAGCTATTAAAGCAGAAAGCTTATTATATATTCTTATAGAAATAGAGATTAAGGGGAACTAGCTTATAGTATTTATTAACTATAGAGTATAGAAGAATTATATTTTACTAGTAGTAATTAACTAATTCTATCTACTATAGAAAAAGAAGAAAGAAACCTATATAGTTATAAATATTAAAGGTTTAAAATTTAAATATAATAATAAGATTATTAACTTAGAGACTAATTATCTTATAACTAAAATCTAAGGAAAAAAGTTTAAGATTATCTATAACTTAGTACTACTAGGAACCTATAATATTATATTAGGATTACTATAGCTATAGGATATAAATCTACTAATTAATTAGTATACTAACTAGATAGAGTAAAGAGATACTCTTAAATATTAGGATTAGAATTAATAAAAACTAAAATTTTATTAGATATTAAAAAAATATATCTATTTTTTAATATCTAAAAGTACTATTATAAAAAATAATAATAACTTATAATAATAAGTAGATATAGTAGTTATAGTCTTAATAGTACTATAACCTAGAATTATAAGAAACTTATTATAATAGGAACTAAGATAAATAATATAAATCTTAGGTTAAATATAGAAATAAGAACTATCCTTAGATATAGAATTAGTACTAATTAATTAGAAATAGCTAATAAAAGAATAATAGTAAGAATATAAAGTTAAGTATAATTAATAGTAAAAGAAAACTAAAAAACTATCTCTAAAGCTATTTAATATTAGAATCTAGAAATAGAGCTAAATAAATAACTAATAAGAAGTATAATAGAATAAGGAAAAAGATATTTAGTATAAATATACTAAAGTAAAATATTCAGAGGAAAATAAATAGCTAAAAAATATTCCAGAAGAATACTAAATTTATAATAAACTATTTAAGGAAACTTTTAAAACTAGCTTATTAGAATATAGCTAGTAGGATTATAAAATCTCTATTATTAATAAAGAAAAACTAGTCTTTTATAAACTTTATAATCTTATAGAACTCTAGTTATAAATACTCTATAAATATATTAATAATATATTAATAAAAGACTATATATAATTATTAACTTTATCTATAGGATATCTTATAATATTTATACTAAAGAAGAATAGTAAACTCTATTTAGTTATTAATTACTAATAACTAAATAAGATTATATATAAAAATAGAATACCCTTACTACTAATTATAGAACTTAGAGACTAGCTATAGAGGAAATAATAGTTTATTATACTAGATCTAAAGGGAGCTTATAACTTAATATAAATTAAAGAAGGAGATAAATAGAAAATAGTATTTAAAATAAAGTTTAGCTTTTATAAATACTTTATAATACCCTTTAGACTAATAAATATATCTATAATATTCTAATAAATAATTAATTAAGTATTCTAGGAGTATCTTAATATCTTTATAATTATTTATTTTAATAATATTCTAATTTTCTTAAATAATCTAGAAATATATAAGAAGTATATATATAAGATCTTAAAGAAACTAGAAAATATAAAACTCCTAATAGAATTAGAGAAAAGCTATTTTTATATATAAGAAGTTAACTTCTTAGGATATACTATTTAACTAAATAAGATATAAATAAAATAAAATAAAATTACTATAGTTAAGAATTAGAAAGTATTAAAAACTATTAAGAAAATATAAGCTTTTCTTAGTTTTACTAACTATTATTAATAATTTATTAAGAATTATAAAAAGATTATTATACCCCTATATAATACTATAAAAAAAAGAATAGAATTCTAATAGAAAAATAAATAATAAAAAGTATTTAATAAAATTAAGAACTAAATACTTTTAGAACCTATACTATAGATATTTAATCCTATAAAAGAAATAGAACTTAAAACTAATATCTTAGACTTTATAATTAGTATATAAATTAGCTAAAAGGATAATAAGAGAATATTATACCCTATAGTATTCTTCTTAAAGAAACTATATAATATAGAACTTAATTACTCTATTTATAATAAAGAGTTTATAACTATTATATATATATTTAAGAAATTTAAATACTATTATCTAGGAATAATATATAAAGTTAAGATATATATAGATTATAAAAATATTTAATATTTTACTATAATCTAGTAACTTAATAGGAGATAAATCTATTATACTAAATACTTATCCTAATTTAATTATAAAATAATATATTAAAAAGGATTAGAAAACAGAAGAGTTAATACCCTTAGCTATAAACCAGAATATAAGTAAACTATATCTAAGATAAATAGATAGCTATTTACTATAAATAATAAAGAATACTTAGTATAAAAAACCTTAGGAGCTATATTTAAGGAAATAGTATATATTAAAGTCTAGATAAATACTATTCCTAGTTTAGAAAAACTATAATAAGAAGTAAGAATAATACTTATTAAAGAAATCTATAAATATCTACTATTAGAATACTAAGGAGTTAAAAAAATATTTAATAGAATTAAATAATATTATAATTATCTAGATCTATAAAAGGAAGTATAAACTATAGTTTCTAAATATAATATATATATATAAATTAAATCTATATAATATAAACTATATAGAGAACTTAAACTAATCTTAGTATTAAAATAACTATAATAATTAATATTCTTTAATTATATTATTAAACTATTAAAATCTAAAGAACTAATAATTAGAATAAAATATAATAGTATTCTAATAGTTATTAATAGACTTATAAAGTATAAATACTTTATTCTATATAAGGAAATAAGCTCTATAGAAGATTTTATATACTAGTTTTTATAATATATAGTTAATTACTATAGATTACCTAATAAAATAATATTAAATAGAGGAATAATATTTATCTCTAAGTTTTAATAATTATTTATAGTATAAATAGGAATAAAATATAAACTCTTAATAGCTTACTATCTATAAAATAATAGTTAAATAGAATATTTAAATTAAACTCTAGAATAATACCTATAAGTATATATTAACTATAAATAAAATAATTAAGTATAATTATTACTAATAGTATAGATTATATATAATAGTTTAATATAAGAATTAATCTAACTATTATTAATATATATAAACTATAATTATAAATCTAAATTCCAGAATTAACTAGAATTTAATAGGCTAGATATACTAGCTACTATACTTATAAAAGAAATACTATACTTATTATATATAGAAATAAAAATAGAACTAGAATTTCTCTAGGAAAGAATAAAAAAATACTATAATAAAATAAAATTAAAAGAACTAATCTTAAAGGAGAAAAATAAAATCTATTTATTTTATAAAAATATTATAATAATAAAGCTAAGTAATAAATTAGATTATAAAAAACTTAGATTATTTAAAATTATTAAGAAAAAATCAGATACTAATTATAAACTCTTATTACTAGATATAATATATATCTATCTAGTTTTTTATATTTTATTATTTAAAAAAGTACTAGAAAATACTTTAGATTAAGATTATCTAATTAAGATCTATAAAAAAGAATATAAATTAGAAAAAATTCTAAAAAAGAAAGTTAGGAATAAATAAATATTTTATTTAGTTAAGTAGAAAGAGTATACTAATTAGAATAATATATAGAAACCTATTAAGTACTTAAAGAATTATTAGTAGCTTATCTAATAATATTACTAGGGCTAGAAATATCTATTCTAATAAACTAGAAAGGGAATAACTCTATATTCTCTTAAAAAAATACTAAATTAATTTTAATCTCTAAGAATATAGATTTAAATAAAGGAATAGAAAATAAAAAAGTAATCTGCTTTTAAACTACCTCCTCTACCTCCTTCTATTTAATCTATTCTAGTTCTTTTATACTATTAATCCTATAAGAAACTATTTATATTATCTTATTAAACTATATTTTCTTTTATTTATATAAATAATATACTTTTATACTAATATATTCTAACTCCTCCTCTACTATATCTAACTCCTATTTAATCTACTAATAATAAAACCTAATATAATAAATTTATTATATAGATAACCTCTGAATATTATAATAGGATTAGCTATATAGTATATATTCTATATAATAAGAAGAATTTAATAAAGAAGCCTAGTATTTATACTTACTATAATTTTTATAATAAGAATATACTAGTATAATAGAAAGATTATTTAAAATAAAAAAAAAAAGAGTATTCCTATAAACTATAAATAACTCAGACTTTAATACTCTTAATTTTAAAATATAATTAGAAAATATAATATTAGTACTAAAGGTAGAAAGAAAGAAAGAATTAAATAATATACTAACTAGACTATAAAATATAATCTTAAGAATAAAACTAATAGAGAGGGAGTATTATATTATAAAACTACTCTCCCTATATTATCTAACCTACCTTAGTTATTACTATAAGTTATATAAAGTAGACTAATATACTTAATTATTTATATATTAAGTATATCTAAATAATACTAATAGTAATATACTCTATATCTAATATATTACCTTTCTATATATATATATTTATTTTATTAGATAGAATACTTTTTTAGATAGTTATTAATATAATTATCTATATCTCTATTATTACTAGCTCTATAATATTTATATATTAATAGTAACTTATATTATACAGCCTATAATAACCTAATTATACTACTCAGAATAATACTCTAATTAGTTTAACTCTAACCTACTCTAGACCCCTATTTAGTATAAATTATTTAACTATTATAAGTAAGCAGATAATACTCTCTAATAATTATTTATTAATATTATTAAAATTAAAAAAGAAGTATAGAACTCTAGGATTAGATTTAATAGAATTAAGATCTATAATAATAGTAGAACTAAGAATAATCTTATTATACCTAGGGATACTAGTAAGCTATAGAAAAAAGTTTTTCTCTTTTTTCTATTCTGAATATTTATTATTATTTAGAAACTATTAGCTAGTACCTTTATAGTATAGATTTCAGGCTTAATTTAGATTTATAAATAGATTAGATAGTACTAGCTAGTTTCTAATCTTATTAAGATAGTTATTATCTTATATAAGCTTAGTTATATCTCTGATCTCTAATACTAATTAATAAATATTATCTATTATTTTACTAACTTTCTAGATATTAATATTCTTATTAGAATATAAAAAAGATAATAATATATAAAAATAAATAATAAAATACTAACTACTAAGAATAAGCTTACTAAGCTTCTTCTTATTCTCTACTCTACTTAGTATAATTTTATATAGTAAGTCTTTTATATATACTATAGCTATTATTACTATATAGTTTTACTACTCTTTATTCTTATATATATCAGAATAATTATAAATACTATAAATAACTAGATAGGGAAAGTAGTTTATTAAACCAGTAGCTTTTATTTTAAAGTAGAGAATATTATTCTTCTCTATAAGTATATCTTAAATTATAGTATTTTTTATTAATCTATTTACTAAAATAATAAAGCTATAGTAGATTAATAGATTATCTTTATCCTTAGCCCGCTCTAGCTATACTACTAGAGTAAATAGATTATTACTATAAACTATTATATAATTAGACTTATTATTTAGTAAGTAAAATATACTAGACTAATATAGTTAATTAGTACTTAGTTCAGACTATCTATATTTTTTCTATAGTTTTAGTTTTTTTTTAAAAATACTATTAATAAATTCTTTAAACTAATATCCTTTACTTTTATATTATACTATAAATCTATTTACTACTACTTATAGAATTAGTAGTAGTTAGTTTAAAAACTCTATTTATTAGAAATCCTAGTCTTATATAGTTTTTCTAAAATTATACTAGAATACCCTACTCTTTCTATTACTAGAAGTACTTACTATAATATCCCTAAGCTAGATATTATACTTATAACTTAGTATACTACTACTAATACTAACTATTAAGCTGATTCTAATATTAGGAAAACTAGAGAGTATATCTCTTACTATACTAATAGCAGATACTATACTATATTTACTATAGAGAAGGATAGTAATAATAATATTATATTTCCTAATCCTACTTAGTATATAATTATTATTATTATTTATAGAAATAAATTCAGAGTCTTTATACTCTTTATTAAGAAAGGCTTAGGTAGTAATATACTTAGTATTAATAGTATAGATCCAGCTAATAGTATAGTTATAGAGGTTAGATATTATTAGTAGTAATTCTTAGTAAGGATCTTTTTTAAAGGGAATATAAAGGAGATATAAAGCTTTTTATAATAATTAAGCTTAACCTTTAATATAAACTAATTTAGTTACTATATATTTAAGGTAATTTACTCTGATTAAGTACTAAGATAATAATCCTACTTATTAGGTAGTAAGATATTAATATAAATATCTTATATAAATAATCAGTTTAGAAGAAGTATAGAGCTAAACTAATAGTATATCTTTACTTAGTTTAGAAGTTACTTCTATAAAGTAGTTCTAGCTTAACTAATAATACTTTACTTTAAGCTATTAGTAAATAGTCTCTAATTAAATAGTAATAGGGTTTATTAAGCTAGATAGATATAAAGTAGGAATAAAGAATAGCTAATAGTATAATAAAATAGTATCTAATCTATTAGATAGTAAATAAAAATAGTATAGAAAGTAGTAGGGAGTTAGTAGGTAATATACTCTAAAAAAGACCTATAAGGGGCTTATATATAGTTCTATTAATTAGCTAAGAGAAGATATAATAGTTCTATAATTAGAGGTAGGATATAAAATACTTTTATTTCTTAAAGCTTAGTAAAACTATAATAGATAAAAGAGATAAAATATAAAAAGTAGTAAATATAATAATAGAACTAGATATAGACTAAGAGATAAGGTTTCTTATATCTATAGACTATAGAACTAAAATTACTACCTCTAAGCTTAAAACTTTAGTAGTAAAAAACTGGTTTATAATAGTACTATTTTAGAGGATATTTATAATACTAATTAGTATAGGATATAACTCTAAGATATACTCTAATTATAACTTAAAGATATTTTACTATTAGATTATTTAATAGCTAAAAGGGTAGTAAATAAAGATTTTAGAGAATATTCTATTATAAGAAATAGTTCTATATATTATTATAATAATTATATAAATAAGAGGAATACTAAGTAATAATTATATAGAGAATATTTTAAAAAGTAAACTAGAAGATATATAAGAAGAAATATATAGTAGCTAGTAGTAGAGTAAGAGTAGGGAATAATATATATAGATAGCTAAGTTTAATCTTAGGACTTAGAAATAGATATTTATATTTATAAGTACTATCTAATAAAAAATAACTTTCTACCTAGTCTATCTACTTATTATATTTTAAAAACTTCTTCTAGAAACTTCTTAGGAGGGTTATAGTTTTAATAGGGATAATTATAAGCCTCTAACCCAGAAGCTATAAGAGGGTTCAGTATATATATAGATAAGGGTATAGATATAGCTATAAATAGATAAGTTCCAGGCGGAATATATCTTATAGGAGATATAATAGAGGCCTGATCTCTACTATATCCTATCTAGAGCTTATTAGTCAGCTTAGAACTTAAGCTACTAATAGGAGATAGTAAGAACAGGATAACTATAGAGGGTAATAGTACTAGATATAGTTATTTAGAAGGTAATATATAGTTATTATTTAAAACTGGTTATTTTAGTATAAATATAGTAGATAGTATATAATATTATAGAGAAGGGATAGGGATAGAGGTAGGGGTAGAGATAGTAGATAGTATTAATTTCTCTAGAGTAGAGATTAGAGTTAGAGTTCTTATAGATTAAGATACTAGAAGTCTAGTAGGTCTATATAAGATAAAGATAATCTTAATCTCTTTAAATAGTATATAAATAGAAAACTTTAGATAGACTACTAATACTATAGTAGTAGGTAACTATATTAGTAAAGTAGATATAGAAAGTCCCTTATTAAGAAAGATCTATAAGTTTAGAATAATAATAAAAATATAATCCTATATAAGATCTAGTAGTTATATTATAAGGTAATAGTTAAACAGGCTAGTAATCTTACTAGTATAAGTTAATAATATATTATTTTAGAAATAGATATTTTACCTTTTAGCTATCTTCTTATAAAATAAGGCCTATAGATTTATATAGACTAGGAAGATAATAAAAACCTAGAAAAAGTAGAAATCTCTAAAGGAAGTCTTAATAGAATTTCTCAGGCTAAAATATATAATTAGCTGAATAAAGCTATAGTATCTAAACTAGATATTATCTAGAGTAGGTATAAGCTCCTTTTATAGGAGATTATAATCTGGACTAATAATATTACTAATAAAACTAATAATTAGAGAGAGAAGAGGAAATCAGTTAACTATAGAGTAGAGATTTCAGAGTAGTATACTATAGATAAAGGGGTTAATAGTAAATTATAAGACTAATAGGATAGAGATAAAAGGATTATAATATATAGCTAATATCCTTAGTTATATATAATAAGAGCTGGGATAGTATAGGTAAAGGAGCTATTATTAGCTAAAGTTTCTAGTTTATCCTAAGGATTAATTTCCTAGGTTAAGATAAAAGAATAGATATAATTAGTTATAAAGAACTACTAATTAGATTAGTTATTAGAATTAATCTGCTAGTTATATATAGATAGGTTAAGGCTAAAGAATATAGAGGGAGAGGGGTTACTAGTATAGGTATATAAAGGAGAGTAATTAGGAGTTATAAGCTATAGAGGGATTAGAAGGATAATCCTTACTATAGTCTTAGTATTTAGGCCTTTTACTTAATACTTATCTATAGAGGTAAATCTTAAAGAGCAGCTAGACTAGATAAAGAATATAATAGATATATTACTATTAGTATTCCTCTAGCTATCTAGTAGCTTATAAGCCTATAGTAAGCTATTTATAATAATAGCAGAAGTAGGTATTATTATAGAAACTAACTTAATATTTAAAGGGACCCCCTTTAATAAGTTTTTAAGAGATAGAAGATTAGTTTTTCTAATAGATATAAACTAAAGAAAGAGACTAAGAGAAGCTAAAAATAAAGGGGAATAGAGATAAAGTAAAAAAGAAGGGGAAATAGATATTAGAGGATAAAGGTAACTGATAATATAGATATAGTAGGGAGGAGTATAATTATATATAAGTTATAGTTAGATATTATAAAAAGGGAAAGAAAAGAAGAGTAAGAATATTAAGCAGGATATCTAGAGGGGATCTAAAACCTATAGAAATATATATATAATACAGATAAAAGAAAGTTTACCTATATAAGCTAGATAGTAAGCTCTTTATCTTAGATAGAGAGTTATTATTATATATAGTCTTATATTATATATAGTATCCTAATAGTAGTATAAGATAGTTTAAAAGTAGTCTAAAAAGAATTATATAGAGTATATTAGCTAGTAGAAGCAGTATTACCTATATAAATAGATATAAATAGAATCCTAGTAAGAGGAGCTAATAGAAAGGTAGTAGTTTAGAAAATATATATAATAAGATATCTCAGAAGATAGATAGATTAAGTAAGTATAGTATTAAAGTTATAAGAAATTAAAATCTAGAAGCTAAGGGGGGAGAATATAATAAAGAGTATAATATATATATTAGTAGGAAGATAACTATATATAGGAGAAGAGTATTAGGCCTATTTAATAGTATACCTATAATAGGTAAAAGGAGTAAACTTAGAAAAGCAGTAAATAAAATAGTAGAATAGGATACTAGCTAAGAAATAAAGTTTCTTATACTTATAGAGTACTATAAGGCTAATATATATAGCTTAGTTAAGGATATAGACTAGAGATATTATATCAGATTAAGTAATAGAGCTAATAATAAGGATAGATAATAAGTAGCTTATATAATAGTAATTACCTAGTCTATAATATTTTAGCTGATTTTATCCAGGGGGATATAGGGTATAGGTAAAAATAGAAAGGTAGAAGAACTTAGTAATATTTATAAGGAGTAGTTTAGTAAATATAAACAGTAGGCCTCTAGTTTTATCTATTATACTAGGATTAGATAAGATAGTTATCTGATAATAAGAATTAATAGAAGGGGTAGTAGAGAACTTAATAGATAATATAAAGCTAGTATAGATATATATAACCAGCAGGGTAAGTTAGTAATAGCTATTCTAGTAAGTAGCAGCTGGAGGTAGTAGGGTTATTTAAGAATAAATACTAATATATAGTATAATAATATTATAAGTTAAAGAACTCTATTATAGCTAATCCAGCTAAAGGTAATTATAGGAATTTCTAAAACTAGTATAATAGTTTACCTAAGGCTTAAATAGACTTAATAAAGTTTAGAAAGTAAGATATCTATAGAAGGTAGAGATATAGAAGGTAAAGAAAGCTAGTAAGAGTAATACTTAGAAAAATCTAGTACCTAATAACTCCAGGCTTCTACTATTAAAGGTATTAATTAGTAAGCTATAAGATCTATAGAGATAGAGTCTTAGGAAGTTTATATTAAGGAGCTACTATATCTAGAAGGAGGTCCTAGCTTAATAATAATAAGCTTATATTATTAGCTAATTAATATATCCCTAGCTCTATTTAGATCTACCTAGGGTAGATCTAGATAAGCTAGTAATATATAATAGCTAATATAGGTTTAAGGGATAGATAAATAGCAGGAATAGAGATTTATTATACTAGCTACTCTAAAAACCCTAGTAGAGGTAGAGCTAGAACTAGAGCTATAAATAACTTTAATCTTAACTATATCTTATTAAAAGAGAATAAGAAGGGCTAGTAGGAATAGTTAATTAGTAAAAAGAGCTTAATAAAAAGTATATAAAGAACTAACAGATAGTAAAAGGAAAAGAGAATTTACTAGTATTTTATACTAGCTAGATAAGGAATTTACTAAGAAGGAGTAGCTATTATATAGTATAGAATAGTATAAGCCTATCCCTATAGAGAGAAAGGTATCTACTATATAAGCTTTTTATAGAGTATTCTATAATACTAATACTCTACCTATATAGATATATAAGGTATACTATCTAAAGTATAGGAAAAATAAGCTAAAGGATTTAAGCTAGGAGTAATAGGTATCTACTCCTATTAAGAGGTATAATAGATTATTACTATCCTGCTCTAAGTATTTCCCTATAGATAAGGTTATTCTAATATATATAGAATATATTAACTATTTAGAGAAAGATTATTTATTAATAGCTATCTAGCTATATAATTACCTAGGATATAAATATATATTTCCAGAAGAGCTTTAGAGTCTAACCCTAGTTAAAAAGAAGCTTATTAGTTTAAATTTATACTATAGCTTTATTACTAAGTATAATATCTTAGAGAGATAATATCAGAGTATAACTTACCCTAAGTATATTAAGGGATATATTACTATATTTCTAAATAATATCCAGAAGTTAGTTATAGGGGTTCTACTTTATCCTCTTATAAAGGTAATAGATAAGATATATATATTATAGTATAGTAGATAGAAGCTAGTACTAAGTAATCTATCTAGGCTTCTATTTATATAGTACTAAGTTATTAAGAGAGTATTAATCTAGTTATAGAGAAATAACTCTCTGTATAAGGATATTAAAATAGATATAGTAGAGATAGATAGCTAGGGAGTTCCTACTAATAATATACCCCTGCTAGTTCTTTAGTATATAGAGTATAATAAGCTATTAGCCTGGGAAAGAGTATATATAGCTCAGATTATACTACCTATAGAGTATAAAATAGATAATAAGGTTACTATAGATATTAATAAAGTTATAGCTATATTCAGATATAGATAATAAAAAGAAATTAAATATAGAGTCTAAGAAGTAAGCTATAAAGATATAAGCTATAAAATACCTAAGGTAGTTATATATAAAATTAGCTTTTTATATAGATTTATACTTAATACTCTTCCAGATATTATAGATATTAATAAGCTCTAATTTATCTAGAAGATAGTAAGTAATAGAGAATAAGATATAGTAAAAGCTACTAGTAAGTAAAGGAAGAAGAGGAGCTTAATAGGGTTAGTAGCTTTATAGTATAGATCCTACTAGGAGCTATATATCTCTATTACCTATAATAAGGATTTTACTAACTCTTTTAACCTCTAGTTCTTTATAAAGATATTCCTAAGTCTAATTCTATTTAGCTATAGTAGCCTCTAGCTAGTAGAGGAAAGTATAGTAATCTTAGATAATAGAAGAAGTACTAGGATTAAAGAAAGCTTTATAATAGGAGTAGGGGTAGTAGTAGAAATAGTAGCAGGTAGCCTTCTGTTATTAAGAAATATAAGCCTTACTAGATAGGCTAATATAGTACTAAGGTAGTATAATAGTTAATTTATAACTTATTATATTTTTACCTTTTTTATCTTTAATTTAGATATTAAATTAAGGAATTACTAAGTAAGTATACTAAGTATATTAAGAAAGGAATTTCTAGCTATTAAATATATTATATACTCCCTAAGCAGGGAGAAGCTAAATATAGCTTAATAGGAACTTAAGGTTATAGATTAAACTAGTAAGAATAGTATTAAGGAGCTATTTAAAAGTATTTTACTCTATAGATTCTAGTAGCTAATATTAAGAGAGTACTACCTTAGCCTATAATATAAGATTAAGTCCTTTATTATCTAATATAATATTCTAGCTATCTAGTTTATACTTAATCCGAATAATATTACTAACTCTATTAAGCTTTAGCTTACTATATACTAAATATATAATCTAGAAGGTACTAAGGTATTACTATAAAGTCTAAATATAATATTTAAATAGGTATAACTAGCTATTTCTAACCTAGTAAGCTTAGCTATCTTTTTCTATAGAAAGATATTATTATTCTTTAAGTACTATATAAGAGTAGAAGAGGAGTTAGTTTTTAGCTATATCAGCTAGTATTTCAGAGCTATAGAGATAAATAAGCAGGGTATACTCTATATCTATAGGCTCCTATAGTTATAGGGAAATTTATAGCTAAATTCAGTCTTAGCTAATATCCGGAATAAGAAAGATACCTTATATAATAACTATATTATTATATATATAGATAGTATATTCTTAGAGGTAAGTTAAGTTAAATTAAGTTCTATCTATAGAAACTACTACTATAATACTAATTTTATATTTATAGATCCAGGCTGATATATTCCTAATACTGCTATATAGAACCTAGACCAGGAGGTATTTTATATAGTCTAGGCAGAGAGATCAGTTACTACTAATATATCTTTACTAGTATAGGATAATTACCTATTTACTATAGTATTTAATAAGGAAGCTAACTTCTATACTAGGGTAATATAGATCTATATATATAGCTTAATCTATATAAAATATTCCTTAGGAAGGTATAAAGATAAGGAGGACCTCTACTATTTTAAAGCTCTATAAAAGCTGGCTGAGAAAATAGCTTTTAGTATAGATAGTATATTATAGATTAGATATATATATAGTATAGTAAACCAGTAAAATAAGGTAATTACTATAGGCTTTTAATATAACTATAATATCTTCTTTATTATAATATAGTATAAGACTATAGCTATTATATACTATCTTATAAATTATATAACTAAGATTAAGGATTTAATATAGAAATATATAGCTACTATAGTAGAGATACTAGACTTACTAGATAATAGGAAGTTAAAGTAGAACTATAAAATAGTAGTAGTTATAAGTAATACAGGGAGTATATATAATTAAGTAAATACTAAGCAGAATAAAATATAGTAATTCCTAATAAGAATAGTAAACTATATCTTTACTAAATAACTATTATTATAGATTAAGATTACTATATACCTATTAGAGTATAAGACTAAGTTCTCTAGTAGTACTATCTGGATATTTATAAATATATTATTACTATACTAGTATATCTTTTAATAATAGTATTATCTTTACTATATAAGTAGCTCTGAAATTTCAGATTAACTAACTAATAATACTATCTTAGTAGAATAAATAAGTAAGAAAATTTCCTTCTTTAAGATATACTATTACTATAGTAAGATCCTTTATAATCTATCTCTATATAACTATATATTACTAGTTCAGATAAAGTAAAAGAGTAGTAGAAGGTAAGGAGCTAGTACTTAGGAAGAGATACTATTCAGAAGTAATATACTATTTATAGAGATATAGTTATAGATATTATATTATCCAGATAAGTATACTATTATCTGCTTAGATAGATACTTAAGTATAGATTTCTCTTAAGATAATAATAATAATAACAGCTAGAGCTACTAGAGATATATAACTAAAGGATTTCTATACTACTAAGAAGAAAAAGGATTACTAGATTTACCCTTTACTATTACCTACTAATACTATTAATCTTATTAGGGCTACTATATAGTATCTTACCCTATTTATACTATAGAATTACTTCTTATCTAAGATCAGAGGTAATATTAGATAAATATAGGAAAAGTAGAAAAAGATATTTAGCTAGAGGCTTTTATCTATTCTTAAGAATATCTAGCTGCTTTATTAATTAGCAGAAGATATATAGTATAATACTAAATAATAAGCAGCTTTATTAGGAGAGAAGGACTTTATAAATAGGGAGGTAGAAGTAATAGGGGCAGATAATATAGATAGTATAATTAAGGGAAATAATAAGATATAATCTATATACTACTCTAATAATATAGGGGATATTATACAGCTAATTAATATTATAAGAAGTATTATAATAGGGAATTAGATTATAAGTAGCTCAGGAGAGCTATTAGTAATAGTATAGTAGCTCTACTACTTCTAGTATATAGTCTTAGACTTAGTATCCGAGCTATATATAAGGATTATAGTTAAAGCAGAAGGGAGAAAGGTAAACCTACTGGAGAACTTATTTATAGGAGCTGAAATTCTAGTATAAAGATTACTAAAGTCTATTAAATTATAGTAAATAAGTACTTTAAAGAAGGTAGAAAAGATAATCTAGGGAATCTAAAATCTAGCTAGTAGTAATATAATTAGTTATAATATAGCTATAAATAATATACTGAGTAGGTTTAGGGAATAGAATATTTAACTAATAGTAGTAAACTCTAATAAATATATATTAGATAACTACCTAATAGTAGAAGTTTATCTTAGGTCTTCTATATTTATTCTAGAAGTTAGAAGATAGCTAATAGAGCTCTTTATACTAAATAGGAAGTAGTTTATTATATTTCTACTAATCTACTAATAACTTAATCTTATTCTATATAGTAAGAGAGCTATTAGTCTAATTACCCCTCTCTAGCTTCTCTAGTTTATTAGTAGAGAGAGTAGTATAGAGAAGTTATAAGTTATTAAAATAGTTATAGAGCTTTTTACTAGGAAGAGAATTTTAAATTACTTATTAATTATAGTAACCTCAGGGACTATAGTAGTATATATTAATAGTATTATAATCTACTTAGTATATAACTTCTCTAAAGATATATTATATATAAGTACTAGGAGAGATAAAGATACTAATAAAATTAGGTTCTCTAGTTTATCTACTTATTATATTAATAGATAGTTACAGATAGACTAGTAGGGAAAATATTTACTTATTATAGATAAGGTAAATATACTTAGTATATAGATATTATATATAGTAAATAAGTAGTTATATAGGCTCTAAAGATCTATAGAAGACTTTAAAAGTATTTCTATTATTCTTTTCTATAGTAACTTCTACTAGTTCTACTTTATATAGAAGAGGTTAATACTACTTTCTAATATAGCTATTATATAGAAATAAAATAGCTTATTCAGAATAGAATAGAGATACTAGTATAATAAGATATATACCCTATAGAAAAAGTTTACTACTATTATTATACTAAATAAATAGATCTATACTACTAGTAACTAAGAGTTATAAAAGCTACTAGTATAGATCCAGCTCGGGATCTAGAATAAGTTAGATATTAATCTTTTTAATACTTACTACTACTAAGATAGTAGGTAGATCCTATAGGAATTAAGTATTACTATAGTAATACTACTTAATAGAAACTAGTAGAATCTAAATATAGAAGCTACCTTAGCTTTCTAATAGTAATATAAAGTAATACTATATATCTTTATATCTAACTATAAGTAGAAGGATAGCTAGCTAATAGAAAAAAAGATCTTAATAATTCTAAACTATAGTAATAATAATATAATCCTAGTATTAGCTATCTTTATATTTATACTAGGTATATCTATTATTATTAACTATAATATATACTAGAGCCTGAAACTTATTAATAGAGCTAGCTATATAGTATTAGATATTATTATTAATAAGGTATACCTAGGCTACTGGATCTTAGCTAATACTATACTCTACTTTAGGTCTTTAGTAGGGATCCTACTAATAGTAAAGATAACTTATAATTTTTACTTTATTAATATACTACCCGGGATAATCCTACTAATACTAATAAGTACTAAGCTAGAATACTAGTAAAAGCAGCTATAGTAATAGTATAATATTATATAGAAGGACCTGCTATATATACTAGCTTTTATATATACTAATTATAAGGTTTAAGGGAGAACTTTAAATTAGATAGTACTAGAGCTATATAGAACTAGGATAACTATAATTAATAGTAAGATAGTATAAAGCTAGTATAATCTATATAGCTTATATATATAGCTATTATACTATCTATTACTTAATAGGATAATACTTATATTAAAAGTATAGGAGAAGAATCTAATTAGAAATAGGATCCCTATTAATATAATAGCTATAGAGACCAGACTAGAAATACTTAGTAAGAAGATTATTAAGAAGGCTCTAGACTAGCTAGATAAGTAGGGATCTATAGTAAGTATAATAAAGTATTATATAAGTAAATAAGAGTAAGGGAGTAGTTTAGGATAATTAAGGGAAATAGCTAGCTTACTAAAGCTAAAGAAGAAAGATTTAATAGTTAGTTAGCTTCTAATTTTAAATTTAGAGAGTTTTAGATTTTTAATAGAGGGAGTTTAGATTAAAAGTAACTAATAGATAAGTAAAAGATAATAATTAAAATCTACTAATTTTTACTAATTATCTTAAAGGTACTAGAGGAAAGCAGAGCTCTTTCTACTAACTATAGAGGGAGATTTATTCCTTAAGATAATAACCAGGCTAATTATATTAGGGTCTTAAGTTAAGAGATAGAATATAGATCTTTTATTCCTTAAGATATATTCCTTAAGGTATATCTAGATAAATATAAAAAAACTGCTATATAATTAGCTAGGTTTAATACTTACTATACTTATACTCTTTTAGAAAGAAGAGGTAAACCAGTTATAGTTTATATAAAGGAGCTTTAAGAAATAAAACTAGCTATAGCTATTTTCTATTTTTTATTATCTCTAATTATAGTAGCTAAATTTAAATTTTATATATAGTTAAAAATAAAACTTATTTATAATAGTACTATTCTAAGAGGTATTTATAGTACTAATCAGCCTATAGCTTTAGGCTATACTCTATAACCTAATATTTTATATTAGGAAATATTTAATACCTAAAAGAGTAGTAAATTAGAAGTATAGAGCTTTATAGTAAGTAGTAGCTATTTCTACCTTAGTTATAACTAAGCCCCTCTAGTAAAGCTATAGAAGCTATAGACTAACTCTATAATATTTAAATAGTTAAAATCCAGTAATACCCTTTTTCTATTCTATTATATTATTAGAATATTCCAGAAGAAAGAAAATACTACTATATATATTTAAGAATTCCCCTATTACCCTCTATTTATAAAGTTATTTAATTAATTTATATAGTAGGTTTAACTTTATATAATTTATATTATATAATAGATAATTACTATTAATAGTACTAGTTATAGAGAGTAGGGGATTTAAATTATAAATCTAAGGTATAAAATATAATTATACTTATAAATTTATAAGGATAATATCTACTTATTAATCCTATAGTCTATCTATTTATTTAGTATTATTCTAAATAAGTATCTTAGTAATCTTTTAATACCCTATTTCTAAAGTAGTCTAAAGAGTATTACTATATTCTCTATATTAGGTATTAATATTAATACTTTTCTAAATAAGTATTTTAGCTATCTCTAGATATCTAAATACTAAAATAGTCTAAAGGGTATTAATATACTCTCTACCTTAGGTATTAATATTAGTACCTTCTAAATAAGTAATTTAACTATCTCTAGATATCTAAATACTAAAGCAGTCTGAAGAGTATTAATATACTCTTTATCTTAGATATTAATATTAATACCTTCTAAAGAAGAAAAATAGAAAAATAGAATAAACTCTAAAGTAATATATAATAAAAAGCTTAAATTCTATCTGCTTTATATTTATATAGATTATTAAGATAATAACTAAATTAGAAGGTATTTTAATATAAAAAATATCTCTTAACTAATAGTATAATTTCTTTATAAACTAATTTAATATCTTTTATATTCTTTATCTAATATTATATAAAGAACTTTACTAGATAATATTATTATCTTATTTTTTATAGTAAATAGAGTAAATAGATAGTAAATAGATAAAAGAAATAAATATTAATAATACTAATCTTTATAGAAATTTTATCTAGTTCTTTAGTTAAATCTAGTTCTAATTAGTTTAATAAGAGATATTTCTTTACTAAAAAGTAAATAAGTTATATTTTAGTTTATTTATTTTTATATATAGGAATAATTAAACTAAAGTAGTATTAGATAATTTCTTCTAGAATTAATATTTAATTTTCTAAACTAAATATAAACTAGCTTAATAGATTAATAGTAATAAGATTAATAGTTTCTTTAAGTTTTAAAGACTATTTATTATAAATTAAAAATTATAAAAGGTATTTTACTATATTTAGATAATTTAGATATATTTATTATAAAATTTATATATATATTATATTTAGTATCTTAAATAGGTTTTATAGTTCTCTTTATATAGAAAGTAGATCTAGATATTATTCTAATATATTAAATTAATATATAAACTAGTAGAACTTATAATAAATTTAGCTACTAAGTTAGAGATAGAAGAATTAGAACTATAAAGATATAGAATATTAGAAAGGATTATATATATTCTATTTATTTTTTCTAGAAGGATAGTTTTAATCTCTACTTAGATATTTAACTATTTTTTCTATTTTACTATTTTACTAACCCTAGTCTTTATATAGATAGTAATATTATTACTTATTAACTTACTTTAGAGTTAAATAATTTTATTATTATAGATCTAGCTATTAAAAGAAGCTATAATATTCTATTCAGACTAACTAGTAACTAGTATATATATATTAATTAATTTATTATAGATACTCTTAATCTAATCTAGTAAGGATTTTAAAGAGTATAAACTACTATATCTCTCAGATTTATCTAGTATATTAAAGATAATATAAGTCTCCCTAGCTTTTATTAGTATATATTATAAGAGCTTATCTAGTAATAAAGTATCTAGCTATTTTATTCTATTTCTAAAGATAGAACAGACTATATTAACTTTACTATAAAGACTAGTATATTTAGAATATAATTAAAATATAAGTAAATAGATAGTATTTTCTAGTAATCTTTTCTTAATATTATTAAAATTAAAGAAGAAGTATAGAACCCTGGGATTAGAATTAGTAGGATTAAGATCTATAATAATAGTAGAACTAAGAATAGTTTTACTATATCTAGGGATACTATTAAGCTATACTAGCTTATATTATTATAAACTGTAATTAATATAATATCTTATAATATTAGATAGTAGTAGATATAGCTCCTTAATTAATATAGGAAGATAATAAGTATTTTCTATCTTATTAAAATACTACTAGCTATCCCTTCCTTAATAGTAAAGTATAAAGCTATCTTAGTACTTTAAAAAGTATAATATTTTAATAAGAGGCTAAAAACCAGATAGTAGAGTATATATAGAATTATTATATTTATAGAAAATAGTAAATAGGGTATTTTAATATTTAATTTCTAATAAGAAACTAGTTAGCTTTATAATATTACTAGTAATAAGAATAAATAATACTAGAGGCTTTAACCTATAGAAGATAGAAATATATATATAATAACTTAAGTATTATAGCTTCTCTTTAGACTATAATATAATACCTTAATTATTTAATTATAACTTTCAGAGGTAGCTATAAGGGTATTTTATAAAGTTCTTATTATTACTCTTCTTTCTTTATCTATAACTCTTTATAGTTTTATTAGAAACTCCAGCTTCCTATATAAGTTAAGCAGTCTAGCTCCTAGTTCTCTTATCTCCTTTCTATTAATATATCTTTAACTTCTTCTACTTTTTAATTAACTCTTTTATATTTATATAATTCTCCTCTAGTATAGGTATTAGTTTCTACTCTACTATATAATATAGCTTCCTATTAATTAACTCTTTACTTATAATTTTAATAGCTTTCTATTTACTTTTAGATATTTTATCTACTATTAGAGGGATAGAAGGATTCTCTATAAATAGACTTATACTAGTATACTTATTCCTTATCTCTATATTACTATTCTAGAGACTAGCTATTTTAATACTTATTTAAATAGTAGGAGCTAGATATAGTACCTTAATAGAAGAGTCTATTAGGGGATTAATAGTTTTATTATATATAGAAGCAGGATCTAACTTAATTTATATATATAATAGCTCTTTAGTAGCAGAGGGTTTATTATTATATATATTTTTCTTAATAATATTAACTAATATATTAGAACTACTATTAGTAGATACTAAAAAAGTTATATCTAGAGTCTGTAGAGGCCTACTATTATTAATATTCTAATTCTAATTTATATCTTTATTAATAATAATAGTATAATCTATAGTTTTCTATTAGCTCTAGCTTTTTAGGTTTTAGAATAGAACTAGTATATACTATAAGACTTACTACTAATTTCAGAATTACTATCTATCTAGATATAGAAAGTTAAACTAGTTATATTATCTAGCGAAGTAGAAGTACTTAGTATTATAAATAAAGGTTTTTATAATAGGCTATATAGTTATATATACTCTATAGTCTGAAGGATAGAAGTAATAGAAGCAGTATACTTCTATTATAAAATAAAGCTAGATTACTAGAAGTAGTATACTCCTTATACTCTATAACTAGTATATATATATATTTATTTTACTAGATAAGAGATACTCTTTTAGATAGTTATTAATATAATTATCTATATATCTATTATTACTAGCTTTATAATACTTATATATTAATAGTAACTTATATTATATAGTTTATAATAATCTAATTATACTATTTAGAATAATACTCTAATTAGTTTAACTCTAATTTATCCTAGACCTCTATCTAGTATAAGTTATCTAACTATTATATATTAATAACTCTTATTTAGCTAATTATCTTATTTTAATTACTATATAATAATAAAGAAGATATTATAGCTACTATAGTTCTATAAGCTCAGTAGTATTATACCCCTGCTACTACTAATAATCTATCTACTCTATATACTAATAATATAATAGATAAGAATAATAGTAATAGCAGTAGTAGTAGTAATAATAATACTAAAATTAAACTCCTTAGGGAGTAAATTCTCTAACTTTAGGAGTATTTTATAACTATATAATAAGAAATAGTAACTATAACTAATCTAATAGGATAATAAGCTATTTAGAATATTAATCTATAAGCTTAGGCCTAGGCTATAGCTAATAGATAAAAGCTAGGGATACTATTTAAGCTATTAGTACTTAAGATATTTAATAGAATATAAGCTAAACTTTAGAGATTTATAATTTAGCTATAAGTATACTTTAACTATTTCCCTATTACTCTTAATACTAATAAGAGATAAATTATATATACCTACTTATAACTTAAGGGAAGTACTTTTAATTAGTTTAAACTTATTATAAGGGAATATCTTAGTAAATATAGAAACTAATAAACTATAAGTATTATAATAAACTTTAATTACTTTATAGAAGTTCTTTATTAAATCTTTAGAATATAAGATAAGAAATATAAAGTAGAGTATAAGATTAATCTACTTATTTAAACTGGATTAGTATTAGTTTTTAGTACTAAATACTTTTAACTTTTAGCTAGAACTAATTAGAACTATAAATATACTATATCTTACTACTTTAATTAATTTAAAAAAGAAGTCTAAGAAGAACTCTATAAGGAAAATAGACTAATAAGTATTTATAACTATATAACTATAGCTATAAGAATTAATAATTAATAATACTAATAGTAAATATATAAATAGTAAATAAACTATTATACTAATACTAGTAGACTATAATAATAATAAACTATAGTCTCTAGAATATATATAGATCCTATAGAGCTAGAAGCTATAGAAAAATATAAATACTATAACTATAATAAAATCAGATATATCTTATCTTAATATCTAAAACCTAAAAAGTAGAAGAACTAGAAATCTACTAAAAAGAGAAAAAAATAGTTAGAAGTAACTAGAAAAACTAAGATTAAAACTCTTAGAATAATTAGAAAAACTATTTAGAAAGGAACCCTAGATAATATTAAGATTTCTAAATTTTCTAAAATATATATACTACCCTTTTATAAAATACTAAAAGATTTAAAGGATTAGGATAATAAGATAATAATAGAGAATTAAAAATAAATTAAGAGAATATTTAAAAACCTTAAAAAGAAGTATAAGAAAGAATAAATAAACCCTAAATATAAACTACTTATAATATATAAAATAGTATTTAGATATAATAATTAGTTTATTAAATATATACTAGAAGAAGAAAAATAATATATATAGATAAAAAATATAATATAAGGAGAATATAAGAAAGTTTATATCTACTACTAATAGAAAATTAAGAAGTAGGATCTAACTATAGTAGAGATACTTATAGTTTATAGATAAAGAACTATAGATATTATTTAATACCCTAATAGCCTATATAAATTATCTAGAAGCTAGAAGAATATCTTAAGAATTAAGTATTATAAAGAATTATAATTAATATATTATAATATTTTCTATACTATCTATTAGTAATAGAAGGTTAGAAATAATATCTTTCTATAGCTATATAAAAATATACTATCTAGGTATACTAGTAAAGAAATATTATACTTTATAAATAAACTACTTAATATTAACTAGTACTCTATCTTTAAATAAAATCTAAAGAAGTATTCTAAGGATTATAAAGCTAATACTATACTAGCTAATATATATAATAAATAGTAGTATAAGATCTATAAGGATAAAAAGATTAAACTATAGTATAAGTAAAAAACCTAAGAAAATTAAGCTACTTATAACTATAGAGGGTATATTAAATAATATTATAATTAGTAGTACTCTAATTATCTATATACTAAATAATTAGTATTTAACCTAGTAAGAAATAGAGATAATAATAAGAACCTTACTAAATAAATACTTAAGTAATATTAAGCTTAGGAAGAAATAGAATACTAGTATTAAGAATAAGCTATAATAATATTATTAATAGAAGATAAGAAGTCTAATAAGGAACTAGTAATTATCTTTATAAATAAATAAGAATAAGCTATAAACTACTCTTATAAAGGAGCTATATCTCCTAAGGAATAGAATAAATATAGTAAATAGCTAAGGAAGTTCTAATAATATATTCTAGGATATATAAATATATCTAATATACTAGAGGAAATCCTAAAATAAGTATCTAAATATAATAATAAGTATAGTATACTTAAGGAATAAGTTAATCAGGTAAAAAATAATCTAAACTATCTATAATAGAGCTATAGTATAGTATAATATTAATAATAGATTAAAGAACCCTAGGAGTAATAGAAGCTAGAAGCTCTATATATATTCTTATAGAAATAGAGATTAAGGAGAACTAGCTTATAGTATTTATTAACTATAGAGTATAAGAAAATTATATCTTACTAGTAGTAATTAACTAACTCTACTTACTATAGAGAAAGAAGAAAGAAATCTATATAGTAGTTAATATAGAGGGATTAAAATTTAAATATAATAATAGGATTATTAACTCAGAGACTAATTATTTTATAATTAAAATCTAAAGAAAGAAATTTAATATTATATATAACTTAGTACTACTAGAAGGCTATAATATTATATTAGAATTACTATAGCTATAAGATATAAACCTACTAATTAATTAGTATACTAGCTATATAGAGTAATAGTACCCTTCTAAGTACTTAAATCAGGATTAATAGAAATTAAAATTTTATTAAATATTAGAAAAATATATTTATTTCTTAATATCTAAAGGTACTACTATAAAAAATAATAATAACTTATAATAATAAGTAGATATAATAGTTATAGCCTTAATAGTACTATAATCTAGAACTATAAGAAACCTATTATAATAGGAACTAAGATAAATAATATAGATCTTAGATTAGATATAGAAATAAGAATAGCCTCTAGATATAGACTTAGTACCTATTAATTAGGAGTAGCTAATAAAGAAATAATAATAAGAATATAAAGTTAAATATAGCTAATAGTAGAAGAAAACTAAAAAGCTATTCTTAGAGCTATTTAATATTAGAATCTAGGAATAGAGCTAAATAAATAACTAATAAAAAGTATAATAGAATAATAAAAAAGATATCTAGTATAAATATATATAGATAAAATAGTTAGAAGAGAAAGAATAGCTAAAGAATATCTTAGAAGAATATAGAGTTTATAATAAACTATTTAAAGAAACCCTTAAAACTAGCTTATTAGAATATAGTTAGTAGGATTATAAGATCTCTATTATTAATAAAGAAGAACTAGCTTTTTATAAACTTTATAACCTTATAGAACCTTAGTTATAAATACTCTATAAATATATTAATAATATATTAATAAAAGGCTATATATAACTATTAACTTTATCTATAGGATATCCTATAATATTTATACTAAAGAAAAATAGTAAACTCTATTTAGTTATTAATTACTAATAGCTAAATAAGATTATATATAAAGATAGAATACCCTTACTACTAATTATAGAACTTAGAGACTAGCTATAGGGAAAATAGTAGTTTACTATACTAGATCTAAAGGGAGCTTATAATCTAATATAAATTAAAGAAGGAGATAAATAGAAAATAGTATTTAGAATAAAGTTCAGCCTCTATAAGTACTTTATAATACTTTTTAAATTAATAAATATATCTATAATATTCTAATAAATAATTAATTAAATACTCTAGAAGTATCTTAATATCTTTATAGTTATTTATCTTAATAATATTTTAATCTTCTTAAATAATCTAGAAATATATAAGGAGTATATATATAAGGTCTTAAAGAAACTAGAAGATATAAAACTCTTAGTAGAACTAGAAAAAAGTTATTTCTATATATAAGAAGTTAACTTCCTAGGATATATTATTTAACCTAATAAAATATAGATAGAATAAAATAAGATTACTATAGTTAGAGACTAGGAAATACTAAAAACTATTAAAAAAGTATAAATCTTCCTTAGATTTACTAATTACTACTAATAATTTATTAAAAACTATAGAAAAATTATTATACCCTTATATAATATTATTAAAAAAGGAATAGAGTTCTAGTAGAATAAGAAATAGTAAAAAGTATTTTATAAAATTAAGAACTAAATACTTTTAGAATTTATACTATAAATATTTAATTCTATAAAAGAAGTAGAATTTAAAACTAATACTTTAGATTTTATAATTAGTATATAAATTAGCTAAAGGGATAATAAGGAAGTATTATACTCTATAGTATTCTTTTTAAAAAAACTATATAGTATAGAACTTAATTACTCTATCTATAATAAGGAGTTTATAGCTATTATATATATATTTAAAGAATTTAAGTACTACTACTTAGAGATAATATATAAGGTTAAGATATATATAGATTATAAGAATATCTAATATTTTACTATAATCTAATAACTTAATAGAAGATAAATCTACTATACTGAATACTTATTCTAATTTAATTATAAAATAATATATTAAAAAGGATTAGAAAATAGAAGAACTAATACCCTTAGCTATAAGTTAGAATATAAGTAAACTATACTTAAGATAAATAGATAGTTACTTACTATAAATAATAAAAGATACTTAGTATAGAAAGCTTTAGGAACTATACTTAAGAAAATAATATATACTAAAGTCCAGATAGATATTATTTCTAGTCTGGAAATACTATAATAGAAAATAAGAATAGTACTTATTAAAGAAATTTATAAGTATCTACTTTTAGAATATTAAGAAATTAAGAAAATATTTAATAAGATTAGATAATATTATAATTATCTAGATCTATAAAAAGAAGTATAGACTATAGTTTCAGAATATAATATATATATATAAATTAAATCTATATAATATAAACTATATAGAGAGCTTAAACTAGTCCTAGTACTAAAATAACCCTAGTAATTAGTATTCTTTAATTATATTATTAAACTATTAAAATCTAAGGAACTAATAACTAAAGTAGAATATAATAGTATTCTAATAGTTATTAATAGACTTATAAAGTATAGATACTTTATTCTATATAAGAAAGTAAGCTCTATAGAAGACTTTATATATTAGTTTTTATAATATATAGTTAGTTACTATAGACTATTTAATAAGATAATATTAGATAGAGGAATAATATTTATCTCTAAGTTTTAGTAATTACTTATAGTATAAATAGATATAAAATATAAGCTTTTAATAGCTTACTATCTATAAAGTAATAGTTAAATAAAATATTTAAACTAAACTCTGGAATAGTACTTATAAGTATATATTAACTATAAATAAAATAATTAGATATAACTATTACTAATAGTATAGGTTATATATAATAGCTTAATATAAGAATTAATCTAATTATTACTAATATATATAAACTATAGTTATAAATCTGAATTTTAGAATTAATTAGAATTAGATAGACTAAATATACTAGCTACTATACTTATAAAAGAAATATTATATTTATTATATATAGAAATAAAAATAGAACTAGAATTTTTCTAAGAGAGAATAAAAAAATACTATAATAAAATAAGATTAAAAGAACTAATCTTAAAGGAGAGAGATAAGATCTACTTACTCTATAAAAATATTATAATAATAAGACTAAGTAATAAATTAGATTATAAGAAACTTAGACTATTTAAGATTATTAAGAAAAAATCAGATACTAACTATAAACTCTTACTACTGGATATAATATATATCTACTTAGTTTTTTATATTTTATTACTTAAAAAAGTACTAGAAAATACTCTAGATTAGGATTATCTGATTAAGATCTATAAAGAAGAATATAAACTAGAGAAAATTCTATAAAGAGAAATTAGAAATAAATAAATATTCTATCTAGTTAAATAGAAGGGGTATATAGATAATAATAATATATAGAAACCTATTAAGTATTTAAAGAAGTACTAATAATTAATTTACTAGTTCTACTAGATAGAAAAAGAGAAGCTAAATTAGAAAAATCCTCTTTAAAATCTAATAAATTTAAATCTGTTTTAGAAGTAACTCCTGAAAATTAAACTTCCTCTAGGGTATATTACTTAGAAACCTTAAGGAAATTAAGAGCTTAATTAGAAGATAGCTACTTTTCCTTATTAAGCTCTTAAAGACTATACTAAATCTCCTACTATATTTTACTCTTAATATACCTATATACCTTATAAATATACTAAATATATCCTAAGGTAGTAGATAGATTACTCTAAAGCTGAGTTATTTATTAATATAAAAGAAGGATTTTCTTATCTATATTAGATTCTTCTTTAGCTAGTTTTTTCTACTATATTATTAATTTTTCTATTAGAATAAGGATCAGAAGAATATAAATAGGATATATAGGGGAATATATATAGTTAGATATAACTAGTACTCTATTATAATAATAACTATTTTATATATACTTATTATATTAGAATAACTTTCTATTCGGAAGAATAAAATACTTTTTTTTTACCTTAAAATATAGAGTATATAGTATATCAGCTGGAAAACTGAATATTTAAATAGTAGAAGTAAGAAGAACTTATTTATAAGTCTTAGAGTATACTGGTTTTTAGATATAGTTAGATATAATAAATATTATAATATAGCTATCTTATATAAAAAGGGGAGAACTTACTAAGAATTATATAGGATCTTAAGGATAAAACTAATAGAGAGAGAGTATTATATTATAAATAAAGGCCTTTATAATAGGTTATATAGTTATATATACTCTATAGTCTGAAGGATAGGAGTAATAGAAGTAATATACTTCTATTACAGAATAAAGCTGGATTACTAGGAGTAGTATATTTCTTATACTTTATAACTAGTATATATATATATTTATTTTACTAGATAAAAGATACTCTTTTAGATAGTTATTAATATAATTATCTATATATCTATTATTACTAGCTTTATAATACTTATATATTAACTATAACTTATATTATACAGTTTATAATAATCTGATTATATTACTTAGAATAATATCTAATTAGTTTAACCCTAACTTACCCTAGACCCCTGTCTAGTATAAGTTACCTAACTGTTATACTAGTAACCCTATTAGTATCTTTATCTTTAAGTCCTTAGGAAAGTATATTCTATATTAAGCTATATACTTCTTATCTAATATAAAGCTTAGCTACTATAATAAGATTCTACTAAGGCTTATAGTAGCTTCTTAATTAGTTACTACTATAGTTTTAGTAATTATCTAGCTTAGGATTATCAACTTCCAACTTACTAGTATTCCTGGAATCTATAATCCGAAGCTGTAACCCAGGTAGATCTATAGCAATATAGCTTAAAGCTAGACTATATCTATTATCTGAGGAGCTCTTAGCCCCTTAAAGCTTATTAGATTTTATATAGTAGATTATATAGGATTATATTATTATATTCAGTTAGATTATATATCTCTAGTACTTCTAGAGGGGATAAATATATAAATTATTATATACTTCTCCTTTAAGCCTAATACTCTTCTAATCTGGGAAAAGAGATATATATATAGTAAACTAACCTTATTCTAACTAAGTATATTATACTATATAATATAGTAATTCTAATATACCCCTCTAGATCTAATTTATTTATTTAGTTTATAGTATTAAATTAAATATAGTAGTATAGATTTATTTATTTATACTATAGTATTAAATTACTATATTAAATAGAAGTTTAAATAAACTATTTAAGATTAGGTTTAAATAGATAAAGCTTATAGTATTAAAGTAATAGTTAGATTTATTATACTTATTATTTTAAGTAATTCTTTATATATATAAATTAGTATAAATTACTATTTTACTCTATAAATTACTTTTCTTCTATTAGATTATTTTATTATTTATATCTTTTAAAATATATTTCTATTTATATATACTTCCTTTAACTAGTTTAATAGTATATTTAATTAATACTCCTATTATTATATAGTTTAAATAAGCTTATAATTATAAAAATAAACTATAAGATAAGAACTTCTATTAAGTATAACCCTTAATATATTCTATATAGGGAAAAGTATAAAATAATATTTAAATAAATATTTAAACTTTAAATACTTTATAAGATTTTCTTCTTTCTTTTTTCCTTAGCTATTTATAAATTTATAAGTATTCTTCTTTAGTATAATTTTTATATTATAATTCCTTTAGTATTTAGTAGTTAGCTAATATTATACTAGGAATTAGTTTTCTTATTCTCTCTCTCTCTCTTATAAGTTATAAGTTTATTTCTATCTTTATTTACTAATTTTCTCTAGTAGTTTTAAATAGTAGCTAATAGTTATAATAGATTAAATTAAATTTATTATACCTAGTACTATCTCTCTTTCTATATAAGTATTTTTAAATCTGGATTTTATATTTCTAAGAGCTAATTTAGTATTAGTAAAATATATTCTACTTTCTATATTATTATTACTAAGAAGATCTAGTAGGAGGAGAAAAAGAAGAAGTAGGAAAAATCCTATTACTACTACTAAAAGTATAAAAATACTTTTAAGATTAAGTATATAGTTTTTATTAGATAAGTTTACTTCTTAACTTTATATTTTAAGTATTATTTAATTATTTTATAGTACTTTAGAACTATAAATAGTCCCTTATAAAGGGTATTTATTATTAGCTCTTATAGATCTCTCTTATAGTATCTATTAGAACTATATAAATAAAAATAGAAACTTCTTTATAGACTATTATTTATAGTACTATAAGGGTAGCTTCTATAAGCTAATATAAGTTTTATTTTCTTTATTCTATACTTATTTTATAGTTAATATTAGTAGTTATAGTTCTATTAGAGCTATCTCTATAGCTTTATTTTACTTAGACTATATCTAAGAGAGTAAATAGCTAGCCCTTATAGCTAATAATCCTATAAGTACTTTTATTTCTATATTTTTAAGCTTATTTCTAATATATTTATTAGAAGTATATAAAATACTATTTAGAGGAGAATAAGTACTATATTATAACTAAGGTTATACTATATAGATATTATACTAATATCTTTTCTACTAAAGGAAATACTTATCTCTATTAGATAAGTTTAGTTTTATTATTTTAATAAGCTTTTTAGCCTTTAGAGAGTTTATTTTCCTATTTTATTTATTTAAACCTTTTAGCTCTAAGATTAAATTACTTCCTCCTAATATTAATAGCCTAATAGATCTAAATTAAAGTTTATTTTATTTTACTACTTCTAATATTTATATATATAAAATACCTCTTATTATTAAAGTTTTATAAAAATATCTTCTATTAGGGTTTTCTTAAGTTTATTTTTTCTTTTTTTATAGATTCTTTCTTTAATTTTAACTAATTTAAGTTATCTATAGTTTTCTTAAAACTAAGCTCTTTAGAGAAGCTTTATTAGACTATTTATAATTAATTTTAAACTTTATTTATAAGAAATATAAATAGTTTCCTTTTAAATATATTCTCTTAGCTAATAGTTATAGATATCTATATATTTTAACTTTATTTTTAATTTCTTAAGAGGCTATTAGAGAATATTAATTATCTATTAATTATTATATATAAAGTATAGATTAGATTTCTTAAGCTTAATTCCTAGTTCTAAGATTAGTTTTTACTAAAATAACTCTTTCTTAGCTATTTATACTAGTAATAGTAATTCAGCTTCTATAATTAATATTATAACTATATTTTATTTATTAGTCTACTATCTAATAAAACTACTAAATAGCTTTATTATATAGATTTATAAACTCTTATAATCTAATATATTATTAGTAAATAAGATATTATTATAAACCTTATACTTATTTTCTCCTCTAAACTATAAAGCTAGATAATAAGTAGTATTTAAGTAATTTAAAATATAGTTAGCTATTTTATAATATTATAAGCTAGAATTAACTATAAATCTAGCTAGCTAAGAGACTATAAAAGCTATATCTAGTCTTAAGATTACTATTATATATAGTATTAATCTAACTATATATTTATACTAATTTTAGTATTCTAACTTATAGTTCTATTATATAGAAAGAGTTTAATTTTACTTATAGATATTATATTCTTATTATCTAAAGTATATAAACTATAGATTTTCTCTAGATATAGAGTTTAAGTTATTTATTATTATAAATAAAGACTATCTCTAGGGGCTATAGGAAGTTATATATAAAATAGCTTAGCAGATCTACCTTAATAGACTAATAAGAATAATTTTACTTTACTCAAGTAAAATCCTAAGTAAAAACTATTATAAATACTCTAGTAAATATACTAGTATATATATATATTTATTTCTATAGTTTAAATACTCTTTTAGATAGTTATTAATATAATTATTTATATATCTATTATTACTAGCTTTATTTTTTTTTTTAGGGGTTTTTACTATATATAAGAGGTAATATTCTAAGATCAGACTATATATAATATAATCTATATAATTAGTTTTTAACTAAATTCTAATCTATATCTAACTTTTAACTCTATTTTTTTTTACTTTTTATTATATAGCTAGCTAAAGTATAGATAATAATAACTCTAAAAACTCTAAGAAAGGCTTATTAAGTATATAACTTAGCTATAAGCTCTAAAGGGGAATATTTATTATCTATAATTAATTATAATATCTCTTTAAGCTTATTATTACTAACTATCTCTTCTTATAACTTATTACTAACTACCTTTTATAATAGTAATAATAAATATCTCTAATATAATTATTCTCTATAGCTAGAGCTTAATTATTATAAATAACCAGGTTCTTATATATATAATAGTAGTTATTAATAATAACTACTAGGATCTCTTTTTAGATATTAATTATTTAAGCTTATACTCTATTATAAGCTTACTTATAGTAATAAAGCTACTCTTTTATATATAGGTCTAGTAGTTATACCTACTAGAACTATTACTCTATCTTATAGCTAATAAGGGTATAGAGATAGACTTAATCTTTAATAATATACTTATAGAGAATTATAATAATATTCCTTTAGTACTTAATAATTATTATAACCTAAGGTACTATATATAGTATTAGTAGATAATATACTAGCTTAAATTAATCTGAACTAAAATAGCTCTTTAAGTTAAATAAATATCTAATTTAGTTAGTATTATTAAGTAGAAGAGAATTAAATAGAATAGAATTATTAGAAAGTTTATTAGATAGAAAAGTTAAATTAAATAAAGTTAATTTAATAGTATTTAGTATTATAATAGGTTAGTTAGTTATTATTATAGAATCTTTAAGAGAAAAGTAATAGCTAATTATAAAAATTACTATATACTATTTTTAAAACTAAGTCTGGAATTATATATTAATTACTAGCTTTATAATACTTATATATTAATAATAACTTATATTATATAGTTTATAATAATCTAATTATATTACTCAGAATAATATTCTAATTAGTTTAACTCTAACTTACTCTAGATTCCTATTTAGTATAAGTTATCTAACTATTATATATTAATAACTCTTATTTAGCTAATTATCTTATCTTAATTACTATATAATAATAAAGAAGATATTATAACTATTATAGTTCTATAAGCTTAATAATAATATATTCCTACTACTACTAGTAATCTATCTATTTAATATACTAATATAATAGATAAGGATAATAATAATAGTAATAGTAGTAGTAATAATAATACTAAAGTTAAACTCCTTAGAGAGTAAATTCTCTAATTTTAGAAGTACTTTATAACTATATAATAGGAGGTAGTAACTATAACTACCCTAATAGAATAATAAACTGCTTAGAATACTAATCTATAAGCTTAAGCCCAGACTATAGCTAATAGATAAGAGCTAGGAATACTATTTAAACTACTAGTACTTAAGATATTTAATAGAATATAAACTAAACTTTAGGGATTTATAATCTAACTATAGATATACTTTAATTATTTCTCTATTATTTTTAATACTAATAAAAGGTAAGTTATATATACTTATTTATAACTTAAGAGAAGTACTCTTAATTAGTTTAAACTTATTATAAAGGAATACCTTAGTAGATATAGAAGCTAATAAACTATAAGTATTATAACTAACTTTAATTACTTTATAGAGGTTCTTTACTAAACCTTTAGAATATAGAATAAAAAATATAAAGTAGAATATAAGATTAATCTACTTATTTAAACTAAATTAGTATTAGTTTTTAATACTAAGTACCTTTAACTCTTAGCTAGAACTAGTTAGGATTATAAGTATATTATATCTTATTACTTTAACTAACTTAAGAAAGAAGTCTAGGAAGAACTCTATAAAGAAAATAAACTAGTAAGTATTTATAATTATATAATTATAGCTATAAGAATTAATAATTAGTAATACTAGTAGTAAATATATAAATAATATATAAACTACTATATTAATACTAGGAAACTATAATAATAAAGAACTATAATCTCTAGAATATATATAGGTTCTATAGAGCTAGAAGCTATAGAAAAATATAAATACTATAACTATAATAAGATTAGATATATTTTATCCTAATACCTAAAACTAAAAAAACAGAAGAATTAGAAATCTACTAAAGAAGATAAAAAATAGTTAGAAGTAACTAAAAAAACTAAAATTAAAACTCTAGGAATAATTAGAAAAACTACTTAAAAAGAAACCCTAGATAATATTAAGATTTCTGAATTTTCTAAAAAATATATACTACTCTTCTATAAGATATTAGAAGATTCTAAGAATTAGAATAATAAGATAGTAATAGGGAATTAAGAATAAATTAAGGGAATATTTAAGGATTTTAAAATAAAATATAAGAATAGATAAATAGACCTAGAATATAGACTACTTATAATATATAAAATAATATTTAGATATAATAATAAGTTTATTAAATATATATTAAAAAAAGAAAAATAATATATATAAGTAAAAGATATAATATAAGGAGAATATAAGGAAATTTATACCTACTATTAATAAAAAATTAAAAAGTAAGATCTAGCTATAGTAGAAGTATTTATAGTCTATAGATAAAGAACTATAGATACTATCTGATATCTAAACAGCCTGTATAAACTACTTAGAAATTAGAAGAATATCTTAAGAACTAAGTATTATAAAGAATTATAATTAATATATTATAATATTTTCTATACTATCTATTAATAATAGAAGGTTAGGAATAATATCTTTCTATAGCTATATAAAAATATACTATCTAGATATACTAGTAAAGAAATATTATACTTTATAAATAAACTACTTAATATTAACTAGTATTCTATCTTTAAATAAGATTTTAAAAAATATCCTAAGGAATATAAAGCTAATAAGATACTAGCTAAGATATATAAAGAATAGTAATATAAGATCTATAAGGATAAAAAAATTAAATTATAATATAAATAAAAAATCTAAAAAGATTAAACTACTTATAACTATAAAGGGTATATTAAGTAATATTATAACTAGAGATACTCTAATTATCTATATACTAAGTAATTAGTACTTAATCTAGTAAGAAATAAGAATAATAATAAAAACTTTACTAAATAAATACTTAAATAATACTAAGTTTAGAAAGAAATAGAATACTAATATTAAGAATAAGCTATAATAGTATTATTAATAGAAAATAAAAAATTTAATAAAGAACTAGTAATTATCTTTATAAATAAATAAGAATAGGCTATAGGCTATTTTTATAAAAAAACTATATCTCCTAAGGAATAAAATAAGTATAGTAAATAGCTAAGAAAGTTCTAATACTATATTTCAGAATATATAGATATATCTAAGATACTAAAAGAACTTTTAAAATAAGTATTAAAATATAATAATAAATATAGTATACTTAAGGAATAAGTTAATTAGATAAAAAATAATCTAAACTATCTATAATAGAGCTATAGTATAGTATAATATTAATAATAGATTAGAGAACTCTAGGAGTAATAGAAACTAGAAGCTCTATATATATCCTTATAGAAATAGAGATTAAAAGAAACTAGCTTATAGTATTTATTAACTATAAAGTATAGGAAAATTATATCTTACTAGTAGTAATTAACTAACTCTACTTACTATAGAGAAAGAAAAAAGAAACCTATATAGTAGCTAATATAGAAAGCTTAAGATTTAAATATAATAATAGGATTATTAATTTAGAAACTAATTATCTTATAATTAAAATCTAAAGAAAGAAATTTAATATTATCTATAACTTAGTACTACTAGAAGGTTATAATATTATATTAGAACTACTATAGTTATAGAATATAAACCTACTAATTAATTAGTATACTAGTTATATAAAGTAGTAGTACTCTTTTAAATATTTAAATTAGAATTAATAAAAATTAAAATTTTATTAAATATTAGAAAAATATATTTATTTTTTAATATCTAAAAGTATTACTATAAAAAATAATAATAATTTATAATAATAAGTAGATATAGTAGTTATAGTTTTAATAGTATTATAATCTAGAACTATAAGAAACTTATTATAATAAGAACTAAGATAAATAATCTAAATCTTAGGTTAAATATAGAAATAAGAATAACCTTTAGATATAGCTTTAGTACTAATTAATTAGGAATAGCTAATAAGAGAATAATAATAAGAATATAAAGTTAAGTATAGTTAATAGTAAAAGGAAATAGAAAAACTATCTCTAGAACTATTTAATATTAGAATCTAAAAATAAAGTTAAATAAATAACTAATAGAAAGTATAATAGAATAAGAAAAGTAATATCTAGTATAAATATATATAGATAAGATATTTAGAAAAAGAAGAATAATTAAAGAATATCTTAGAAGAATATAGAATTTATAATAAACTATTTAAAGAAACTTTTAAAACTAGCTTATTAGAATATAGCTAGTAGGATTATAAAATCTCTATTATTAAAGAAGGAGAACTAGTCTTTTATAAACTCTATAATCTTATAGAACTTTAGTTATAAATACTTTATAAATATATTAATAATATATTAGTAAAAGACTATATATAATTATTAACTTTATCTATAGAATATTCTATAATATTTATACTAAAGAAAAATAATAAACTCTATTTAGTTATTAACTATTAATAGCTAAATAAGATTATATATAAGAATAGAATATTCTTATTACTAATTATAGAACTCAGAGACTAGTTATAGGGGAAATAGTAATTTACTATATTAGATTTTAAAAGAGCTTATAATTTAATATAAATTAAAGAAGGAGATAAATAGAAAATAGTATTCAGAATAAAGTTTAATCTCTATAAGTATTTTATAATACTCTTTAGATTAATAAATATATCTATAATATTCTAATAAATAATTAATTAAATACTCTAAGAGTATCTTAATATCTTTATAATTATTTATCTTAATAATATTTTAATTTTCTTAAATAATCTAAAGATATATAAGGAATATATATATAAGATTCTAAAAAAACTAGAAGATATAAAACTATTAGTAGAACTAGAGAAAAGTTATTTCTATATATAAAAAGTTAACTTCTTAGGATATATTATTTAACTAAATAAAATATAAATAGAATAAAGTAAGATTACTATAGTTAAAGAATAGGAAAAACTAAAAACTATTAAGAAAGTATAAGCTTTTCTTAGATTTACTAATTATTACTAATAATTTATTAAGAATTATAGGAAAATTATTATATTCCTATATAATATTACTAAAAAAGGAATAAAATTCTAATAAAATAATAAATAGTAAGAAATATTTAATAAAATTAAGAATTAGATACTTTTAGAACCTATACTATAGATATTTAATTCTATAAAGAAAGTAGAACTTAAAACTAATACTTTAGACTTTATAATTAGTATATAATTTAGCTAAAGAGATAATAATAGAGTACTATACCTTATAGTATTTTTTTTAAAGAAACTATATAGTATAGAACTTAATTACTCTATTTATAATAAGGAATTTATAGCTATTATATATATCTTTAAAGAATTTAAATACTATTATCTAGGAATAATATATAAAATTAAGATATATATAGATTATAAGAATATTTAATATTTTATTATAATCTAATAACTTAATAGGAGATAAATCTACTATACTAAATACTTATTCTAATTTAATTATAAAATAATATATTAAAAAGAATTAGAAAATAGAAAAGCTAATACTTTTAGCTATAAATTAGAATATAAATAAACTATATTTAAAATAAATAGATAGTTACTTATTATAAATAATAATAGATACTTAGTATAAAAAACCTTAGAAGCTATATTTAAGAAAATAGTATATATTAAAATCTAGATAGATATTATTCCTAGCTTAGAAAAACTATAATAAAAAGTAAGAATAGTACTTATTAAAAAGATCTATAAGTATCTACTTTTAGAATACTAAAGAGTTAAAAAAATATTTAATAGAATTAAATAATACTATAATTATTCAGATTTATAAAAAGAAATATAAACTATAGTTATAAAATATAATATATATATATAAATTAAATCTATATAGTATAAACTATATAAAGAACTTAAACTAGTTTTAATATTAGAATAATTATAATAATTAATATTCTTTAATTATATTATTAAACTATTAAAATCTAAAGAATTAATAATTAGAGTAGAATATAATAGTATTCTAATAATTATTAATAGACTTATAAAGTATAAATACTTTATTCTATATAAAAAAGTAAGCTCTATAGAAGATCTTATATATTAGTTTCTATAATATATAGTTAGTTACTATAGATTACCTAATAAAATAATATTAAATAGAGAAATAATATTTATCTCTAAATTTTAATAATTACTTATAGTATAAATAGATATAAAATATAAGCTTTTAATAGCTTACTACTTATAAAGTAATAGTTAAATAGAATATTTAAACTAAACTCTAGAATAATACTTATAAGTATATATTAACTATAAATAAAATAATTAGATATAATTATTACTAATAGTATAGATTATATATAATAATTTAGTATAAGAATTAATCTAACTATTATTAATATATACTAACTATAAATATAAATCTGAATTTTAAAATTAACTAGAATTTAATAAACTAGATATACTAACTACTATACTTATAAAAGAAATATTATACTTATTATATATTAAAATAAAAATAGAATTAGAATTTCTCTAGAAAAGAATAAAAAAATACTATAATAAAATAAGATTAAAGAAACTAATTTTAAAAGAAAGAAATAAAGTCTATCTACTTTATAAAAATATTATAATAATAAGATTAAGTAATAAATTAAATTATAAAAAACTTAAACTATTTAAAATTTTAAAGAAAAAATTAAATACTAACTATAAACTTTTACTACTAGATATAATATATATCTATCTAGTTTTTTATATCTTACTACTTAAAAAAGTATTAGAAAATACTTTAGATTAAGATTATCTAATTAAGATCTATAAAGAGAAATATAAACTAGAGAAAATCCTAAAGAAAGAAATTAGAAATAGATAAATATTTTATTTAGTAAAATAGAAAGATTATAATAAAAATAATAATATATAAGAACTAATTAAGTATCTAAAGAAGTACTAATATTTAATTTATTAGTTCTACTAGAAGAAGAAGAATTAGTAATACTACCTTAAGTAATACTATTAAAAAGATTCTCTATAGAAGGATTAAAGAAGAACTCTAAAAAATCTACTATCTCTATAGTATAAGTACTTTAGATTTAAAATACTAGCTTAGCTTCTTAAGCTTAGATATACTCTAAATTCTTCTAATAATTTTTCTTCTCTATCTCCTTCTACTCCTCCTCTTCTAATATTTCTATATTATCTAACCCTTTTTTTAGTATCTCTATATCCTTCTTATAAAGCTACTTTTATATTTATTATAAATAAGAAACTTATATAAAAGCCTTAGCTAATACTATCTCAGCCTGGGATTTCTTATCCTTAAGATAAAATAGCTTCTTATTAATTCTCTTAACTATATAGATTAATAACTATATTAGTTTAGTATATAAATATACTTATTTAAAGATATTAGAGAATATAAATAGTTATATAAGTAACCTAGATAATAATAAGTTATATAATAACTAATATTCAGTATAATAATATATAATACCTCCTTCTTAATATAATAAGAATATAGAAGAACTTTAAATCTATATATAAGAATATATTCTAATCTTTAGATATAATTATATACTAACTCAGATTTCTTTTATTTTAATATATAGCTAGATATTTTATTAGTAGCTAAATAATAATATAAAATAAATATAGGATTAAATATATATAATAATAGTATAATATAATAAAATAGCCTTAAGAATAAGACTAATAGGGAGGGGGTATTATATTATAAATAAAGACTATCTCTAGGGGCTATAGAAAGTTATATATAAAGTAGTTTAATAGATCTATTTTAATAGATTAATAAGAATAACTTTACTTTACTTAAGTAAAGTTCTAAGTAAAGACTATTATAAATACTCTAGTAAATATATTAGTATATATATATATTTATTTCTATAGTTTAAATACTCTTTTAGATAATTATTAATATAATTATTTATATATCTATTATTACTAGCTTTATAATACTTATATATTAATAGTAACTTATATTATATAGTCTATTTTTTTTTTTAGGGGTTTTTACTATATATAAAGAGTAATATCCTAAGATCAGGCTATATATAATATAATCTATATAATTAGTTTTTAACTAAGTTCTAGTCTATATCTAACTTTTAACTCTATTTTTTTTTACTTTTTATTATATAGCTAGCTAAGGTATAGATAATAGTAACTCTAAAAACTCTAAGAAGAGCTTATTAAGTATATAACTTAGCTATAAGCTCTAAAGGGGAATACTTATTATTTATAATTAATTATAATATCTCTCTAAGCTTATTATTACTAACTATCTCTCTTTATAACTACTTATTACTAACTACCTCTTATAATAGTAATAATAAATACCTCTAATATAATTATCCCCTATAGCTAGAGCCTGGTTATTATAAATAACTAGGTTCTTATATATATAATAGTAGTTATTAGTAATAACTATTAGAATCTCTTTTTAAATATTAATTATTTAAGCCTATACTCTATTATAGGCTTACTTATAGTAATAAAGCTACTCTCTTATATATAGGCCCAGTAGTTATACCTATTAGAACTATTACTCTATCTTATAGCTAGTAAGGGTATAAAGATAGATCTAATCTTTAATAATATACTTATAGAGGATTATAATAATATTCCTTTAGTACTTAATAATTATTATAACCTAAGGTACTATATATAGTACTAGCAGGTAATATACTAGCTTAAGTTAATCCGAGCTAAAGTAGTTCTTTAAGTTAAATAAATATCTAATTTAGTTAGTATTATTAGATAGAAGAGAATTAAATAGAATAGAATTATTAGAAAGTTTATTAGATAGAAAAGTTAAATTAAATAAAGTTAATTTAATAGTATCTGGTATTATAGTAGATTAGTTAGTTATTACTATAGAATCTTTAAGAGAAGAGTAATAGCTAATTATAAAAATTGCTATATATTATTTTCAAGACTAAGTCTGAAATTATATATTAATTATATAGTCTATAATAACCTAATTATACTACTTAGAATAATACTCTAATTAGTTTAACCCTAACTTACCCTAAACCCCTATTTAGTATAAGTTACTTAACTATTATATTTATAAGTATAATATACTTTAATCTTAGATAATCTTTATTCTAAGGAACTATTAAAGCTTATTTCTATCTATTAATTTATATTTCTACTTTAGAGCTTCTATTATAATCTTTATAGTAGCTTCTTTACTCTTTCTATATATAATAATAATATTATCTATATAAAAGAATAAGAAAATTTCTAACTTAGTATAGTAATATAGCTTATAAGGAATAAATATAAAGTTTAAGTTTCTTAAGATTAATCTGAGCTCTATTTATTATAAAAGAGATATAATCTATAGACTATATAATATCTTCTTTAGTAATAAGACTTATAACTTCTTATTATACTTCCTATAACTAGATAGTATTTATATAAATATATTATCTAGTAGATTAGTATTTATAAATATATTTACTATATTAAATTATAGTATCTTAAGATTAAATCTTATAGTTATTATTAGAAGGATTTAAAATAACTTATCTGCTAATATTATAGTATAGGTTTCTTTAGTAGTAACCTTCTACTATTAGTTTTCTTAAATAATAAGTCTAGCTTTATACTTTTAAAAATAGCTATACTTATTAAACTTATAAGTATATCTCTATATATAATCTAGGATTTATAAGTCTTAGATTCTTAAATTAAACCTTAAAATCTTAATTTAAGTTTTTATTTATCTATAGCTCTCTAAATAATTAATTTCAGCTTATTTAAACTCTCTCTTAAACTTATACCCTTTTAGATCTTTTAGCTTATTAGGAGTAGTTAGTAGTTACTTTCTATAATAAGTTTAATCTAGGAGAATAAAGGGGTTTTAAAAGATTTAAATTTTAATCTTTAGTTTTAATTTACTATATATAAATCTATTATATATAGCTTTAGTTTTAATCTTATTATAGCTTTTTACTAAGGGTATACTTAGAGATATAATATAAAAAGCTTAATTAAGTTCTATTAATAAGTTTCTAAAGGGTTTAAAACTTTATAACTAGCCTCCTAATTTAATTAAGTTTATTAGAAGGATTATAATTAGGATTTTAAATAGTATTAGAAGAGGTATAAAGTAATATATAAAGTATTTATAGTTTTCTATAAGCTCTTTCTCTTTTTATAGTTCTCTATTAGTATTCAGATTATTAATTAGTTATTTAAAGCTTATTTCTTCTATCTTAAGCTTATCTTCTTATTAGATTAGCTCTATTACTTAATTAATTAGTTAAGATTAAAGTATTAACTAGAGTTTTTTTTAAATTTCCTCTAGGGTTTACTCCCTAATAGTTTTCTATATTTAGATCTTATTTAGATTAAATACTTTTTTTTTATTAAAGATAATATTCCTAGTAATATATATAGTATTAGTAATTAAGTTCTAAACTTAAAAGATATTTTAGAAGTTATATCTAACTAGATAATCTATCTAGATTTTTAAATCTAGTTAAAATTTAAGTTTTTAAATCTTTAATTATACTATCTTATTTATTATAAATACTTTATAGTTAATTATTTTTAAATAGGAAACTCTTAGTTAAGTTTTAGTTTTTATATTTATAGTTAGTATTATTAAAAAAAAGCTCTAGTATAATATTTTTTATCTAAACTTTATCTTTAGAATTTAGTTTAAAAGATATATAGCTATTCTTACTAATTTAGACTATAGCTACTTAGATAAGTTACTATTTATTACTAAAAGCCTTATTTTCTTTTTTATTACCCCCTTAGAATATTTACTAGAGCTATTCTATTATTAGGTATAAGGAGTATATTTCTCTATTTTAATTATTTTATTATATAGGAAAATATAGATAAAAAAGCTTTTTTAAAGCTTATTATCTATTTCTAAATATCTAATAGTTATTTTATATCTAGTTTTAAATATTTAGATTAGATATATTAGTATTTAAAGAATATTTTACTCCTTCTAATCCTTAAAGTAATAATTCTAAATAAAGTTAGATTTTCTATCTATTATAATTATATATAAATTATAGCTTCTAATTCCCTTTTAAAAGTTATAGAAGTTAATTAATAAGTACTTTTCTAGATTTAAACTTCTTTTTTATAGTTTATAACTCTCTTAATATTTTATCTTTACTAGACTATATATATTATATTTAGCTATTATTAAGCTAATTATTTAAACCCTATTTATTAAGATTATTAAATATTTAAATAATTTTAGCTCTAGGTACTCTAGATAATAATACTAATAAATTAAATTATCTCTATTTAAACTCTTTCTCTAAGTATTATATTAAGATCAGAATAGAGTAAATATAGCTTCTTTTAGTATTTTAGGGTTATATTTAATAATATACTAATTATAATAATACTCTAGTTTATAAAATATTAATCTGCTTTTATATTTAATTAAATCCTAATTATTCTTTTAATTCTATTAGTAATCTTATTATTTTAATTTAAAGAGTAATACTAAGTTAGTATCTATTCTAAGGTAATAAACTATTTCTTTAAGATATAAGTAATATAGTTTATTCTATTTATTTTATACTTATATAATTATTTTACTATATCCTAAGATTAAAAAGCTTATAGAATCTATAAAAACTTTCTTATTCTTACTAATCTATTTAAAATTTCTAAATCTTATTATATTATTAAATAAATATAATATAATTCCTAAATTAAGAAGTACTAAGTATTTTAGTAGATAATTATTATTCTTAATAAGAAAGATAATTATATAGTTTAATACTTAGTTTTAGTTTACTAGTTATTAGTATTACTCTTTTTTTTTTTAAATAAGTTTATTATAAAGGTTTTAAGCTTTAAAAATCTCTTCTAAGTATTTTATCTATTTATTAGATTAAAGTTTTTCTTTATTAAGATTAGAAAGTAGATTTTTAGGGAATAGTAACTAGTAATCTTTTATATTTACTCCCTTATATTTCTTACTATAGAGAATATATTTAGACTTATTATCTTTAGCTTTCTTTTACTATTTATTTTTATATTTAGTAGTTTCCTCTTTTATTTAGTATTTTTACTTCTTATCTAGAGGGTTTTCTTTTTAATATATTAGTTTAAAGTTACTCTTTATAATATAAGGTTTAAATAGCTTATTTAAGCTTTTTTTTATAAATTATAGTTTAGTTTAAATCTTTTCTCTAAAGGTATTTATAAACTTAGCTATATAATAGATATTATTCCTTATCTATATCTTATTTTTACTTTTCTCTATTTAAAGTAATTCTTTAAACCTTAGATTTAAATACTTCTTTAAATTATTAAACTATTTATTTAAATTTAAGAAAGTTAAAATCTTTCTAATTTTTACTATATTTATTATCTACTTCTAATTATTAATTCAGACTTTTTAATCTATTTTAGGTTTCTTAGCTTATTTAAGTACCTTATAATATAATTTCTAAATATAACTCTTCCTTTAAAGGTTATCTATTCTATATATAGCTTATAAGTTCTTAAAAAATAGATAAATATTATTATTATCCTCTTTATTAATCCCTACTAGGGAGTAAATTTATATATAATAAGAGCTAATATATTTATTAATCTAATTAAATATATTATATAATATATTAGCTTTCTTATTAAATTTAGTAAGTAAAGTATAGTAAATAGTTTATTTAAACTTTATATTTTTCTTATTTTTATTAAGAAACTCTATATATATTTTTATAGATTATTCTTCTCTTATAAAGCTTATTTTACTAGCTTTATCTATATAGAGAACTTTAGCTTTATATAATATAACTTTCAGTTTTATAGGTTTATAATATCTATAGATCTTAAATTTATCTAGATTATTTAATTATATTAGATATAGAACCCTTTTAGAGGAAATCTTTAATATTAATACTTATTTAAAGAGATTCTAGTTATTTAGTTTATTTAGCTTAATAAATATTTTAAATAATATATAATTAATTTATTTATCTTTTTATTATACTAAATATACTTTATATTACTAGTTTAATACTTATTTTTATAGTTATAGTTATTTTAATAAAGTATAACTCTAAGATTCTTAATTATTAGATTTTATATAGTAGATTATATAGAATTATATTATTATATTCAGTTAGATTATATATCTCTAGTACTTCTAGAGGGGATAAATATATAAATTATTATATACTTCTCCTTTAAGCCTAATACTCTTCTAATCTGGGAAAAGAGATATATATATAGTAAACTAACCTTATTCTGACTAAGCGTATTATGCTGTATAATACAGCGATTCTAATAAAGCTCTTTAGAAGTAATACCCTCTATAGAAAGCTCCTTTAAGCTACTCTTACCAGTACTCTATAGCCTGTTATTTAGTATCTAGCTTAAAAATACTAGCCTAATAGCTTCTTATAACTTTACTATTCTCTTATTCTCTATAAGTACCCCCTTATAAACCTTTCCTTAAGTTAGACTTATAAACCTACTTAATAATATAATAGTTAGTTCTATTTTATAAGCACCCCTTAACTTTTCTATAGTATAGTAAGGCTTACTAGTATTCTTTATATTTAGATATTAGATTAAATACTAATATATAGAGTAGTAGAATAAGTATAACTATATTATATCTACAGCTCTTCTATCTAGTATTGCCTTTTCTATTATTATTTAATTTACAGGACTTATAAATCAGGGGATTTCAGTAAGTTATATAAGTTATATCCTTATACGCTCTATAATAGTAATTTTACTAATAGCCTAATATAGTTCCTACAGTAGTAGGGGATAACTAAGTATATAGAGATATATAACTTTTAAGACTGTAGATAGCTAACAGCTAACCCCGGTAAGGCGATTAGCCTAGTAGAGTAGTACTAATCCGCTACTTAGGAGGCTGCTCTAGGGAGGAGTAGTCCGGGAAATATATACCCAGACCTCACTAACTAACCGCTATTAATATCCAGTCTCTGGTCCTATAACCTGTATTTATATATATAACAGCAGAGGGGTTTCTATAGTTCCCAGTAGTATCTATCTTAATTTTAGTATAGCCTTAGATTAGTATATTATTAGTATATTTTATCAGCTAGTACTCTATACAGTATAAAATTATTTAATTATCGCTTACCTATCTTGTATTTTCTTACTCCTAATATAAGATTTTCCGAATATAGTTATAACTTTAAGTTAGGTATATAAATCAGTTATTCAGGTTCTAATTCTGTATCTATACCTCTAGCTTACTATAAGAAATTATAGTTAGGTTGTAATAGATATAAATAGCGATATATTAAAGTAGGTTTCCCCTCCTCCCTGAGTTTACTTATTCACTTATATCTTACTCGGCTAACTATAGTATTTCTTTAATACTAATACAGTATATTATTTCTTTTTATAGTATAACTAAAACTCACTATATTATAACTTCGTCTGAAGGATGGAAGTTCGCAGCTTCTCCCAGATGTATTATAATATTATACCCTGCTCTGCGATCAACAGCTGCTCGGAGAAATAGCGCCTCGAACTGTATTTAATATATCACTACAGTCTTTATACATCTTTGACTCTATCAGAAGACCAGAGTGTCCAGCGGTTTTAGCAAGATTGGGGCCCTCTAGAGCCTATAAGACATAATTTTCTAATGCATCAGCTGTTGGCTCTAGCTGCTACTTACCTAGCTCACCTCCGACCAACTGAGTCTGATTCCCTTATCGGCATCTCTAAGACCCACCAGGTTACCGCTTTACGAATGTTCCGCCAGAGCTTGCCATCCGTAACAACCAGAGCCTCTTCTGTCGCTTTTGCTGTTGCGTCCTTGATCCCTATTCTGACTCAAGCAACAATGCTGCAAGGCATGTCGGCCGAAACATGACAGGTTCCGGTGCATCATGCCTCTTGAGAGCATTGCTCAACTGATGGTATTAGTCCGTGGCATGCGCGACTTATTCACGCCAGACTCGGAATCCATCACCTGGGGACCTGTGCAGGCCGTGGTTCGCCAAGTCTTCCAAGAGAACAGGGCAGTTACCCTTCCTCTTTTACTAAAGGTCCAGTTGGAGAAGGTTAAGAATGTACGATACGGCTTTGCTTAAAGGCATCCACAGGTGGATATTTCGCCCTCTATCGAAGCATTGAAGTTATTGGAAGGATACATCCGAGACCTCACCCCATGTCTCAATAACAATCGTCCGCTTGAGATGGGTCTTGTCTGGAAGTGGGTGGCGCTCATCCCCGCCGAATACATGGCGTCTGTACAGGCATAACATGCACCTGCCCTAATTGTGCTGGCATACTTTGCCGCTGTTTCTGTCCTATGGTCTCACCGTTGGTTCATTGATTCCTGGAGCTATCATTACATTTACGCAATCCAGTAGGAAGTAGACCCTGCATGGTCTGAAACTTTACAGTGGCCGTTGGGCCAGACCCAAGAGTCAATGATCGCCCTGTTCAAGCTTTGATTAGTTGGCCTGGACTTGCTAGTCAATAATCGACTGATAAGTAATATACTCCTTCTTTTATAGGCAGGGAAATATAGCCCAAATTGATTTTGTGGTATGTTAATAGTGTGAACAGCCATTTGAAAGTAGACCAAGGAGCGGTGATGACCTGGGTCAAATCGTGATTTATGCTTCGTGACTCCCCTGCGTTATTTCTAGCTAAGCATAGAGGTGATCGTGAGAGCTATCTGGAGATTCAAGGGAGACTGGCCATGATAGTGAGCAATCTTCCAGCCCCGGCAGCCATGTACTCTCACGGACATTAATAGTCTACCTTTCATATCTCCCCATGTATTCGGAGTTCGGGTCATTCAAACTTCCAATTGTGAAATGTTTCTCCTTCAAATTATTTAGATAAAACCAGCCAATTTGGAAATTGACATCCGCTAGTTCCTTGCAAGTTTGGGAAGAGGACATGTACTGTGAATCTCGCGGCAGTACGGTTGATCCAGCCGCGCCGTAGAGAAGATTGTGCCATGAAACGAGGCTGTTGAATTCATCCGGGCAAACCCCCTTCATGTTGAGGTCGAGAAGGAAGCCTGAGTCAACTCCGAGAAATCGTTTCATCATTCTAGAGCTTAGGGCCCATAAATTGACAATGAAAGCAAGGCTTAGGATGACGATAATGGCAATGGTGACTCCGAAATTTTGTACCAACCGGCGTTTGTTGGTTCTGGTGATGGATCCATTGCTAGGCGAGATCGTTGGATGATTTTTGGGCTCCGTGTCTGAAGTATCATTCAACTTCAGCCGGTTGTTGGCGTTGGCGTATTGTGCAGCGACTATAGCTCGGCGGAAGTGAATGGTGTTGAGAATATAGTTTGTCTTGCTTGAGTCGCCAAACTCATCCAGCCCAAGGGGACCGAATGGCTTGATGAGAGGTGCGAAAGCTTCGTCCACCTCGGCCGCTCGCGCATTCTGGATGGAAAAGTCAGGCTGAAGAAAGTCCATGTTAGGAGCGCTGAAGTATGGCTCCCAGGGCTTGGCTTTGGTATCATCGGAAACGGGCGGCCTGCCATAGTCGAGCTGCGGCTGACTATTAGAAGAACGGTATGTGAATAGTGTGGGGACTTCGGTCCAAGTGTAATTGCATCGCCAACCCTCGATATAATCAAAGGTTTTCTTCGAGGCGGAAATAGCACCCCACATGAATGTTTCCACAGTCCAAGGCCTATAGTTCTTATTCTCGTCGTCATCCTCTTTGCACAGCTTTCGAATCAGCATTGCGTAATCTTGCGAGCTCATCGTTTTCGCGAAGTATCTGGGATTGGTCTCGTTTCCCAATTCGACGCGGATATCTCTGGTTAACGCCGCTTGACCAAGGCCGTTGGGACAGATGATCTCCTCTGTATAGCTAGCGATGATATGGTCCTCGTCAGCCACTTCGGAATCAGGATTCGCCTTGAAATCATTGAGTTGGAAACACTCTGGGGACAACCTGGCGGCAGGAAGGGTTAACTGGATGGATACTCTACCGGTCCAATCCTGAACAGCGTCGTTGAGTCTGACAATAGGGTATACCAAATCGCGATAAGTTCCTTCCGGATATCTCAATTCTGACGAGTTTTGGAACAACATCAAACTGCCCATGTCCTCTTGCATGCGCCAAGTATCCCAAACATTGAACGAAGTGGCCCCCTGACGGCGAACTCCGAACCAGCTGTCCTGTTCGATTGAGACATCTTCTACCTCAGAGATATTCTTGACGTTGAAAAGAATTGACGACAAAGGCGTCAACACGCCGCAGCAAATCGCAAGCACTTGCGTTAGAGTAACAGCAAATATCTTGGACGTCAACGAGTGGTATAAGGCTCGAACACCAAGCATGTCTAACAATGACATATCCAGTTCTCGTGCCGTACATGATCTTGATGATAGTTTAGAAAGTATAGCCCTGTCTCGAACGGCCGTGTCGGATGACGAGGCATAAAGACCCACGATGAAAAGCGCAACTGCTGGGACCAGCATCCACGAAAGTGCTGGTGTACCTTCTTTTACATTGATCAAGCCGTCGGAGGACTCGGATATGCTCAAAGTAACGGCTAGCGCAATGACAAGTGCCAAAGCGTAGACGAGGAAGAGGCTTCGAAGCCATGTAGTCAACTGGATTGGCGAGAATGTAGAATGGCTCCAGGCAAATTTACTATCGGCTTTAGGATATTCGACCCCAACGCTCGTCTGGTCCGCATTGAAAAAGATCAAGGCTCCTAACACGGTAGAGGGGTTTCTGTGCCAGGGTTGAAATCTGCGTCGCACAGAGATTGCCAAGTACAATGCAAATACGGCTGAAATGGCGAATATGCACGTCATGGCAATACATATCGCCCTGGTTACCTTGACCTGATTGATCATCACTACGACCTGATTGCCAGATATGCGTGCGTCGTCCGGAACTCGTAAGTGGTGATGAGCAATCATGGGTCCAACTGTTTCCGTGAGGTTTGTCATAACCCGGTGCAATGTGTCACTGCGGAAAACCGATCGATCTAGATGGTACATGTCTGCACCTCGAAACGAGGCTTCTGCCAAGGCAGGACCGTAGGCTAGGTCTCGGCTTAAAGATTCATTGGGTGCCCAAAACCCCGTGAAGGCGGGAACAACACCCGGAAGGATATTCCATAGATTTACGTCGATAGGATTCTTGTCTTGATTCGGCAACACGGTCATGTTCGGCTTGGCACCATCATCGACAATTTCCACCTTGGATACCCAGGCGCTGGGTGCGCATATCACTGCACCGAGGGCTGATAGCTCAACAGCCGAAGCCGTCTTTGCCGATCTCTCGTAGAGCGCCGCGAGATACACAACTTGATTATACTGCTTTGACAGTTTCGGGCAAAGGTGGGGGGCTTTTGTCTGCGGTTCGATAGACCACATAGTGACATTGTCAACAGGGAAAGTAAAATTATGTTGGATGGAGACGGGCTCATCACAGTCTGGGAACCGCACCGTCAAAGTCACATTATAATCTGTGGTCTTTGTGTCGGCCTTGGACGGTTCTTCAACCCATTGGGTTTCGTATCCTTCCGATTCAATGCATTGAATGTCCATGAACAGAGCATCCACCGTGACGGTGATGGGCGAATCGATTGTCCCGCGATGGTCGAATGTTTGATACGCTGCTTGTTTAGTGACCCCAAAGGGATACGACATGTTAAACGCGGAGAGAGCCCGGGCGTTGTACCATGGAGCCGTGGCGGAATTGTTGGAACCTGTAGCTGGTGCACTGGACCTTTTGTTGGCGGCGAACGACGTCAGTATCTGAAGCTCCGTATCCTGTGTCGACCGCACGTCGTCCAGATAGAACAGGCCAGGTGACAGTACCACTTGGAGTTTGGTCATGATAGAGACGATGATGACGATGAAGATCAGGTAATGCCTCTGCTTCCACGAATGCATGAGCGCGACAGGCACGATCATAGCGGTGTAGTCCAAGGAGGATGCCGGTTGGTTGAGGATCTGGTCTGATTGTGGGGATGCCCACGGCGTATATCGCAATATTTGTAGTTCCACTCGAGTCCAGAATGCCGCGACAAGTGTAAGAACTGTTCCAAGTATATGTTAGATTTCAAGATGTACGGCCTGGAGACTGTCATCGGATGTCCATACAAGCTGTTGCACCAAATCTCCATGACCTCACAAATTCTCTATCGACTTCGCCCAAGCCACGGAGTCTGTCTGAGTAAAGTAACATGCAAGGAAGCGCTACCGTGCAGCAAAGAAAGAGAATAAAAAAGAGGACGAGAATATAATCTCGCAGCCAAAACGGACGCCATGCTGGCTTAGTCGTTGGAGGAAAACGGACCGCAGATTGGTAAGAAGTCGCGGAGGTCTTGGGAGCTTCAACCCCCCCAATTGTGGATTCGGTTTTAGAGTGTTTGGTCCCAGAGCGACCCCGATGAAGGTCTAAAAGGCGAACATCTTCCTGGGGTCCGAAATCAGAGGATAACCTGCTTGGCGCTTCGTCGACGCTAGCTCTACGACCCCCAAACTCGTCGTGAGCCACGCTGTTGTCCCTCATCTGGCCAGATCGTGAATCTTGGTCATGCCCACCTATTGATGAGTGGCAATTGTGAGTGTTTGTATTTCGATTTTTGGCAGTCTGGGGGCTCTATCAAGGCATTGTGAAAAGCCCGGCTCTGGGCAGGGGAATGTAATGTGCCTTTATAATTGAAAGCCCACCTGCACTGCCGACATTAACGGATAAAAATAAACAATATTGGGGAACTTTTGTACTTGAATACCCCCGTAACCTACTTGGGAAAAGGCTCTCTCCGCTCAATCAACCAAAATTTTACAGACATAATGTTATGTACATTATAACTGATTTCAAATTGATTAAGATGCTACATATAGGTTACGATAGAAGCTCTTACCAAAACGCTGTGGATGTAAATCCTCAAATAATAAATAGCTGTTTCACCCCATTTCAAGAAGAATAATACCCCGGCTACAGTCGCAAGTATGGCGGCCCCTGATAATAAGGTGTCAGCCTGGAAGGGGACTTAAGTCTTACATCCATGCAGTGACATTATGTATGCTGATCTTCACGGCAATGGAAAGGACTGCCAAGACAGCTTATTCCATGCCTCTTGGACCCGAAGGAACCTAGGCCCGTTAGCTGCAACGAACCCCTGTCTCAGCGTCTTTCCTTTACGCGCTGCCTGCCAACCTGCTCATCGGGGCGTCTAATAAAGCAAGCTCGCAGTTTTGCCTCTAATTGGCCAGGGTATACGCCTTTAAAAATGCAACATGTCTCACTTCCGTATTTTCTTTGCTTGTTCAACAACCCATGAAAAACGCGTTGCACAATTGATTGATGGTTCATTGCACCTCGTAAAGGGAAAAGGTCGTAAAAGGCGATTGTTAAAGGTGAATGAGTTGATAATTCATTGCCTGGCTTGAAAATATCCTCTGAAAAACAAAGAAGAAAGCAAAAAGAAACATTGGTAGGATGTATCTAGGCACTTACATATATGGCCTCGATGATTAAGGTCAGTCTTGTGTCCTTGTGTAGCTAATTATCCTAATGGCTTGGTGCCCTTTCTCGCCTTGATGTAATGCATCTTCCTGCTACTGAATTCGATTCCACCCAAGAGCAATACCCTTATCCCCATCATCGTCACGAACCTTCTTGAGCGACTAGGAAAGGTGTTTACATCAGTTGCTATACCACGCATCACCACTGCTCCTAAACCCCAAAGTGGACAAACGGAGCCCAATAAATTGCTCCTTCCTCACAGCCAACCATATCTCTACCCTCCCTCGAATTATGATTGTGGCTGGCTAGACCATCATGAAATTCTCGTCCGTCCAAATCACGTTGGGCTCGCTCTAAACCTAAACCATCGATCATCCGCTGATCTCGGAGTTTTCTGGTAGCATGGTGAAGTCCTTCACCAACCGACCCATCCCTCAGGTTATGATCCTCAATCCACTTGTAAGTCATCTTTGCTACGCCAACGCAAAGCTGACCATTGACTCTGCGCAGAGTTCCGACGATGTTTCGAAAGCCCGCTAGGTAACAAGCATTTATAAGATGTAGCCCCTCATCAACAGGTTTTTTATCTTCTGTATAGCCCGTACTGCATGCTGAGAGATATGTAAGCGTTTTATCCTCCAAATCGAGAGGCTCTAAGATGAAAAGTCTTAATGGAGGTCTGTAAGATTAGGCAGTAATCTGTCTGATGTAACCTCGTCGGGCTGCCTTACTGCTCACCGACAAATTACGTGCCTTCCGACCTGTTCAATCAAGACTTAGACTCAAACACACGGCAAGGTTTGCGTCAGACCGCTCGAGCTTTTTCTCCTGCGCGTAGAGATATGATATTTTGACGAATCTATACAAAAGTTTTTTAGAACCTCAATTTATTTATTACACTTTTTAGTTTTTTTTTATACATATTTAACCAGTTAATTTTAAGATTAATATAAATTTATTTCATACTAATTAATATAAGAATGAATGTAAAGGGGTAAAAAAATAATGACGCATCAGGCTAGGATATATAGAGTTCGGGTAAATTATAGTCCGGCGATTATGCTTAGCTCAGCATTTTTGGCCATAATTCGATCAGAACCTTCGTGCGTGCTCATTGTTGGGTTTAAATCCTACATTGGTGGTTTCCGCGACACTAAATATCAAACCTCCTTTCCATCCTCTTTCATCATCTCTTGATGTCTGACCTAATCACGGGCCTTGCGAGGCCGCAGATAGTGGGCACCATCATTTGCACTGTCCTTGTGGCAATTGGCAGTGCCCTCTTCCACCAAGTCTTGACAAGGACTCCTTTACCATCAAATGCCCCAAAGCAATGGACCAAGAATGATTGGCCTATTGTGGGCGCATGGCGCTTCTATAAGCGTCGCCGAGATATGTATCTCGAGGCACAACGGTCGACTAAAACAGGCAACTTTAGTTTTTATGTTGGCAAGAAGCTCATCGTGGGATTAAGTGGTTCCGAAGGGAAGAAGACTTTCTTCGACAACCGGGAACTATCGATCAGTCAGGGGTAGGTTAGACACCAAATGGAATGGCCCGCAGTTAACGACTTCTTTCTCACATAGGGTCCAATGGATTCGCGTGCTAATCAAACTGTTCCTGCTAGAAATGCTGATTTGTTGACCGGAGTTCCTGCCCCTGAGTCAAACGAATTTTATCAACTATTTACAAAAATCCTCACAACTCTGCTCAAGACCACAAACCTGGTCAGTGTGCTGGATCACTTCAAGGCCGATTCACGCCGAGCGTTTGACAGTCTTATCGCCGCACCATGTGCCAGACGTGGCCAAGACTGGGGGGTGATGAACCCATTTGATTTCATGCAGAGACTGATATACCAACTCACTGTACGCGCGACCGGAGCGCGGGAGGTTGCTGAGGACCCCAAGCTTCTGGAGTCTACCTTACGGATGATTAGCGAGTTTGAGGGCAGGGCGAGCCATGCAAAAATCTACTTTCCTTGGCTTCCGACAATAAACTACATGATTCAAATGCTGAATGGGATCAAGATGTACATGATATTTGACAAGATCATCAAGGATAGGAAGAAATCGGGCAAGACTGTTGACGATCCTTTTCAGAGACTTATGGATGATGGTTTGAGTGTACAGGATACCGTGGCAGTGAGTTTTTGGACCGTCCGATGTACAATCAACTCTGCTGTTTCCACACTAATGTTGAGTTTTGAAATAGTTCGAGATAGCGGCACTCGTTGCTGGGCTTATCAACAGTACAATCCACGCGGCTTATCTACCAATCTACTGGGCAACGAACTCCGAATGGAAAGCCCGTATTAAGGAAGAAGTTGATGGTGTCATTGCAAAATACAGGACGTCCGAGGCTCAGTCACCAGCTGACGTGCTGGACACACTCAGTCTCGAACAGTGGGAAACGGAATTCAAGTTCATAGATCTCTCGTTGCGCGAATCGATCCGACTAGGACAGCCCGGCACCGCCTTCCGCAAGAACACAACTAACAAAAACATCCCCATCGGTAATACGGAAGAAGTCATTCCTCCGGATGCCTATGTTGCATATTTGGTTGACAACACGGGCCTGAGTGAGGACATTTATCTCGATCCACTGACCTTCAATCCACGCCGATTCGAGGAGAATGTTACTGAGGAGATGAAGCAGCCTCACTCGTACCTCGGCTGGGGTAGTGGACGACACATCTGTCTGGGTATGAGACTCGCTAAGCTTGAGGTGTCAATGGTAAATGCTTATTTGGTCTCTCAGTTTGACTTCGAACTGTCAGACGAGCACGGGAATAGCAGGTCTGAGCCACTTGCCCCTATTAATAGAAATCTTCACCAGTTTAACCGGCCAGCGGAGCCTGTCTACCTTCGTTATAGGTCTCGAGTATTTTCGGATCATCGGTATAACAGAGGCCCTGTCGTTCCGCATGTAGCTGGGGATGTTTGAGCTCTGTCGACATGTCTCGATGCACATGTAGTCGAGTATACGAAATCAATGCAAAGCATCATGCTGATATCCCAGCAGCTAGTTCAATGACAGGCCTTTCGTTATGCTATGCTAGAAGACTGATAGTCAAATAATGAAAAGTAATGCATGAGCTTGTTGCATGGTTTAACCCTAGTTTCCTCTTGGCGATGAATCACATTCCTCAGACCTGTAAATATGAAAGGATTTCGTACCATAACCAACATATCACGATCTCGATTTTAATGCAACGTGGAAACATTACGAAACAAGACAGCCTAAGACTAATTATTTGTCTTATAGCCAGAGGTTATTTAGGTTGGGATAGCAATTTTAATCTCCTGTATTGTTCAAAGGGTTAACTAGACAGAAGTAGAGCGGCCTAGCAACTTCGTCTTGCTTATTCCTCGCACGATTCATGACCTAGTGGTAAGATTTTACTATGTAGCAAGGGAACGAATAGAGTCCATACAATCCACAAGGTCAGGAAACATAGCTATCGTGCTTCGATGAAGACTTCATGCGCTTTCAAATAGGTATCGAAAATTCCGATTCTTGACCTCGAGTGAGTCTAGGCTTCGTAGTTTAGGATTCAGGGCGTGGCGTGCCTCAAAGTCGGTTAGATCAAGAATGGCATCCTCCGTATTCATCGTTGCTTCGGCTACGCCATGCACTTCATCCCGCAACTTATTTCTCCGTACTAGGAGAACTCGCACAAGACAACGCAAACAATTTGGCCAGCCGCACAAGCAATGATGGTCTTACATCCGGCGGTAGGACAAGTCGGAGATTCGGAGCCGACAAATTTTAACTGCCATGTCAGGGATGTCTTCTCTTGGTTAAAGCTTGTATCTTCGCATCAATGCCCAACAATTGTCGTTTGCGAGCCGATTGCAATGGAGCGGCGAAGCAAGGATCGATGGCTGTTATATACACGCTGACCAGTATAGCATCAGAATTCGTCCTAATCATGCTCACAAGGCATAGCCAATGAGATCAATCATGCTCATATCATCATAGACTAGGCCTAAACCATGCAAGAATTAGAGGCGTAACATGATTACAGGACAGATATCAAACCTATCTTGGTGGTCTTATCCAGAGCAGATCTGCCGCCTATTATAACGCCCTTGGCGCTCTAGACGCTCAAAACGCTCTGAATCTAAACGTCAACGACACACCAATCATGGCAAGTTAGCCTACCGGCTTTGGATAAATCCGCGATGGCATCTCTCTACTAGTCATTGAGTGAATAATTGACAAGAAGCTTAGAGTTAAACTCTCAGTTCAGCCACTCTCCGACAATTGACCCCATTCCTGTTACTTGATTTACTGTTGAGCCTCTATACGATACTACGTTGGCCACGTACCGACTTCCTAACTATTTGGAACACAACCGCCCGAGGAGATGCCCATGCACTAAGATATCATTCTTCCCATCTCGGGCCATGGAAGCCTACGCGGTGTACGGTACGGGACCTCGGTCCAAGTTTCTAGGGGTATCCTATGCACTTCCACCCGTTGGGCTGCGTCGTTGGCAGAAGACCATTTCCCTGCCTACTGATTTTTCCCATGGCAAAAAAGGTAACGCTTACGACTGTACCAAATTTGGACCTATATGCCCACAACCAGATTACATGATGAACGGAGGAACCTTTCAGCTGTTCCAGGCGCGTCGGTAAGATGTCCCACTCGTCACCTGCATCTTCCAATCGTGGTTTCAAGCAAAAGGCTCACGCTTGTTTAGGCTTCTGAGGAGTGTCTCCTGTTAAATGTATGGACTCCAGCTTCTAGTCGACAATCAGAAGATGGCTGGCCAGTGTATGTCTGGCTGCACAGCGGTTGGCTGCAAATGGGAAACCCCTAATTGATAAGACTGGTGCTGGTCTGAAAGCGATTGTAATTGAGGTAGGTTATCGCCTCAATAATTTTGGGATTCAAGCTGGGCAAGGAATTGAGGGCAATTTTGGATTCTGTGTAAGAGATGCATGACTCCTAGGCGTTGAAGGACGAGGGTAACCAACTTTTCTGTGACTCACAGGATCAGCAGCGGTATGCCATGGAATGGGTGCGAGACCACATATCAGCTTTTGGAGGCGACCCGCGTCAGATTACCCTGGGAGGACTTAGCGCCGGTGCCTTGTCAGCTCACTACCAGTTACAATATGAACTGCTCAATGGGATTGGATTCGTTGTTTCGTAGTATTTTCATGTGTTCCAATGCGATATCGGTAAGAGAATGCCAGAACGCAATGCTATGAACGTCATTGATGATCTTGAACCTCAGGTACAACCTAAAATCACTTCAAGGATGTAAAGTTTTGCTATCTCATGAGAATTGGTTTTTGAAGCTGATGATATCGTAGCAACCCTCCAATTGGAAGATGTTCTCTCCTTTTTAAAAATTAATTCATCGCTGTCAGTGCAAGAGAAAATTGATCGTCTCCGTAATGTACCCTCCAGCAATCTAATCGCGAAGTTTTCGTCATTACGTTTAGACACATTCAGTCCAGTGACAGATGAAAACTTTGTTAGTAGTAGCATGCTCAAGTTGCTGAGAGATGGCACTGTGGCTAGACTTTTCAAAGACCGAGGAATGAGAATAATGGTCGGCGAAATGGAGAGCGAAGTCTGTCAAGTATCTCTGGCAACATGAAAAGTACGCGGCTAACATTCTTCGAGCACCACATGCATTCCCTAATTAACCCTCCTTCCTCTCTTCAAATGATGCAAACGTCTCTAGAGAATTACTACCCTGCAGCAATTTGCTCGAAACTAAGAGCAAGCTACGGCACGTGTATAGAACAAGAAGTTGACTAGACCTACGGATTAATCATTCGGACGTACAAGTTCGCGCTCCTATTAGAGCATTCGTCAAGACACTTACAGATGCCAGTGCCATTGGATCGCATTTTTCGATATCGAAGCCAATTCCGGGCAAAGTGCGTATCTAAGCTTTATTCTCCCGAGCTCGGCGTGGTAAGTACAAATTCTTCCTGTCTTAAAGGAGAGATTTTAGTGGGCTCTATGCTAAAAAAAAATCGGCATAGACGCACTCCGTTGACATGTGTGTCTGGTGGTATCTGATACGGTTTGGCTATGAACAGCATGAGGCAGTGGCAACTAAGGACTGGTTATCACGGTCACTGATACCTTTAATTAATGGCATACCATTACGATCGGATTGCTCCATCATTAACCAGTATATGGAGTTTACGCCTAATGCTGAAGTTAGGGCAGTAGATGATGTTTACTGGGATCGGATGATTGCCCTGTCTGAAATATGCGCCGAGACAGTTTGAACAGTTTAATGTATAACTTAGCCACAGATCTCAAATGGATTACTTAAAATAAGTATGAATTAAATTTTCATTACAAAGATACTAGTTACAGCTGAGATTGCTTGAAGATTTCAAGATATAATATACCTTATAAAGTATTATATAGTATAAATAACTATATATAAATAGGTATCAGATTAATATTAAATCTATATTATTCCTAATAAAAACCTTCTATAGTAGTAAATATATACTATACTTATAGAGATAAATTAACTAATAACCTTATATAACTAACTTTTTTTATTCCTAAATAAATATAATTTTAAATTAAATTAAAATAAATTTTAATATACTAATACTAAATCTGATCTAATAAGATTAATACCCTAATCTGAATATAACTAAAAATAATATAAAATTTAAATAATTAATTTTTAAAAGCTATTTCTATTCTAATTAACTTAATATAATATATAATATATTAAAACTATAAATTATATATTAGATTATAATAGATCTATATAAGTAGATAGCTATTCTTAAAATATAGTTTTTCTTCTAATTAGTTTTTATTCTCTATAAGTACTTATAATAGTATTAGATAAGCTATATAATAAAGTAATAGATTAAGTAGATATAGTTACTAGATCTATAATATTAAAAATAGCTTTATTATTATAAATAGATCTTTAACTAATTAAAGAGATATATAATAAATATAATCAGTAAATAGCTATATTAGATTATTTTAGATAATAATTATTATTACTTTAAGAATCTTATTAGAAATATTAATTAGACTTTAAGAAATTAGAATATTTATATTAAATATTATAACTATAAGTACTTACTAGATATCTAGTAATTAATTAATTAAGTAATTAGTATTTTAAGTTAGAAAGGAAAGATAGTTATTACTATTAGATAATAAGCTTTCCCTTTTAGGAGCTATAGCTATAACTAGGTTATTTATATATATCTAGCTATATAAATAGCTTCTATTATTAGAGTTTTTAAGATATTAATACCTATATCTAGACTAAAAGTATAATATTTAACTTTATCTTATAGTATTAAAAGTTCAGATATAGACTATTAATTATATTCTTAAAAAATATATATTAGATTATATATTACCTGATCTTAGAATATACTTTTATTTATAGTAAAACTAATAGAAAAAAAAAATACCTTATAAAGTATATATTACCTACCTTTGGGATAATAAGCAGATAGAGGAAAAAGACTATATAGTATCTATTCAAATATTTATAAGATATTGCATCAGTGTTTAGCGACTATTAGGAGATAGTATTTCTACACCTTTTCGTTTTTATATTAAAAATAGATTAATCACATATATTATCTCAGCGTAAAGCTATAGTTAGAGGTAATCTATTTGAAAACTTCATTTAGAAAACTATCAACTTGAGGGCAATCAAATGGGAATATATTTTCTAAAAGGGCACCTTCATCCGCACTCAGCAGGTTCCATCCAATCTCATCATCAGTGATAGGAAGAGATGTGTAGTCCGAGCATGGCGGATCATGTTGGTAGGCTAAATCGGTACAGGGTGTCATTTGATCGTTATTAGTCCGATATTCAGCTAGTAGTTGTTGAGCTGCAGGGTCTGAGTCGACAGCTATGAAGTGGTCCGGGCCATGGCGTGATTGGTGGATGGGCTGGTCATATGTTATGATGCTCCTAGATTTCAATCTCAATGCTCGCTGTTGGAACATGTGGAACAAACCTTGTGCATAGCGCCAGTATCTTGAAAAAGACCGCAATGATGCAAGAAGTGATTGAAAGATACGTTGTGATTCAGCTGCTGTTAGTGGGTTTGATGAGGCGATTTCTGTGCTCGCATTGATGATTGCAGTAAAAATGATATGATTGACAGAGTACCACAATGTGCAAATCAGATTTTGGTCAATGAGAGATTCAAGAATGGAACTGATCGCTACTGTAGCCACGGCGCACAAGTGAGGCCGGGTGCAACTGGCGTCCTCTTGGCCATCTAGACCGCCTTTTGGCGGCGGCCGATGAATGAGAATGATGAAATTGTTGTATGTTAAGTGGAGCATAGCCTGCCATGTTGTGATGTTGGTTGCTCGCAGTTGGAGTTCTGGTGGTAGTTGATGGAGGAAACTGGCCAGTGCCTCATCTGCGGTCTCGATGGCGTCGCTTCGGGCTTGAGCGGTAGAGCGAAGAGACCAGCCGTCTCTAGCTGTGCGTGAAATAATCATGCATAATTTAGACTGCTGAATCAAAAATTGTATGTTTGCGTTAGGAATGCCTTCAAAGTGCTCCGGTACAAGCTCAGGCACATCGGAGTCATCAAGGTTTCTAGTACTATATCAGCAAGCATATCCTTTCATTATCCATGTTGGGTGAAGAATAGCCTCACAAAATCTGTGGCCTTCCCAGAGATGCTGATGCAAGAGTATCAAATTGAAATAGGATCCACCAGAGCCGTGTCCATATCCGTTTCCAATGTGGCTGCATTGTCGACTGGAATGTGTTCCTATGCATTCCCAGCCCCAGGGCTGTCCGTGTGGCGATTCCAATCCAGTGCCACGTATTTGCCACGATGTCTTCTAAGCCATCTGAGTACCAAGTCATGAGAATCGCGACCTGTACGAACGCAACGCGGTCCTGGTCTAGCCGGAAGTCGATGAGAGTCTTGGCTCGGTGAAACAGGATGCTTTGCAAATCTTTCATCTCGTCATCTTGATCCGCCAACACGTGAGCCCCGATCATGAGGACTGCATTCAACAGCGTCAGGGGCAATGGGCCACTGGAGTAATTTTTTTCATACTGATACATGAAGCTCTCCTCATCTACAATTGGCCATCCGCAATTGATCCGATCAAAGTAGGCCCGGACCAGCTTGTCTGCCAGTGCCTTTTTCGGCCTCTCAAGTGCTTCTGTGGGAATACGTTGAAGATCATGAGACGTGTCTTTGTAACTGTACTGCCGGCCCCCGAAGTGGAAAACGTTCCGGCGAACTTGCTGAGGATACGTTTGCCGCATTAAATAGTGGCAATTGGATAGGGCCCCTCCGACGAAGCAAACCCGATTTTGATCTCCAAATTCCCTTGTCTGGATACTTTCATTATTCATGAGATCGTCGAAGTTCCCGGGGTCCTCTGTTTGAGACTCGTCAGTGTATATTTCGGCTGAAGAGCCTTGTAGTGGCTGCCTTCTTGGACGAAGGCCGGGAAGCCTGTCGCTGGGCCTCGTATCAGTGGTTCGTGAACGAGGCTGAATACTCATAAGTCGTCTATTCCGATCTTGGCTGTCCCGATGCCTTTTTTTCACGTAAATAGAACATCCCTCGCGGTGTCTAGTTGAGCAGTTTGTGCAAGGGGCTCCCTTATCAAGGATATCACAGCGAACCTTGCGTTGATGGCAATTGATACAAGCTCGCCCGTCTGACACTTTGTTAGTCTCCTGAATGATGGTATTTGTAGCTGATATGGTGGGTGTGTACTAATTCTCTTGGGGGCATCCTGAGGACTACTTGAGGAGTTCGTAGACATCGTGTATTTATCCAAGATGATTAGCATCTAGCTCTCGTACTGGATTCATACTCATGCAAGAAAGGAGAAAGACAGCGGTGTCGGAGTTGAGTTCAGTTGAGAAAGAAGTGGCTTCAGAGGGCAGAGGATGGGGATCGGCAATTCCAGCCAGTTGCGGCGCTGGGATTAGAGTTCGGAAGTTGCGGGTCTTGAAATCGGTCTAATTAGCCAATAGCGGCGATTGCTCACATCAACAGTTACCGGGCAGGCTCACCTAAAGCGGAGTTAATGGGTAGCAAGGGCGCTTGTGCACAGAAATACAAAAGACGAGAAAGTCGCCCAGGTTACTTCTTAGCTGACTGTCGAATATCAAGGGAATAGCAAGGATGCCGGTCGAAACTATCAATACTTCGTCACAAGATGGCATTCCTGTTGGATCGGATAAGGAAAGAAAAAATCTTGTTGAGACAACGGTTCGCGCATCCACTTGCCATGCCTTGGATGAGGACAAGCCGAAATTCTCTCGTGTAGGTTTGGATCAAATCTTCAAGAACTTAGGTTGCTATAATATGCTAATCTTGTTATTTGATAGACGACGAAAGTGATTGTCCTGGTAGCAGGATCTTTTTGTGGCCTCAACTGCAGCGTTGGCACATCAATCCCATCCGGTGCCTACGAGGCTATATCTGAGAACTTTTCGTTGACCAGCAAAATGCAACTCGCTCTACTCAACTCGCTCAATATGGTTGGTTTCATCTTGGGACCGTTGCTTTTTGGTCCCTTGAGCGAATTCATTGGGCGTCGCCCCGTGATGATTCTGTCATATCTTGGCTTCTTAGTATTTATGTTGGCGTGTTCAGGTGCACCTAACTATCCTGCTCTGTTGGCATTCAGACTTCTCTCCGGCGTCAATGCTGCAGCCCCTTTTTCTGTTGTTGGCGGGCTATACTCAGACATTCTGGATGATCCTCACAAGCGAGGGCAATCTATTGCGGCTTTCATGGTTCTTAATACCTGGGGTGCTTTTGCCGCGCCTCTCATATCAGGCTTTGCGTCGCGTCTCTCATGGCGATGGCCATTCTGGGCTGCTTCAATCATGGCGGCGCCAGGAATTCCACTGGTTGCAATATTACCAGAGACGTATGCACCGGTTCTTCGAAAGAAAGCTATTCAGCGCATTGCGGAAGGCTGTGATTCAGAGGAGGTAATACTAACACAACCAAAGCCGTTTGATGCCCGAAAAATATTCCTCCGGCCTGCTATCCTGATAGCCAGCGAACCCATTTTGCTCATGTCGTCGATTTATCTCGCTCTTGCATATTCAATTCTGTATCTTATCTTCCAAGTGTATCCGATCATTTTTCAAGGTATTCAGACACTGATCAGCAACTTCATCCTTTGAGCCTACTAACACGGCCCAGACATGTATAATCTGTCCCCAAGCATAGCAGGGTTGGCTTATATTCCTCGTGAGCAGCCACCAAACTCCCGGATGTTTCATCATAATGCTAATTATCCAACAGTCATCATCGGCGCCGGATTGGCATTGCCAGTTTTCTTCTTGTACAGCAGTTGGTACCATAAATCAAGACAGAATGGGAAGCAATGGGCCCAATTCGACGCTTATCGCCGTCTACCCACTGCCTGTGCTGCATCTCCTTGGTAGGTTTGGCGGCAAATTAGGTTTTATTTGACACACTAACTGATTATTGACAGCATGGTAATCGGCATGTTTTGGTTAGGATGGATCTCCCGAGTGGGCAATTCACCTATTTTCGCCTCTGTCGGTGGCGTTTTCATTGGATTTGCGTTTCAAATGATATTTATGAGTATGTTAAACTACATAACTGATATATTCCGGGAGGGTTCCGCGTCTGCGCATGCCGCAGCCGCCTGCCTTCGGTCCATATGTGCAATTCTCGTTCCCCTTGGGGGGCCTTCAATGTACCAGAACCTCGGCGTTCCTTGGGCATCATCGTTATTAGGGTTTCTATCATTATTAGTGGGGATAATTCCGTTTGTTCTATTATTTTTTGGGCATCGAGTTCCTTCTCGTCGAAGAGATGCTGATGTCAGCACCTAGTTCATGAATGAGGCTTTCATGATATGTCGGAGATCCATTTCGAGGCTCAGGCAAATAGCTGATGTAATTACAAGTGTATCTATCTTTTAGGTAGCAAGAATTTTCTGCATACCCCGCGTGATGGTGCGGATCCGTAGACCTCATTGAGTAAGTACTTAAAGCTAAGCCTTGGCTGGCTCAAAATACATGGCCCAAGATAAGAAAAGTATCATTAACCTGATTTACTTGTTGCCACATAATGGGTAATGGAGTATCTCTATCTGGAAAGTGAACGCTACCATCCGTCGATCCGCTACTATATGTATACATGATTAAGGGCCTGGAAACAGCTTCCTGTGTGATTCTTATAAGCAGTTTGAAGCTTCTTCAAGTCTGTTTTTACAACTGAGTGGCAAGGAGAGCATCTGTTTACCACCCATCTTCTTCGGATGTTGATACGAATATATAGTAATTTAGCTACGACAACGCTCCCGCGATCCTACTCTGAGAACCCACTAGGGCACATGAACACTCTATACAATAAGACCCAAGACTATCTTTGTTCGCACCTTACGCTGACATGGGCGCCCGAAGTGTCCCGGTCGAGAAAGACGGCCATGTCGCCCTCGACTTGGTTGACAAGAATAAAGAAGATGGCACCATAGGCGCCGTCGACGGTGCAAGCATTATTGCTGCTGAGAGCGAAGAGGATCAGCCATACGAGCCACTCCCAGGAGTTATGCCCTACGACGGCCGCAGACTCGTTACCGTTCGCGCCATCTTGACTGGTGGTGTCCTTGGCTCCTTGATTGCCTGCTCAAATTTATACCTAGGTAATAGCCCCAATATTCTAGCACTGATACAAAGTCTAACATAACTAGGCCTCAAGTCTGGCTTTGGTGCCGACGCAACTCTCTTCTCTGCTATTTTCGGATTCGGCATATGCAAGATGCTTGAGAAGTCCAAGGTACGTCGGTGCCATGAAAGATCCCATACAGAACGTTGTCTGATGATGTCTAGATCCCCCTTCTCTCCGGTGACTTTGGTCCGCATGAAAACAACATCATCCAAGCGACTGCTCTAGGCTGCATCGGCGTCGGTTTTATGTTCATGAGCGGTGTGCCAGCAATGTACCAGCTGAAGCTCCTTGGCCCAGATCCCCAATCTGACTACGGGCGGTGGATATGTTTGACACTAGTCGGTGGTTTCTGGGGTCTTGGCTTCGCGGTTCCCCTCCGGCGGATGTTTATTCTGCGGCTAGCACGGCAACTCAGTCTCTACTTCCCCCTAGGCACGGCATCTGCCATCACCATCCGAGAACTCCACTCAGCTTCCGACGGGGCTTCTGGGGCAAAGGAGAAGCTCAAGATGATTAGCTACTCGTTCTCAGCATCCTTGGTATGGTCTGTGGCTTCCTCCTACGCCCCCGGTATTCTGTACTCATGGAACCCTTTCTGGTGGATTTACACTTGGGGCGGCCACGGCATAATTGGCGCAGTCAACTGGGGTTGGCTATCGTGGCAATGGTCACCTTCTCTGATCGGGGTCGGTATGCTCATTGATCTTAATGAATCTTTATCGTACCTCCTTGGTACGGTCCTAGCTTGGGGTATCATTGGGCCAATTCTTGTTGCAAAAGTGGAGGCTACTGGTATTCCTTACGCTCCCACAAATCCAGACCTCGTCACCTACAATGCGTTCGTTCCAGATCAGCTCAAAACAGCACCCTCACCTCGTTACTGGATTCTGTGGCCAGCAGTCTTCATGATGCTTGCCGCCTCAATTTCAACGATTGCCCTGGAGACACGAAATTTCGCAAAGTTAGCAAAGTATGGCTTCCAACAAATGAATGATTCGATTGCAAAACTCACGGGAAAGCGACTCGCCAGCAGCAATGCTCCAAAATCGGTCCCAAGGGCGCCAGTACTCGGCGATTTTGAGATTATGGATCCTGTCCCGAAAGAACACCAAGTTCGCTGGTGGGAATGGTCATCCGTCACTGTCGCGGCTTTCATATTTGCCATGGTCGTTCTCAAGTACACATATGATGTACCTCCTACACTGGTCCTCCTCAATGTCTTTCTGGGATTTCTATGGGCTTTCGTCGTGATCCAAGTTTTCGGAGCCTCTGGTACCAATCCTACTGGTTCTGTTGCCAAGGGATCACAGTTCATAACTGGAGCTGTTAGCCGGGATTCTGTTCAGAAAGTTGGATTCGACCACGCTGCCAGATCCAACCTCGTTGGCTCCGTTTTGTCTGCTTCCGCTGCGAACCAAGCTGGCGAACTGTGTCAAGACTTCAGGACCGGATTCCTGCTAGGCACGCCAGCTCGCGCACAATGGCATGCTCAGATGCTGGGTACACTTGTTGCCGTGTTCCTCTCCCCCGCCCTTTTCATGCTATTTTCCAAAGCTTTCCCTTGCATCACCGATGCGTCAGTAACGACCTGTCAATTCGCTCTCCCCTCGGTTACCGCATGGCGGGTTGTTACAGAGGCCATCTTGGCACCTGAATTCCCAATCGCCCAGTCCAGCTGGATATTCTCCGTCATCTTTTCGGTTGTTGGCATGGCTATGGTGGTACTCAAGCGCCACTTGATGCAGACTCCCAATTTGAAGAAGTGGGAGGCATTAGTTCCAAACATGTCGCTTGTTGGTCTCGCAATGACCATTCCTGGGTCGGCGATGACCATCACGGTTGCCATTGGCTCAGTCCTTTCTTGGGTATGGCAGAAATTCTGGCCAAAGTCATATGCTAGATTCGTTTACGCCGTCGCGTCGGGCGGTATTGCTGGGGAGGGTATTGGGTATGTCATATTAAGCGTTCTACAGATCGCTCGTGTCGGGGGAGATCAGTTCGGAATCATGTTGGGCTGTCCAGGCGGTGCATGCTAATCTGGATCTCTAAGCCGAGGCGCTTTGCTTCGGCCGGCGCCTTGTCGACTAGCCCGGATCAGGGTATACTGTCCGCTGATATTGTGGGTTGGCGATTGTTACTTAGATATAAGATGACGTTACGGAGGACTAAGCTGCTTCTTCTTATTGCTTACTTCTTTACGTAGAATACTACTGTTCTGTACCACCCTTTATTGACCAGAAAACAACATGGCTAGTTCCTTCACTCCTGTATTTACCACCGAGGCTCCTGCCCCGTTGCCCCAGTTCTCGCAAGCCGTTGTGTACAACGGGCTCGTGTACTGTTCAGGAAACATTGGTATTAAGCCAGGAGCGACGATAGAGCTAGTAGAAGGAACGGCAAAAGACCGAGCGGTAAGTAGTTCATCGCATAGTATGGCGACAGCTGAAACTAATCATATCCCCATAGAGACAAGCTCTCTCCAATATCCAAGCCGTCTTGAAGGCTTCCGGGAGCAGTCTGGATAATGTCCTGAAGATGAACATTTACCTGACAAACATGGACAATTTTGGAATTGTAAACGAGGCATATGATGAATTCTTCAAGTGGGACTTTAAGCCAGTAAGTAACTTCAAGCTCTCATCTTATCCTGGTCGATCATCTGCTGACATAACCTTCATCAATTAGGCGAGAACATGTGTGGCAGTTCACCAGTTGCCTTTTGGGACAGATGTAGAGATAGAGTGCACTGCTCACTTGGATGCAAGCAAAGCATGATAGAAAGCTGAACAGGGCGTTCGAATAAATATCAATATCTTCAAAGGTGTTCCTCTCCATTGACCAGGAGTCAGTCCAATAAGTTCTTTGATCCATCTCTCCCAGGGATGAAGATCTATGCCATCAACTAGTCTCCGTCGCTAGATTGTATTTCAGTCCATACTACAATTATCTCCAGGGCTTGTGGCTAGTCCCCAGTCTGTCTGTAATGAAGGTAGTAGACAGAGATTTTCGTTAAACAAGTAGAGAGGAAAAAGGCTCTCAGTCGAAGCTAGTCATGGGAGAACATGCGGCCCATCGAAAAAGTTTCGTCAAAAAGGAGGTCAGTTTATCTAGCAAATCAACAACAAGCAGGCAGCCAAGTCAGCTAGGTGCGCATCTGCATTACTGAGTAAGAACAGTAGGCGAGGTTGGTTTTTCATGCCAGAATATCCAACAGTATCTATCCAAGTTTTCATGCCATGATTCGAAATTTCTCCATATCTCCGTATATACGAAAGTTTCATTTGCTAGTTATGACTTTGTCAGAGGTGGCCACAGAAGTTGACCAAGGGGGGACTTGACCAGCAAGCCTCCCTTCCACACATATTGAATGTTGTATGGTTTACCGAACAGCCCAATATTATCAAGTGGATTTTCGTCAAGCGCAATTAAGTCGGCATCCCACCCGACCTGAATGAGACCCTTCTTTGGGGTACATCCCCCTAGCGTCTCGGCCGAGTTGATGGTTCCAGCCTCGATGGCCTGAAGCGGTGTCAAACCTGCCTTGACAGCGTAACCTACTTCATCGCCATTCTTGCCATGTGCAGTATCCGATGCTGGGTCAGATGCCGCAATGTCAGTACCTAGCGCAATCTTGACGCCCTTGCGCACGGCGGTCTGGTACGCCCGCAGATGCGATCCGGCAATCTCGACCATCTTCTTCGCTGTGGGTGGATTAAGATTGTCGAGATTGCGCAGGCCGGCTTCAATGACGTGCCGAGTTGCAACCAGCGTCACGCCTCGCTCCACCATCAAATCGGCTACTTCTTCATCGATGTAGCTGCCATGCTCGATGGTGTGAGCGCCTGCTTTGACGGCAGCAATGATTCCCTTTTTGCCGTGTGCATGAACGGCAACAGATCGGTTCTGGAGACCAGCTTCCTTAATCATTGCTCCAAGTTCTGCATCAGAGTATTGCCGATACTCGGAGTTATCCTGGGTGCTGAGGACGCCACCAGTGCCGACAATTTTGATGCAGCGTGCCCCGCGTCTTATCTGCTGGCGGACGGCACGACGACATTCATCCACTCCGTCAGCCAGAACAAGGCAACTGACGCCAGACCAAACTGTACTAGCATCTGTGCCTTGGCGGGAGTAAACGAAGTCGGAGGGCAAAGTGCAGGCGTCACAACTTCCGCCTGTAATTCCTATCGCCCCTCCAGCTCCAAAGATGCTCGGTCCGAGGATGATACCTTTCTCTACCAAGGGAGCCACCTCAGTGGCGTAAGAACCCACATCTCGTACTGATGTAATCCCCGCCATGAGAGTTTGATGCAGGCCGCGAGTAATGGCGGGCCCCATTGCAGCTGGATGGGTCTGGATGAAGTCTGGAAAGTCCACATTCAATACCTCAATGAAATGCGTGTGGCAATCCCAGAGGCTAGGCATCAGGTAACGCACCGAAACCCGTGGTGCAGAGGCCAGAGCCTGGGGCAGACCACCGCAGGCCCTTGTGTGGCTCTCTATACAGCCCAAAACCTGCTGGGCTGGTTGTCTGATCCAGTGCCGTCGCTTTGGGTCAGCTTGAGCTGGCCAAGACTGTCCCGCGCTTCCAGTGTCTCGGTGGTATATTGCGCAGATGGTGCATTTGCCATTTGAAGAGGCAGTCCGAGGAGGGTCTCGTTGCTAGCAAAATGGATGTCCATAACAAGCTCTCCATTGATGTCTGTGTGATTCACCACGCCCAAAATAGGAGTCAGCACCACATCGATTGATGGCAAAGTTGAGTTTGTTGGCGATGATGCTTTGGCAACACATGTCGTCGCGCAGGCCACCTGCAAAGATAGAGCAAAGGCCTTGGTCCAAATCATATTCACAACAGCTCTCGGCAATAACTCCTTTTGTCCAAATGGAAGGGTGAGATGGAGAAGCTCACCGCAACCCGAACCACATCTTATAACTCTGCTCATGTAGATCTTAACCTTATTTTGAACCCCTTCTCAAGTGAGTGCCGGGCTGAGCTGCGATCAGCAAAAGCTGACCCAGGCTGGTGCCCTGGTCCGCAGTCTGTCGCCGAGAAAGATGTCAGCGAAGCGACACTGATAAAAGGGCTCTGCTCCATGATCTGGCCTAGAGACAACCACGGATGCGCATTTGGATTCTCGGCCGCGCGTGAAGACATTCAAGAAACGAGCCAAAGTGACATTCATTGCAGCAGGGGCCACTTCTACACAGCTTCACAGTCCATAAATACTACCAATTGTTTCGAATAGTTTTAGAACAACCACAAGCCAAGTGTTCAGACCCGGCGTATCGTTGCTATTCAAAGCCATCATCAGTCATGGTCTTTGCTAAACCATCATGCTGGCTGATGCTCCCCTTCGCCAGCTTGGCTTTCCAATGGCCACTCTGTGTCGCCACAGCTCCAAGAAACTCCGGACCATGGACACTAGCAGCAACTGGAGACTTGATTGGGGATATAGTCGCTACAAATGACACTCGCACTGCTGCGGTGTGGAACATCACCCAGGCCGCCGACTTTGCCTTTTTTAACATGGAAGGGCAGATAATAAACGAGGAAACCTTCACCGGGTATCCTGCCTCTGAGAATGGCGGTGATAACTTCTACGGAGGCGGAGGCGGCGGTCTGTACTACCCACCCGAACAAGCTGCCTTACTCGCCAAGTACGGTTTCAACCTTGCGTCCCACGCTAACAACCATGCTTGGACTTTGTCGAGGCGGGTATGATCAGCACCCATGAGAACCTCGCCAAGGTGGGCATCTCGACGTCAGGATCTGGTATTGGGCTCAACGAAGCACGACGAGCGGTGTTTGTTACCAAGGGCAACAGGCGGCTGGCACTCGTGAGTGCAGCGGGCACGCACACACCCCAATCTGTTGCTGGGCCTGGAGATCCAGACGAGCACTTGCGGCCTCGACCCGGCGTCAGCGTTCTTCGTGCGACCCCCTTCACTGTCGTCGACGCCGCGGGATTTGACCAGATTCGAAACATTGCCAAGTCTCAAGGGCAAATATTGGCAGGTGATGAGACTAGCATCACGTTATATACTGGCCAGACTCAGATTGTCTGGTCCAACTGGATGTTGGGTGAAGAGTCTGGATCATCGATCTCGTGGGATATCAACCCGGACCACTACACTGGCATTTTGGATGCAATCAAGGAGGCGAAGAAACAGTCCGACGCCACAATCTTCTCGCTGCATGCTCATGAGTCTGAATCAGGCGCTGCAGACTCCGATATCCCTCTCCCGCCCGCTTCAAGCGTACCTGCTAGTTACACACGAAACATCAGCCATGCCGCAATCGATGCTGGTGCTGATGTGGTGTTGATACATGGACCGCACACTCTGAGAGGCATTGAGGTCTACAATTCGCGCCCCATCTTCTACGGCTTGGGGTCTCTCACTTATAGTCTCGGGCCGTCGTTTCGTGGATACAATCTTCCAATCGAGTGGGACGACGGAATGATTACCGAGACCAAGTTTGAGAACGGGTCGCCGGCCGAGGTTGTCCTGCATCCCCTTATGTATAACCAGTTGACAAGCGATACATCTCTCCCAGATCGCACAATGCCGAAAGTGGCGCCAGCGGCAGAAGCGCGGCGTATTTTAGCGCATTTGCAGAAAGCTTCGAAGCTGTTTGGAACGGAGATCGTTGTGAAAGATAATGTTGGACACATAAAGATTATTTAACAATCATAAGCCCCGAAGCAGGAGCGCTTTCCGAGCCATCCATCTCTGGACATGCCGCAAGTCTGAGTTGTAATCTTCGTTGAACAGATAGAGAGCTTCATACCAACTCATGTCTACTCTTGTTCTCTAGTCATCCGAGAGAAATAGCAGCCAAGTTGGTAGAACGGGGACGGGGGACTTTGAGGGAGATTGAATAGGCAAGCTATGATAACAAGCAGCAAACCTAGCTCAACGACATAACTAGACTATACAACTAACGATGGGTACATGGCGGCCCAAAGGTTTGCTACACAGGGTCCTCCACGCTTGTATGAGAATCTATACCGTCGACACCAACCGTGCATTTGAGGTCTGGCTTCCTGGAGCCTTCCCCGCCCGGTCTAGCATCCTCAATTATAAAGTTAACGTAGCCATCAGGTCCACAATACTCCGAAATTGATGATTGAAAACTCCATGTAATCTTTTGGTGAGGAAACAATGAGTTTACTTTCAAGATATGTTCCACGTTTTCTTTCAGTTTCAGATGTGGACCAAATCCTTTTGCTTCTCCTCTTGACCAAACCTTCCAATTAGTATCCCAAGGAAGACGAAGGCAGAAGCTACACCGCTTTAGAGGTGTTGATTTCCGATCGACTGACTTCAGGCAATCTTCCAGCAGTATTCTCTCCCCCTTGTGCGCTTGCGGACTTAATGCCCAACATGAATTACTAAACTCAATCTGTTGTAAGCCTGGGAAATCTTGAAAGACTTTTAGCTCTCTTTGATAATCAAGCCACATGTCCGGCTTCTCTGCAAGCCAGATTGCAGAGATATATGATATGCTCTCCTTGCTAAGTTTAGAGGTAAGAGAGCGGGGCAAGGGAATGCTGCTAAAAAGACGTTTCGACGGCCAGGAGAACACCCGTTCGAACATATTCTCTCCATAGAGTATTGGTGTCCCCTCTCGATGAATGAGTCGACAAGTCGCAAGGATTTCAGGCCATAGCTCGCCGGCACATCTTTCCATTCTCCAATCGCCGATTTGGATATGGAAGTCATGGGACCCACGAAATATAGGATACCGGGCAGCTCGAAGTAGAAGATGGCGATAGATTCGAAGTCTCAATTCTGCAGGAAGTCTCAGCAGCGATGGGTTGTTGTTGAAGTTTCCCGGCTGCTGTATGGTCTTTTCGTGTACTCCTAAGAGCAGAACCTTTTCGAAACTGAGCACCCGTTTCTTCAGAGTCAAAATGCCGTTGTCGTTGGAGAGTTGATACTGGTTTGTGAAGCGCCTTGAAGAGCGCAGGGTTCTTCGTCGCCTTCTGCTATCGGGTGCTGAGGGTATGGCAGAGGATGTGGGGGGCTTGACAATGAACTCTTCAACGCAGATGGCGTCCAGATGACTCGGCTCCCATTCATGATGATCAGCCTCATGTCGGGGTGGTGTAACGATCCTGAGTTCGCTTTCTGGCTCATTTAGGGCCAGCTTGTCGTTTTGTACAGTAAGAAATAATTGCTTCATTCTGGAGACCAATAAAAAAGATTTCTGTTGAGTTTTAATAGCTAGAGTTTTCATAACAGTGTTTTATTGCTAAATAAATAAGAATGAAAGCTGTGCCGCAACTCGAAGCGGTGAGGAGTACTCCGATTGTCCATTAACCCGAATGAAGTAATTGTATTACGTCCCGGAACATTGTTTTGCCGTTGTTTCAAGCTTCCTTAATATCAGCATTGCTGTATCATTCATAGTAGATATTTAATGAACCAAAAAGGGGGAACTTCTTGTTGTTGATACCCTACTACGAGCTCTACGCCATAATAAAAGGCGAGCATCCGCTGATAATGTTTTAGCGCCGGCCGTTGCTGTTATCAGCGGCAACTATTCACATGCCGAAGTGGATTTGCCTAGTGGGGCATTTCCACCATCTATAAGTTTATCCTGCGAGGTTTACTGTCTGTTTGTTGGTGAAATTGTCCCAACTCAAAGATTCACACCACCGCCAAAATGCCCGCATCAGACGCTGAGCGACTCGCCAACCGCAAACCAATCCCCAAACCTGTTCCAGCTTACTTGCCTTCGAGTGATGCCTCCCCACTCAAGGTGAACCGCGAGCTTTATGACAGGCTTCGCGAGGCACCAAGAGTCTTAATTGAAGAGTTCACGTTGCCCATCCGGTCAGGGAAAGCATGGAAGGCCCCGGCAGGCTCAATTGTCAGAATCAGCACCCCCGAAGGCCCTCAAGTTGGTACGAATGGACAGCCGGCATAGCCTTGATTCGGTGGCACACTGGTTTCATTTCTGCGAGATATGACTGTGTTAGTTGATCAAGTAGCAGATGCTGACAAAACGATTCTTTAAAATAGGGGACTTGAACATCTGGAACTTCCATAACCCACGGGAGCGATTTTGGGCAAGCCGCACCAAGCAGCTTCACGCCTCCCATGTCTCGACCTATGACCGACTTTGGTCTAACCTTCCCTACATGCGTCCTCTTGCCACCATAATCAAGGACACGCTCTCCTGGTACGGTGAAGATGAGCATGGTGGTCGGGTGCATGACCTACTAGGCACTCGCTGCGACCCGTATATTAATACTGTCTTGAGCGGAGGCCAGTACAACTATCAGTGCCATTCAAATCTGACACGAGCAGTTATCCCTTATGGATTGAACGAGCAAGATGTTCATGATGTAATCAACATCTTCCAAGTTACTGGCCTTGATGAGCAAGGTCGGTATTTCATGAACCCCTCGCCTGCTGAACCTGGTGACCACCTAGAGTTCCTTGCTGAGCAGGATTTGCTCATGGCTCTCAGTAAGTCTAGTCGACCATTCATCTCTGCTGATGCTCTGTTTCCCAGAAGCTAATGATTTTAGGCACGTGCCCTGGTGGTGACTTGTCTCTCTGGGGCTTCGGCGAGGATAGCGAAGAGGAGATGATTAAGTGCTGTCGCCCTCTCAAGGTGGAGGTCTTCCGCCTTGCAGATGACAATCTACTTAAGACGAGCGGCTGGGCGCCGGCAGAGAAGTCTGCTTACGCCGGACGACATGGCATGGGTGTTCCCCTTGGGGAAAACCAATAACTCACGATACATCGAAACGGTTTCCAGCGTTGCAGATAGCCATGACAATGAAGGGTTTTTTTAATGCATTATTTTGCTAGGGTGCAGCTTTGATAGCAGATACCTCGTCAGATAGATACAGGGTGAATTTATCATGGGGTCTGGCCAGCGGCCTGTGCCCGTCTTTGAATCTCTCACATTAACAAGAAGCTACTAGACCAAGTTTTGCTAGTCAGAACCGCACTCAAGTAATTGCCGCTTCCAACCGCGCGGGGCCATCGACTAATTTAATAACTAGCCGCATTTGGTTTCAGACGCTACGTTTGTTACGTGTTAGCATCATCACTTGAAGCCGAGAGAACGCCGAGAATAATTTGGTGCATGATCGGCAACTTTTCAGTTACCGAGAGCATACCCACACTTCGGTAAGCGCAATTCAAAACAACGATTGCGTGCTCTGCTTAGTAGCAAGTTTGCAGCTTCTGTACGTGATGGTGGGGGGAACAGAAGTCTCTGAATCTTTGTGAAATAATTCGTAGCATGATACCGAATACCGGTAAAGAGGAAGCCAATAAACCGCCATTCGCTATTGTTTCTCTGACGACCTTGATACCAGCATTAGTAGTACAGGGGTAATATAGCGTCATTTGATTCCCAGAACCCATTTACAGTACTCCTCGATATGAACGCCGAGGGCCGTCGAAAAGCGAAAAGATTAATCGCAGCGTAAGTAAAACTTGTAGATTTCCTTGATCGTACTGACAGACTGCTCCAGCTGCCATCGATGCCACTTGCACAAGATCAAATGTTCTGGGAGCCGCCCATGCCAATCATGTATCTCATCCAGTGACGAAGGGAGCTGCGAATTCCCTGTCAAAGAACGAAAGGTCACAATATCGGAAAGGTAATCTCCTTTCTTTGGCCCTCCCTCGCTAATTTAATTACTGAAATTAATCGAATTGAAGTTATTTAAAGAAACTCGAAGCGGACAGCAAACGTCTTGAAAGAATCAGCAACCAACGTCCCACCCAGACCAATCAAGAGACATTCTCAGACAAGGAGCATGAGGACATATCTCCGACTCTTTCGCGTGAGGAAAACAGCATGCTTAATCCCATCTTTGATGGGCAATTAGAGAACGTCATTTACGAACGGGCTTCTGAGCCAGCTTTTGTTGGTGAAGCTTCTTGCGCTGCCTTCCACAATAGGATATTACAATGCCTTGACGATAGCCATCCTCTGGCAACCGTTGCATTCTCCAACTATTATCGAGTCCCCAAATACCAGCAGCTGCCGTTGGATCCCAGAACCGACTTTCCCGAGAGTACGCATGCAAGGCTTCTTCTGAATGTTGCTCGGCGCTTCATTGGTAGTTACCCTCTCCCACTTCTAGAGGCATCGTTTATGAGAGAAGTAGATGTAGTGTACCGAAAAGAGGTAATGCCTTCAGATCTCTGGCTATGCAAGTTCTATAGCTTGCTAAGCTTGGGAGAAATCTATACAAACCGAAGAGGGGTGGGTGATAATAGAGTTCCAGGAACAGACTATTATATCAAAGCTGTGAATGTATTTCGGGAAGCATTTGAGGAGCCTTCGTTGCTCCAGGTGGAGGTCTTAATACTACTGGTACGTTTTATAATACCTGACTTATTTTTCCTGCAAACAATCTCACATACTTCGACAGGCATGGTCTTCGAACATTCTGGGTCGGGTCATGACCGCATTTAGCTATATCGGCAACGCTATGAAGATCGCGACGAGTATGGGTCTACATAGGTCAGCCTCCAAACTCATCACATTGAGCCCAGCTGAAAGAGAGTGCCGCCGACGTACTTGGTGGGTCTTATACTTTCTCGAACGTGTCTCTGCTTCCAAACTCGGCCAGCCGATAACCATCAGGGACAAGGACATTGATGTCGAACTACCAAGTATGGATGGCTTAACGGAAGAAGAAAAGACTGATTTTCTGGATCCTATACCAATGGTGGCAAATGTAAAGCTGGGTCGCATCATTGGGAATATTTGTTGGTTTTCTCCCATCCCTATTTGCCATCATCGATAACAAAGCTGATTCCTTCTCCATAGTAACAGATATTTATGGGATTCCTGAGCGTACAAATGGTTTATATATACATCGAGTATACACGATCATTAAGAAATTACGAGCATGGCATGATGAATTAGAACCGACTGTGCGTCTTCGAGAACAAAACACGCCTCGACCCGTCCTGAGTCTACACTTGGCATATAATGAATGCATCATCCAAACGACTAGACCGATTCATTTGCATTTATTCAAAGCTCAGTTTCGACCCAATTGCAACAGCACAGCTCCACGAAACCAACGATCGAACAACAACCTTTCACCGATCACTCTCGCATTGGCCGATAGCTGTGTTCAAGCGGCACAGGCTTCGAGCCGGATTGCAGAGGGGCTCTTCCTTGATGGTTCCCTTGCGACGTTTGGCTACTGGGATGCACACCACTTCTTTTCGGCTGCGCTGATATTGATAATATCACTAGCCATAAAGCCAGATGCTGCCACTTCTGATGCATTAAGCGTCCTTTTGGCTGTATTGCAGTCTATGAAGAAGGATGGAAATGTGCCTTCTGTAGATTATTGCGAGAGGTTATTACATCTTCAGGAGCGTGTCGCCATTCTACGGAACAAATGTCAACTTGGGGGCAACCTAGTCACTGCTTGCACGTCAAGCGACAGCCCCCAAGCTGCGGAATCCGGTGGAAATCAGCAGGATAACCCGGAAAACAGGGCGCAAAGTTTTCAAACGGGTACCAACTTGCACCATAATCAAGGCATCCAGAGCACACCCGAAAAAGCTATAGGTAGTGGAAGTATTGATATTTTTGACAACCCAGTTATTGGAAGTTTCCTAGATGATAATCAAGTGCCTTGGCCAGATATGTTTACTGGAATTTGGGATCTTGATGAAAGCCGTCTCGAGGATTAAAGCGGTTTTAACCCACGAGCATCGAGATGCCTAGAAAATCCGCTATCAGTTGAGTTAGGTAAAATTGAAATAGATGATTCTGCTCTGATATAAATTTATAATGAAGGGTTGTAGGAGAACAGCCATAGCTACGCGAGAATCTTTTGGTGATATAATAATAATATTGATGCGGCTTACGAAGTCTAACAGTTAATTATGCCAAGGAGAAATGCCATGATATGCTATTTTAGTATCAGTAGGCTGTTTAAAATGAGCTTTCCAACGTTTGCCGGTGGGATAGTGGCATTAATATGCTAAATTATTGGCTTTTCTTGCCTCCCTACATCTGATGACAACTTGGTAACCATTCTTATATCATTGCAGCCAGGAATTGACCATGTTGTACCAACTGCGCTCGGCAATGTTGAACAAACCGACACTATATCTACAAACCCGTATTGCATTCCTACGGAGTGGGGTCTATTGATAATAAGAAATCGAATGTTTGTGAGAGCGTACCGAATATGTGGGCTTGTACCCACACGACTCCTGGAGCACACCGTTGCCCTGGCCGATGACACCATCTCACCGAAGTATATGAGTTTCCAGATAAATAAGATTTATATAAAAGATGAAGTTCCTTTTTATTTGAGGATGGGAATAAAATAAATGGTTAAACAAATGCACACATACTCAGTTCATCGAACGACTTCAATCATGGCGTCAACTACTCAGTCGGCTGATATTGCTGAAACCAAGGAGAAGGCGGATCTGGCTATAACAACAGATCAGAGCGACGATGAAATCGATCCTGTTGCGGAAAACCAATTCCGCTGGAGACTTGACCTAGGGTTCCTCACAATCGGGTTCTTGAGCTACATGTTCAAGTATATAGACCAGACCAACATCGTGAGTAGATTCGGGTAGGATTTTTCAATATCGCTTTGCTAATGGTCCTGATTAAGAGCAATGCGTATGTATCAGGTATGCAAACGGATTTACACTTATACGGAAACGAGCTCAACTATTTCACCACATTCTTCAAGTAAGTTGTTGTCGTGTTGTGTTGGCCATAGTCGAACAAGCCCAGCCTAACATATCACTGTTTAGTATCGGATACATGATAATGCTTTTTCCTTCTTGTATTCTTATATCTCATATTGGACCTGCTATTTGGCTTCCATCCTGCGAAGTTTGTTCTTCATGTTGTCCATCTAGACACCCAACCCAGCATGCTAATATTCATTTCAGCTCATATGGGGAGTCCTTACATGTTGCTTGTCCCTAGTTACAGATGCACGACAGGTAAAGTCTTTGAACCCAATTCCCTTCAAAAATGCTCACAAATCGAAAGGTATATGGAATCCGCTTCTTTATCGGGTTTTGCGAAGCGACGATGTGGCCGGCGTATTTCACAATGATCAGGTATGAGTTGCACTGTCTAGCCATTACGGTGAGGAGTCTAATTGAAACAAATCAGTCAGTGGTACATGCCCAACGAAGTTGCTCTCCGAATGAGCATCTACAATATGGCTCAACCGGCCGGGGCTATGCTGTCAGGCGCAATGCAAGGCGCTTTGTCCACCAACTTGGAAGGCCATATGAATCGAAGCGGCTGGAGATGGGCCTTTATTATCAATGTGCGTTACAAGCTTACAATTCTTGGATTATTGAGCTAAATTCAGACAGGGCGTTTGCACAATTGTTGTTGCGCTTCTTGGATACGTCCTTTTACCTGGATATGTATGTCGTTTCAGAAACAAATGTCGCCAAGGAGGATGAGAACCTAACCAAGACACCTAGCCTGAGCGCCCAAATAAGCTTGCGAGCTGGTATCTGAGGCGACAGGACTACGGTAAGTCACCTCAGTCCCCCGAACTGCCCTGGATGTGCTAATGGTTTTGTTTCAAGATGTTGCACTTGCTCGAAGTCGACGTATCGGCCGAGAGCCTCAGAGAGGACTCACAGTCAAGTCGTTCATAAGAGCATTTACGTTTTGGGAACTGTGGGCTGTTGCAAGTAAGATACTGTCTAACCATCAACAAATTGTCATTAAGTCTAACTGTCCCAGTTGCATGGCCATTTGGTGGCAACACCGCGCCAACCAGCTATTTCAACCTTTATCTCCAATCTCTGAAAAACTCAGATGGAACTTTGACGTAGTCAGTCTCCCTATAATAACGATCTTACCTCTAGGCTGCTAACAGACAGAGCAGCTCGGTAGCCATGTTGAACTATCTACCTATTATTGGGCAAGCCGTTCAATTAGTTGCTGAGTTACTATTCAGCGGCTTCAGTGACTTGACTGGTCAAAGGTTGCCTTTCCTAGTATTACATTCTGTAAGACAGGCCTAGATACTATACTATATGGGTGAGAGGTATTGCTAACAAGCAATAGGCAATCAGTCTTACATCACTGTCGATTATTATCGCTCGACCCCAAAATAGACAGCTTCATATGGCTGGATATTACCTAAACTACATTGGAGAGTAAGAAACCCTATCACAATACCAATCACAACCGTGCTAATAACGATTAGCGTTTCAATGATGCTGTTGTGCGCGTGGGCATCGGATCACTTACGGGGAGAGCCTGAAGTCCGGACACTTCTTTTCGCTACTGGAACAATCATATTCTATGCACTCAGCGCTTTTCTCCCGATTGCAGCCTTTCCTGCATCTGAAGCGCCAAACTGGAAGATTGGAGCCAAGCCTTATCTTGGGTTTGCCGTCGCCTCCCTTCTCATGTTCATTGGCATCCATATCGGCTTCAAACGAGAGGCAAGGAAGCGAGAGCTCAAGGAAGAATCCAAGGATCAAGCAACGCTTAATTAGTTGGTGGTCACATGTATCATTATCTTCGGGTCGCTCTTCCTCCTTCGTAATCTAATTGCGTAGTGAATGTATCTAGCTATATCAATACAAGCTCCGGTAATTCACCGACATTCATTTCCGTTGGCAAGCCAATGCCTTCGCAATGATGCTACACTCTGCGTGTGGTCCTTTTTAATGAGCACGTGACTCTGTGGAGGTTCAAAATTAAAGGCTGCTGCAAAATCGCCCAAGTCAAAGTTGCAATCCCATTCGAGCGATCGCTGTGTAGCTGGCCAAGCTGTCCCTCATAAAGACGAGCAATTGCTGTATTGCTGAAATGCGATTGCTGAGGCCTGACTGCCTGTCTTCAGTCAAGGCGATCGATTGGTACGAAGCTGACCTGGCTGTCCTAAGTAATGAGCCGGAGCCGCGATCCGGAGTTGGTGGCCTGCAAGGGCTTCCGACGGCATGCGACTCTAGTGGGATGCGATGACATCTAGTTGCTCTGTCTTCTTCCATTGGCTCTGTTGATGGTGTCACAGAAATCTCTGGTTTGGCCAATTGTCACCTAAATATTCAGGTACCCAGGAAACGATGAGTCCGCTTTGTCGCAGATTGACGCGTCACATTGCATGATTTTGATTGGCTGGAGCTAAAAGTCCTGGCTTTTGACTGGTCAAGTCTGTTTGAAAACATTCGGAACGCGAATTCATTTAACGGTTTAATGTCAACCAATGATGTTTTCCCATTCGACCATTTGAGCCCACTTATCCCACCGATATGTAATTACCAGGAAGCCTCCCCCATGTTCATAGAGACCAGTAATTGGTCATTCCCACGCACCAGGCATCCGTAATGCAGCAGTTGATACCTAGACTTCATTACAGTAGGATCTGTGGGAGGCATCGTGATGAATGGCTGTCGGGCTTACAGTTGGAATGGTCCCGGTGATAGGGAATGACGATTGCTTGCGCCAATTAAAAAGGCAGCGCAATCTCTTGACGGCATCATTGAACTGAACAACTCTAGAACACAAGGTCTCTTATGTCTCTACTAATGGTCACAATAAGATTCGATAAGAAAAAGACAGAATAAACATGGAATAGCTCTCGTCCCATGATAGATATATATCTAATAATAAAGTGAATCATAACAGCTGCTAAGTTAGTCTTCAGCCTTCACTTGATAATACCTGGCCTATAGGGTAGGAGTCAGGCTTGCTGTTGCGCTGCTTACCAAGCATTATTGCTCGAGTGGCTTGCCTTGTGGCTAGAGTAGGGAAAATCCGGATTATAGTGAAACCGAGTTCCCGAAGCTGAGAAACCCTGGCCAATCACCGCTTCGTACAGCACATCGAACTAATCCTTGCACGTTGCTATGGTAATGTTTGTTCCACTTCGAAGTTCCAGCTAACTCACTTCACCCAGCCAAATTGCTATTCTCATACCGATGCCGTGCCTGGAGGAACATTTTCCTTTTCCGTCATGTTAGACGATAGCCGAATTCATCTCTGGCTTGAGAACGTGCTGGACCACCCCGGAGGGGATTGTGCAGCCCCGCGCAAGCGAAAATCGCGACGCCAGCGACTCACTCCTCCGCACTCAGCGGGCGGCACAAGCGGGATGGAGCATACGTCTACGCCAAAAAGAAGAAGGATTGGCGATGACGACAAAACACCCCAAGCTAAAGGTGCGCGGACAGGCTCTCAGTTGAGTTCCTTGTCGTCCATCTCCCTGCCACCGTCTCAGCAGGGAGACACCAGTTCACAAGCTTCATCGCCCCGGAGACAATTCATGGGTTTAAATTTGGACATCGGAGGACTTGAGTGCAAGCAGCTCGATAACGACCATCCTCCCCTCGCGGCGGCTAGTTTAGTGCAGGAGCTGCTTGAGATCGACATGGGGATTGACATCTTGCCGCATGAAAAGAAAAGCGAACTCATCCAGATCCTTCAGGAACAAGCGTTGAATACGAAACCTTGGCGCTCTGCATTCAAGGATGAAGGCGTAGATACTCTGCCTGGCCGCGTGCCGAGCTGGGAAGAACTTAATACTGTCCGTGAGCGGGCGATAGAATGCTTTAATTCCGATCACGAAGAATTCAGCTGGAACATGGAAGTACATCATCGGCTGCTTGAAAGCATCTTCAGAGGATTGGGGGAGGCCTCCGCCCAGCCCTTCGACTTCATGTCATGGTACGTATGATGAGAAAAGGACGTATCGTTCTTAGAGGCTAATGGATTTTCAGTACAACCGCCCGGCCACATAGAAAGTATCTACCTTGTTCTTCAAGGCAAAAGATGGTGGACTTTTGCCTCTTTGATGAGTCCGACGTCGATGCTCAAGCGCGCCGAGCACTTGCTCAGCGCACAGTTACTCAGACAGTCAACCACACCGATTACAGGCCTCTTCAGCTACGCCCCATCACACTGAGCATTGAAACTAAACGTTCTGGTAAGGATTTGGACGTGGCACAGCTGCAGATGGGTGTATGGCATGCAGCGCAGTGGAGGTTTCTCCAGTCCGCCGTGAAGGCGGTGATCACGTCGACTCAGCCTGATGGGGCAGACGAGGAAGCGATCACGGATGCTGCGAAGGCGGCTTTGTCCCAACTCGGTTTCCTCCCGGGAGTAATCATACAAGGTCATCGTTGGCTCTTTGTCTTTTCTACGTTGGAGCCTCAGGCCACAACTCTGGAAGACGGCACCAATATCACAGTTTATCGCACCATCTTGTGGATTGAGCAGGAGTTTGGGTCTACGCAGAGAATTCTCAAGACGTACCAGATTGTCGCTGGCCTTCGCCTCCTGGCAGGATGGGCAAAGGACTTCTACATGCCCTGGTACCAGAAACATGTCCTCTCGAATCATGGCCCGAATCAAAGCCCATGAGTATTCGGGGATTCCAACTGTTAACAGGCAAGGGACGATAACGATCAAGCGGTGTCCTCTCAGCACGGCACCTATGCTCGGGTGCAAATAGTTCTGTATTGGAACACTCGTGGATTCTTGCGTACCCACCCTCATACCGCGGCTTTTTAGAAGGCAGCTGCTTGGCTGTGCCCTTGAAGGCCGGGAAAATATGTGCGCTGTGGCCACCTCCAACTGCCACTCTTCACAAGAGTATGTGATAATACCCACAACACTTAAATGGTTGACGGGTCAGCTGTTGGTCGGCCCTTGGCTGTGTCCGCGCTGTAATTTGCCGCCTACAAGCGGGGCTCAGAGACGAGAGCTTAGCTGCTCTACAGTTTTTCAGCCTGACCACTTCTCGCGTACTCGATAATTCTCCTTGCTTAAAGCAAAGGCCTAGGGAGTATCCTTCGTTTACGACAAGTCCGTCGGTGCTACCCAGATGGGTTCGATATAGCGCTAACGTGAATCTCTGGGAGTGGAAGGCTGCCTTCTCTGCGAAACCAGCCTCTCTGTATGGCGCTGAAGACATGGGTGGACATACTCTACTTCAAAGAGCCTTAACTACAAAGAATATCGGCATGATTGGCCTCCTCTTGAAGCAGGGCACTGGCGCTGATACGCTAGCTGCGAATCAGAAGAAAAACAACAATCCTGCGGATCACTTTTGGGGAGGCGTGCTCAGCAACGGCATCCTAGACTCTGCCGCTGGTCGTTACCATTGAACAGAACTTCCAGTTTAGCTTGTCACATTCTTTGACCCTGCTTAGCGGTCCTTGAGGACAAGTATATACTTGCGATGTCATCATGATAATGTTAGTTGGTTGCGCTCCCGGCTGATTATTTAGACTGGAAATCATCTGAACGATGGATTTGACGGTCATTTAGACCGTTTAGCGAGTAACTTGACCTTATTACACAGTGCTTTGTCTGCTATGATACCAAAGTGTGCAAGATGATATCTTGAAGACATTCTTCTTGCGCTCAAGTCTTCTCACACTGTTCTGTGGTTCTCTACATAGATAAGAAAAACTCGTAAATTAACTAAATACTACCATGACATTCAGACTCCGTAATGGACATAAGGAACCCAGAGAAGCGGTGAATGACCGCAATACAAGATATCCCTTGCGTCTCTTGGCCGGTTTATGCTTGAGAGGACATCTTGAAGAATATGGGTCTTTGTCCCCAACTTTCACGCCTGGTTCCCGAGACTTTTCAGCTTCAAGCGAGTTTTTAGACATCCATTCATTCCGTAGCTTCCTGCATGCATGATGAATCCCTCGGAGACAGAATCATTGCTTAGATTATGCTTGGTGATCCATTCATATGTTGACATGGCTACGTGTACGCAAGACTCGTCGTTGACCTCCCATAAACTACCAATGGCATGTTGGAAGCCGGCAACCTGGCAGGCGCTCATCAACTGAATTCCGTCGTCTTCAAGCCGCCTTTGCTTCACCTGGCCGGTACCACAAGCGGAAAGATAGGCCAAGAATGGTCTTTGAATCTGCAAATCGGTTTCAAGAAGCCTTGACACCGTCAGGGGCTCGTCGGAAAGGAGCAGAGAGCTTTTTAGGGGGTTGGATAAGTTACTCATCCCATGGCCAGCAAAGTGGAAAATGTCACAGTCATTTACTTGAGCCAAGACATCTTCTCGTTCGTTCTTGGCCCTGCTGACATGGAACTGAGAAAAGTGGCAAAGCTTTGCGATTTGCTCGACTTCTTGCGACGCAAATTCGAGACGGCTTTGGCCCGGCGTTTCTTCCATGCCAACCAAAACCACCTGTTTGAGGCCAATGGGTACATCGCGAGTCTTATTCCTTCGCCGACTATGTATTATCTCCTTAAGAGAGCTGCTGTATGATGAAATTACACGGTCGAGAACTGTGTCGGGTATGTCATCATTATAGTTGCCTGCCGCATGAAGAGGAAAGCTGGTAAGTGGCCCTGTTGGAATCCACCATACGTGAGGCCAACTGTCCCCGGCCGCTTGATCAAGGCCCAGGGCCTCTAGCACTGGCCGAGTAATAGTATTCCAAAGCCACTCCAGTGTATCTATAGAGAGGGGTGTAAGGGTAGTTGCACGATCCTTAATGTCTTCTAGACATAAGTCTGGAAGAGGCAAGGCTCTTAGCTGATGCTGCTCAATGAGCAAAGCACCGCTAATATTGATCACAACAATGGGACCAGAAGCAGCGGCGGCTTTAATATCATCCTGTGCTGGGAACAGGAGAAACTCGCTGAAACCGGGCAAGTCTCTGATTTTTTCAAGCAACATTTCATACTGCTGACCTGCCTTATAGCGCTCGTCGAAAGTTGTCAAAGCGCTTGGGCCATGTAGCTTCTCTTGAAGCTCGATAAACTCTTCCGCTAGGTCAGAATGAACTTGGCGCAAGTCTAAGACATCTGTCTGCATATCGTGCAAAGAGCCGATGATGATCCCACGACCAAGCTCTAGAAGCGAGATTGTGTCAAAGACGGATTTGTTCGCCATCAAGGCAACACTCGCCGCTATAGATGACAAGCCGACGATACTCATAAGTAAAGCCTGCTTGTCTGAATTTCTCAAGGCATGGGGGGTAATTAGTGGAACTAGAGACAATGTTTTCCAGGCAATTTCATATCCAGACGTCCAACTGTCAGTATCGGCGTAGATAATAAGCAGATCCTGGCCAGACTTTAATCGATCCGCTGCAAAGGCTGTTGGGTGGTCAAGCCCTGCTTGGTAATGTTGGATTGACGCCTCGAGGTCTTCTACATTCTTGTTCTTCCTATATCTATCCCTGTATGCCATCCCAAGATTGTGAAGTCGAAACCAGCCCATGGGGCTGTCTCTTGGCGTCAACTCAAGTGCCTTTCGATATTTGTCAATGGCCAAGTCTATGTCTGCGAACGATCCAGCACTTAGAAATAAGTCGTGATAACAAGTAGCGAGGCCGCCAAGCCTGTGTTTCTCATCAGGATGGTCTCTTGGTGTAATTTGAAGCGCCTCTTGGTAATAGTCTCGAGCTTTAAAAAGGTCTCCTGTCTCACCACGTATTTTATAGTGGGCATGATGAATGCTTCCTAGGGTATCAAAGCGAGCGGGCCGGTCGCAGTCATCGGCCGGTGTTAGGTTGAGTGCATCTTTTAGATACTGAATAGCAACAACAAAATCTCTTGTCTTTCCTGTTCCAAGATATCGTTCTTGACATGCAATTCCGAGATTGTGGATGCGACGAGCGCGGTCCGGATGGTCGCTTGGAGTAACTGTAACCTGAATAGCCTCCTCCAATCCTTCAATGGCATCATGTAAATCTTCCCAAGACTTGAATCTTTGGTATCTATCAAGATATGCACCACCTAAACTGCAAAGCCGTAGTCCACGATCAGAACTGTCGTGCGGGGTGTTGTCTAACGCTTCTCGATATCTGTCAATGCAGATATCTAAATCCTTTGGTATCCCAAGTCTACCATATTTGGTGCCGTAACATGCACTAAGGATGTGTAGACGACGCGTTCTATTTGGGCAGTCGCGCGGTGTTATGTCCAGTGCACGGTGGCTCATTTGAATGCATAGCTCGAGATCCTGCATGGCACCAGTTTGTTCAGCCTTCAGTCCATAGCTTGATCTGAGAATGCTATAGCCACGTGCATGAGCCAGTAAGTCGTCCTTTTCCGTTTCGAGGGACTCTTCAGCTCTTTCAATTGCTCGGGAGAAATCTGCAATGTCTTGTGTTTTCCGAAACCGCTCCCCGTAGCACGCGCCAATATCTTGAAGCCAGCGTACTCGTTTGTGATGGTTGATGGTGACCAGATTAAGGGCCTGCTCAAAATGTCGGATAGCCGCGTCTAGATCCAACATGTTGCCGTCCTTGAAGAACCGGTATCTGAATGCAATTGCTAGACTTGAATTGCAGGTGTGGAGGCGTGGATGATTCTCTTTTACAGCGTCGAGTGCCTTGGAAAAAGCTTCAAAGGCTAGTTCTAGGTGCGCAGCGTCACCAAAGTTGCTCTATATATCCATATGATCGATTCCAGCATCCAATAAACGAGGAACACGTTCATGATGGTTCTGTGGGGTGTGGTCGACGACTTCCTGGCTGAGCTGCGACGCCTTCTCCAGATAATTTAGTGCTCCTGTTATTTGAAATAGGGCACTGTAACTAGAACCTAGGTCTTCAGGCACGTCTAGACGTCGAGGATGGTCTGTTGGCATCTGACATAACGCGTCTCGAAAGTGTTGGGTGGCTCTTTGTAGTTCCGATGCTGCCTTGGTTCTTCTATACTTTGTGACGCAAAGGGACCCGAGCCGGTAGATCCCATAGGCATCATCTAGTTCTTCATTGCAGCTGTCGCCTGCTTGCCCACTGGATGAGGGTAAATGTGCCACCAATCGCGCCGGTATCGCCCGACGAGCGATTTCCTTAGCTATCAAATGTGAGACAATGAAATCTCGAGTATTTTCCAGGGCTTTATTCTTTTCGAAGCAACTTTCGAGATGAGCAGGAAGGCGGTTAGTTTGCCGAAGCCAGCGCATTCATTCACTGCCTTTGCTAATGTTCCCAAGTGTGAACATCCACGAGGTAGTATCCAGAACTGTATCCAGTGAATCGGTCACCTGACTGACCGCACTTAAACTATTTATGTGCTTAATGGGCTGCACACGCTGTTAGCCGCTACATTATTGGTATTAATGAAAAATATATACACACATATATATAATAGAGCAGCAATAGCACTTCTTCTAACATTAGGTCAAGGCTCTCTCTAATAGATCTCTTCATTCAACAGCAAGGAATAGCATAAAAACCCCTGTCCATAGCCACAGAGTTAGGCATAGCTAGGCATAGTCTACACACTGTTTGGCGTCGAGAATGTAATCGACTTTCATGAACCACATCTCAGCGAGAAACTGCCATACTGGGCGGCAAGGAGCTATGGAAGAGGCCCTAGTAGGGCGTATGGATCAGCGTAGATGGAATTTGCCTTACGGAGCAGGAGTAGATCCAACAAGATATAGCTGCTCGATACAGTAAGATAGAGATAACCCAAGAGACACATACCTGAATCACACATTGAGGAAGGACTTTATAAGATTTTTTTCGGAGCAGGTGGTTGCTTTTATTCGTGAGAGCCGGACATGCAGTACATCTAATACCTACAGGTATATTAATAACATTACAGAGGTGACAGACGTCCTTTGGCAATTCGAAGAATAACCATCATAACACTCTTAGTGGTTCAGGCGAGAAAGTACCCACGTTCTGGATTTTAAGGTCAGGATACAGGCAGAGCAGTGTTTTAAGTAGAAGAATGTCCTGGCTAAACACCTCTCTCCTGCTAGCGAACCAATGATCGGAATTCTGCGAGCTTCGTCCTCTTAGTGTCGACTAAAAAGGCAGTGAGCGGCATGGTCTTGCCGTCAATGCTACCTAACATCACCATGTGGTGCCTTCGAAGCACAAATCGCACGCATTCAATTTGGAATTAACGTGGTTTGGTCCATAATTTGCAGGGATTCTTTGCATTCCGCGATGGTGTCATCTTGCGAAGAAATGGCCTCAAGATGGCACTGGTAATTCGCGATTGTATTCTGCATTACGGAATAAAGTCACTCGACTGTCGCAAGGCACTGACCATTCTACTCTAAACCATCTTGTGCCGTATTTAGCTATCGCTCGCTCCTTGACCATCTTGGATTAACTGAAAGAGGAACATCAACAATGGCCAGCAATGATAGGGAAGACGCTGCTGGGGTGCTGCCCAACGATGCAAGTAGCCTTTCGCTCTCACAGACGCGAACCTGGTATCGAACGACCTTGTTCAACGCCTTCGTGATAGGCGCCGTGGGGTTCCTCGCGCCAGGTCTCTGGAATGCGATGAGCTCTCTGGGTGCAGGAGGAGCGCAATCCCCATACCTTGTCAATGCCGCCAATTCCTTAGTCTTTGGGCTCATGGGATTTCTCTGCCTCTTTGGTGGCCCAATCGCCAATCGGATCGGACTCCCCTGGACTCTATTCCTGGGAGCGATCGGCTACCCCGTCTACTCTGCCGGACTCTATGCTAACAATCGATATGGAAATGAATGGCTCGTCCTCGTTGGTGCCGTCACCTGTGGTATATCGGCCGGGTTGTTCTGGGCGAGTGAGGGAGCCGTCGCCCTGGGATATCCTGAGCCGTCGAAGCGAGGGCGATATATGAACATCTGGCTGTGGTTTCGCACTGGAGGACCGCTGGTGGGAGGGGCTATTGTGCTTGCCCTCAATCACGACGTAAACGCCAAGAAGAAGGGAAAGGTTGATGCCACCACTTACCTTGTTTTCGTCGCCCTCCAGTGTATTGCTGCTCCGGTAGCCCTCCTCCTCTCGCCGCCTGAAAAGGTCCAACGAGCAGACGGGTCCAAGATCATAATCAAAGCAGAGAGCAGCTTCAAGGCCGAATTCAAAGCGCTCTGGAGCGCGAGCAACAGGAGAGACATTTTGCTGCTGTTGCCAATATTCTGGGCAGCCTACTTTAATCAGTATTCTGGAAACTTTCAGACCTACTATTTTGGTGTTCGGGCCCGCGCTCTGATCGGCTTTGTGAGCAACTTTGGCACTCTCCTCTCCTCACAACTGATCAGCACATGGCTCGACTACAAGCGAGTGACTGTCAGGAAGCGTGTCACATATGCATTTTATTACGTTGTAGTGTGCCACGTCGTCGCCTGGGTGTATGGATGGGTCATCCAGGAGAAATACACGAGGACGCGACCTGCCTGGGATTGGGAGGATGCCGGGTTCGTCGAAGGTTTCTTTGTGCTCCTCCTTTGGGACTTTGCTCGTCAAGCACTTCAGAATTGGCTCTATTACTTTCTAGCACTGAAGACGGATAACATCTCAGAGCTAAGTCGATTTTCTGGTATTCTGCGAGGTCAGGAGAGCTTTGCGCAAGCTGTGAGCTATGGGCTCAACTCACAGGAATGGAAAGGCGGACGAGTTCCTCTAGCCGCCAATACAATTCTTCTGGGTGCGCCATCTCGAATTTTGGTTTACCTTTGCTTCTTGGGAAAACAAAGGGCTGACAATAAATTGCAGGCATTTCCGTCTATCCAACCTGGCTTGCAGTTAAAGAATTTGATGTTGCAGATGCTCATAGCGATAAAATATCCTCGAGCGTTGATGAAGAAAGCGGTCCCTCGGCAACAATCATCACCGAAGGTAATAAAGCAAAAATTGCACATTATAGAGACCCAACCGCTGTCTAGACCTCAGGCCAGGGTTAGTGTGTCGCTTGAGTTGGCGACCTCGGACCGCTGTAACTCGCCTTTCCTGTAAGATAACTGTATCCTACCGAGCTTGCCATCCGGTTGCTAAAGTCATCTCAGGCGTGGTTCTACGTGCCCGTGGATTGTATTGCTTCAGCGATGTTACAGTCCAATAGTTGCTACTCGGATGGACGATCGTCCTATCCACGATGCCCTCTATACAATCCCGGCCTCATTCTCGCGTCGCAACATCGTCATCATCCGTGTTATATATCTAAACCGGCTTTAAATCCACTGGTTCATGATTACTTCGCACTATATTTAGAGCAACCATCCCACAAGTATATCCATCTACATGGCACATCACATCTAGACCACCTGAAGTCGATCGGAACTTCTCGTCAAATGTGTACAAAGCGATTGAGATAAATGCTGGCAATAGATGCGGATCCGGAGCTCACCGTTAGTGTATGATAGAGAGGTTCAACGACGAGGTGCAATGTCCAGCTACACAGGATCGCAGCCTCCATAGGACCTTTTCTATTTTCCCTCCTAGTTTATCATCATTATAAATTCACACTCTCAAATCCCCATCTTAAACTATTTGAACTGTACCCTCCTCAGCAGTATCGTACCAATGCGCCGGCAGCCTCCAAATCAAGCCGACACGCTCCAAGCAACCAGGTGAGCGTGGCGAGGTGCCCAGTACTAGACCTTGATATTGCTTCCACATACCATTTACCAAGAGCGTGTTGCTAGTTATGAAGAAAACAACCGCCGTAGTCTCCAAGTTGCTCGAGTATGGTCCCTGGCGACCCCTTCTCACTCGGGCGCCGTACGGACCAGCTTCATGGTTTAACGATAATGGCCCATCGGTGCGGTAATGCTGTAGTTCGCTCTTTGTCCCGTCAGCCTGTGTGTAGAAGGCATCGTGTGTGAGGGCGCCGTTTGACCTCAACTCGCACCGTTTCAGCCGGCCATGCAGTGTGAGTAGACCGCCTGACACCTTGCCATATGGGTCTAGATGACTGCCGGCGACCTGAACGTCTAATAGCTCAGCTACTAACTGCGTTCTGGGGAACTGTGACCAAACCACACCCCAATTCATCGAGGCCCAGGACCACGTGGGCGGACCTCCGTTGTCATCGTCGTAGGAAAGCGCCTGACGATCCTGGCCAGCCAATACCATGTATGGCATCACATGCCACATCAGATCAAGTAGAAGTGTGGAATGCCACAAGCCTGCCACGTACTGCGTCGTTTGCGCCTGGGGCATGGTCCTGGCTGCTCCCCCTATGGCGGGCAGCTTGTCACTACCAAAGGTCAATTGGCGCGAGGTAAAAGACTTTACAACTCTGTGCCACTGCTCGGTAGGGTCCACAGACTCTCGAGCACTTGGGATGGTGGAAGGATAAGGCGGGAGTTGGTCCTCGCTCCTGCGGTGAGTCTTGCATTCAAATACAATCGCGCCGGGGGTGAATTGAAGATTGCGGTATGCGAGATAAGCTTCCTGGAAGCACCATCCGCGATTGTAGAGAGGCCCAATGCGTTTGAGGTCTGTCCCCGTATTGGCAAACGGTGGCTCGCATTGTCCTTGCTCCATGGGGGCCGCTAGGATGTGTCGTTTTCGTGCAACGATGGGGACATTGACATCATGAGTGAGCGGCAAGTCAAAAGTTTTGGGGAGCCACTCCGCTTCTCTGGGTCCCAGAATAGCTGTCTCTGGGTTTGGGGAAGAGGCGGCGGTGATGACAATGAATGCGCTGCTATAGACCTGTCCCATGCGAGCTGCCTCTATCTCCCAGTCCGCTTCGTCTCCTTGAATGATGCAGAGAGAGTCGATCCAAAGGTAGGGAATCTGCAACTCTTGTGCCACAGACAAAGCATCTTTGAATGTGTTTGGCAACACAGAAACGTCCATACCCTCCTTGAACCCTTCCAAGGTAGCAGGTGTCAGCTTTACCAGATCACTTCCACCCCAGCAGTGACTAAAGGCCGCATAGCGCTCAGGTTGCTTCCATCCGGCGGTTTCACAGAGACGTAGATGAGTGTCTTTGTCGTCGAGATGGAGCAATCGTGTAGGTTTGAAGCCCCGAGCTTCGTTGCGACAAAGTGGATGCTCCCGATCACATTGCTCAATGCTGTCTTTGATGAATGACGTACAGGCCAGAGATCGAGTGTCTGTTTGTCTGATACCGGCCGGGCCAATTGTCGGAAGGGCTGGCATGACCTGCGGAGGTGGAACGTAGTCAACATATAACTCGACATCTGCGCGGGCATTCTTCAAATACTTGTCATGGACGAATCCGATAGTTGTTACAACAAGAGGAGCACCTTGTCGAATCATTAAGCCGAAGCTAATCGGCATCCCATTCCGGGTTTCTGTGATCCAGCTCATCCACTCGTCGATGAAGAAGTGATCAAATATCTCGCAGAGGAGCCGGCAGTATGGACAGTCCCTCGCGGGAGCACCAGTCTTGGGGTCAATATCCCGACACTGGAGCAATTTTGTAGTAGACAGATCCTTTAGGGTCAGGGCAAGGATATCCCCGCCGGATGCTGGCGACCTGGTAATGCCACCTCCAGGTAAACTAGTAGTTGGTTTATTGTCTCCCTCAGGTGTCCAGATAGTGGTTTTCTCATGGCCATCCGGCTTGAGATTGTTGCAAAGAAGACATGTGCCATTCACGGCGTTGTTATAGTATCGCTTAGCAAATCGGCCGAGCCAGAATGTGCTGTAGACCCCGGCACGAGCCACTTTGGCGATGTCGTCCATGGCACCAGACAGCTTGGCCATGGTAGTTGGGTCTGGCAAATTGCAGATGGTTCTGGCCTCTTGGTGGGTGTTGTTGTTCTTGTCAGCGGGTAATTCTCCTACGTAATGTGACACATGTTTACCATAAACACGTAATATATTACACCTGGCCTATAGCGATTATCTGATATAGTAATATTTCTCTTACAGTGATAAAAACCCAGAGATACATTTCATTTGTAGAGATGTTAATGCTAATACAACCACCATAATATACCCTTTAAATGCTTACGGAATATAGCTTCATTGCCAATGCTATGGCTAGTTCAATTTGATAGGTCTTAATTTTAAGTGGTCAATGATAACAACATTGATAAACTCTGTGACTGTGCAAGGTCCAACTGATGGTCCTGTGGCTGCCCAACTGCGTCCAGGTCGACCTTCTCAGGCTAGAGCTTAGCACGCTACATACTGGGGCGAATATGATGGCATTCTTCGAGTTGATATAACATCAGACCCTTACTTCAGTATCTATCGGGTGTCTAAATTTCAGTAGGTATCAGTGTTGAGCTAATACTTGTCGGGAGGCAAAACACCTCTTTTCTAAAGTTCTCTACCTTAAACGAAATCGGGAATCTGGTCTCCCTGCGCCTTGTTGTAGCCTCGACTCAGTTCAATAGTGGTCGCGGCGTCCTGCCGAAAAACAAGAAGGACGTCTTTATCAGTCAAAGCTCTGACCTTGCAGTTGGGAATAGTCTTGATGACCCAATCCTCAAACTCCGAGAATATTGGGATAAATCTTCGAACCAGAGCACCATAGTAGCCGGCAAAGCTAGCCTTTGTTCCCTGGAATATCCCATCTTGGAGTGCGTTCATCAGCCTGCCCTGGTGAATGGTGTATCGCTGTCATAGTGAGACGCGTTAGCATTTCAGGTAGACAATGCGAAGCTGTGCATCCTAGCATACCCGGCCGCTAAAGGCATCGCAGACTTCTTTCTGGTCATTGTCATTGAGGGGTGTGACCGGATGTTTGGTCTTGTTGATCTGCACCACCTTCTTTCCCAAATTGATGAGCGTTTTGACGCAGTCCTAAACAGGTGGTTAATTATTATGCGAGTACCTGATCCTAAGCAACTCACCCCGTTGGCGCGAAATCGATCGTAGCCATACTTCTCGAAGTCGATGGCCTGTTGTGTGAGGTTGTAGATTGCATCAAAGTCACCAAGGATCACTTGTTTAGCATCTACCGCGCGAGGCTCAGCGGCCGAAACAAATGACGGCAAAGAGATTGCAAAAACTGCAAATGAATGGAGGAGAGTTGCTCTCATTTTGCTTCGAATTAGTGGATCGAAGGGTTGGGTTGGTCTTGAATCTGTAGCCTGCGGAGGGCAAGGCTGTCCTTATAGGGAGACATTTGCTCGTCATTCCAATGCGAATCCAGCCTAGGGCATGTAGGCATCATAGGATGTCTTATGCCACGCCACTGTCTCATATTCCGCTCTCGACCCAGACATCGAGTTTCGCGGCTCTGCTGACTTGATGACATATAGGAAAGTATACTTGGGCTTTGGGTTATAGTCATCTTTAAGCCACTGGATTTTAGAAATCATGGAAATTCGCCATCTGAAGCCCTCCCGTAGCTGTATGCTAAAGTGCGCAATCGACCTAGCGGCACCGCAAAGATTGAAGGGTGGTAGAATGTAAGTAATGTTCCAAACCCAGACACTGCTGAGACTGTCGTCTTGAGCCAAGTCCGACAATTCTCGGTTTTGTCTCAAGACTCGTCCACCTTTACCAACTAGCACAGTGCCATCATGTAAGTTGTTGGTTTAGGAAGAACGTCATCGGCTTGCCTGGCCACCTCTCGTGCTTTTGAAGATTTCCAAAATAATACAGCGATAAAACATCTCCTCGATAAATATTACGCACAGCTATACCGATTTTAAGCCGAAGGAACTCGCTTCTACAAATGTAGCTATGCATTTGCCTTGCAAATCGCCTGGGAAGAAAAGAAGCCACCCTATCAATCTTGGCATCTTTCCATGATTAGTGGCGGGGAGGATATTATCCTGTAGCAGTGTCTTGAGAATTTTCGCCAAGTTTTAAATTTCACGCCGGTGATTTTGCATTCTGGGCAACGAGTTTCTCGGGATTGTTATGACCTAAGTTATAGTAATAGTTAGTAGTAGGCAGTAGTAGTAGTAGGTATATTAATACCCTAGGTTAAAGGACAGAAATAAAGTTGTGACGAACAGACTTTTGCTAATTGAAGAAGAAAGAGAGAGATAGCCAGTAAAGATTGGTCTTTGACCTGCAAATATCCCAGATAGCCCAGGGTAGCTGGCAGCCGGGTTTAATAACTTGTTCCTTGCTGGCAGAGGTCGTTGGCACGTGACAGCTAAGCCGAGATGATGGACCTTTGATCCTGCAGATAGGATTCCCCATGACTGGTTCTAATGCAGCACATGATGTATCATGTGTGGGAGTCGACGAGTGATGCCTTTGAACTCAGCCCGACAAGCCTCGCGTCTCAACAGGAGCGCCTCTGCTTGTCAGAGATGTAGGAAAAGAAAGCAAAAGGTGCGTAGGCGAAACACAAACAACAGTTGTGCTGCCGGGACACTCATACTGTCGCTGACACTCGAGCTCCAGTGCGACCTCAAATACCCGCAATGCTCCAATTGTGAGGCGGCGGGGACTGAGTGTCTAAGCTATGACTTGGGCAAGCAGCGCGAAATCCCCCGCGACTACGTCGAGAGCTTGGAGGCCCAGATCGAGCGCCTGAAAGCCGAGGTGCTTCTTGGCTCGAGACATAGTGCGGCGCCGAACAATGAGGCCGCCTCCTCGGAGCAAGCATCGTCGGTTACTCCGCAATCCGACCATGAGACTGGTTCTGAGCTCTACACGTCCCTTGCGCTGGCCGTTTTGGATCCTTCTGAAGAGCCAAGATTCGTCGGAACCTCTAGCGGAGTGACCTTGGCCAAGGCGATATTGGGATCACTCCAGTGCAACATGCCTACGTCCCCATCAATACGTTCCTCGCAAGAACCAAGCATGAACCTGCTTCTTCCCAGAATGTCACCGCCGCTGCCATCAAAAGAATCCGCCACCTATCTCATCGACGTTTACTTCCAATGTCGAACGCCACACTTGCCGCTGATGGAGCGGACAGACATCCTCACCTGCGTACACAATGCCTATCTAGCCCATGACAACGAAGCTGCGACGGTGGCCCAACGCAAAGGAAGAGATGTCTTTGTAACCTTGATGATATTTGCCATCAGTTGCTGCGGGCTCAAGGGCCAAGTCGGAAAAGGGGCCTCTGATCGAAGCGAGTCCTTCTTCCACTCAGCCGTTGAGTGTCTCGACTCGACCATCGGTACCGCTGGCAACGACACAAAGACGGTCACGGATATATTGCTGCTGGCACAGTACGTCTCACTATCGCCCTCCAAAGGCAATCTCTGGACCCTATCAGGTCTTGCAATACGAGCCTGCATTGAGCTGGGTTTCCATTGGGAAACGAACCTTGCGCTGAGGATAACGCAAGCCCAGCTCAATGAGCGCCGCCGGCTTTTCTGGGCAGCCTACTACTTTGATAGGCTGCTCGTCGTCACAGTCGGCAGGCCCCTCGGCATTGAGGAGCAGAGCCTGGATGCTGGCTACCCAGGCCCGCCTCCCGCGCATCCGTCGCTTGAGGAGAGGCATGCCCAGCGTGTGGCGAACCACATTGTACGCCTCGCCAGGCTCGAGGCCGAGACTAAGCACGTTCTCTACCGCCAGCAGCAGACGGCTTCCATGGCCTTTCCGCAGCCCGACTATCATGCGTGGATGGAGGACATCAAGCCCAGGCTCGAGCAGTGGCACGCTGATATCCCCTCGACGCAGGAAGCGCACCCAGCGAGCATCTATGCGTCTTCAAACTGGTGGGGGGCAACTTACAGCCACGCGCTGCTGCTGCTCCACAGACCGACCCCTCGGGGCTCCAAGCCATCCCCTACATCCCTCAGGATTTGCTTCGAGGCGTCCGCTAAGCTGATAGAGTGCACCCAGTCCCTGCTGAGAGAGGGCCATCTGGACATGATTTGGGTTTGGGCACATCACCTCTTCGTGGCCGGCTTGCTGCTCACCTACTCGGTCTGGAACTCGGACGAGCTGAGAAGCTCGCTTGCCCCCGAGAAGATTGTCAACATCGGCCAGGTCTGTGCCTCCAGCCTCGCGGCGGTGGCAGAGAGGTACCCAAAAGCAGCAGGGTGTCGTGATGTCATCGAGTCCATGGTGGCTACTACAGTATGGAGGTTGTTCGCGCCCCAGAACCGGGCTCCCGCGTGGCCCATCAGCGCAGACTCCATTATTCACCAGCCGGACGGCTTTTGGCAACCACCGCAGCCAGGCTATCAAGGTCTGCGAGATATCCGAGCGTGTCGTATTCGAGGGTTTCGAGCATGATTCTCGATTCGGCCTCGACGACGGATGTGGCAAGCTGGTGCGCGCCGTCACTGGCGACCTTTTACGGATTGTGAAACCCCTTGACGAATCCGAGGACCGCGAGAAGCTGTCTACCATCCGAGGGAATGGGACCGATACACTAGCCATTTGTCTCAAGCATTCATACCTCTACCCCGACCACGAGCTTCGCATCGCCAGCATCGCCAAGGAGATGGTGTTCCACCATGTATCAGTATCGTCAGTAGTTGGGCGAGGCATGATCAATGATACCCCGAGGTAGCTCCTCCACCGCCGACGCCTATCTGACACCTAAAATCAAGGAATACATCGGCGAGTTCCTCAAGCGATTCGAGAGCAGCAACCTCGACGGCGTCATCTGCGAGTTCATGCAGAGCGACGGCGGCCTTACCAGCTACGACAAGTTTACCGGTCTCGGCGGCATCCTGAGTGGCCCGGCTGGTAAGTCTCTTGGTGCCTTCTTAATCCCGCGGGAATGGGAACGGCTGGATACCTAATTAACATGTTCGCAGGTGGCGTAGTTGGATATGCGAGGACTTCGTACGACGGCAGCACTCCGCTGATCGGCTTCGACATGGGTGGAACCTCGGCGGATGTTAGCCGCTATGGTGGAATGTTTGAGCATGTCTTTGAAACCAAGACGGCAGGAGTGTCTATCCAGAGTCCGCAACTGGACATCAACACGGTCGCTGTTGGCGGCGGCAGTATGCTCTTTTGGACAAACGGCCTCTTCAAAGTCGGACCAGAGGTAAGTTCTATGCCTGAGGACTAGCATGGCAGAGTCGCAAGATGCTAAGACGAGCATAGAGCGCGGGTGCTCACCCTGGGCCGGCAGCGTACCGAAAGGGCGGACCTCTGACCGTGACGGACGCGAATATCTTTCTGGGACGTATCCTGTCATTCTTCCCATCCATCTTTGGTCCAGACGAGAACCTGCCCCTGGATACCGAGATTGTGGCCAAGAAGTTCAAGGAGCTGGCCGCCGTGATCAATGCCGAGAGCGGTAGGTCCATGACGGCTTATGAGATTGCTCTAGGCTTCCTCGACGTGGCAAACGAGGCTATGTGCCGGCCCATCCGCGCCATCACTGAGGCTCGCGGCTTCGACACGGGCCACCATCACTTGGCCGTCTTTGGAGGGGCGGGAGGCCAACATGCCTGCGAAATCGCCTCCAAGCTCGGCATCAAGCGCATCATCATCCACAAGTACTCAAGCATTCTGTCCGCCTACGGCATGGCCCTGGCTGAGGTGGTCCAGGAAGCCCAGGAGCCGAGCAGTGAAGTGCTCAGCGCTGAGTCGCTCCCGAAGCTGCAGGCAAGGATCGAGGCCCTGAAGCAAAAGGCGCGAGAGGGGCTCGCGGCACAGGGCATCCCGGAGAAGTCAACGGCGTTCGAGTCGTACCTCAACCTCCGATACGACGGCACCAACACCAATTTTATGATTCAGCAAGTGCGAGATGTTGATTGGCGGACCACGCTCGAGGAGACACACCTGAGGGAGCTCTCATTTGCCTTCCCCTCGGACCAAAGAGTGCTGGTCGACGACATCCGCATCCGAGCAATCGGCATGAGCGAGACCGTCAATGCAGACGCCACTGAGCTTCTCAAGCAGTTGGCCCAGGTCTCCTTCGACAGTGAAGCCCCCGCTCAGACGGAAATGGTAAGTCGGGACAATGATGGTACCAGAAGAAGACGCAGAGAGCTAAAAGCCTGTATGTAGAGTCGTGTATACTTTTCCCGGGACCCAGTCGACGCCCAAATTATTAGCCTGAAGGATATCAAGCCCGGAACTGTCATCCCTGGTCCATGCACCATCGTGGACAGCACGCAGACCATTGTCTTGATACCGGGATCCATTGCAAAGGTTCTGTCTTCTCACATTGTGATTGAGATGCCAGAAGTCACGGCCAGGAATCCCGACGGTGATGACATTGACGTCGTTGACCCAGTCAAGCTGAGCGTCTTCTCGCATCGATTCATGAGCATAGCGGAACAGATGGGCTTGACGCTCCAGAAGACGAGCATCTCTCTTAACATCAAGGAGCGGTTAGACTTTTCTTGTGCTATCTTCGGTCCTGAAGGTGATCTCGTTGCTAACGCGCCCCGGAAGTCTGCTGTCCCCCCTCCGGGTGCACCTGTACATAGCTGATAGATGAGTCCTTGGTTTCTAGATGTTCCCGTACATCTCGGCAGTATGAGCTACGCCGTCAAATACCAGCACCAATTGCACAAGGGCAACCTGAGGCCCGGAGATGTCCTTGTGAGCAACCATCCAGCGGCGGGTGGGACGCATTTACCGGATATTACCGTCATCAGCCCCGTGTTCGAGATGGATGGCAGATGGCAAGACCTTCTGCTTCTACACGGCCTCCAGAGGCCATCGCACGGACATTGGCGGCCTCGACGGCACGTCAATGCCACCTAACTCAGTTCACCTGTGACAAGAGGGTGCCATGATCGAGTCCTTCTTCCTAGTGCGAGACGGCAAGTTTGACGAGCAGGGCATCGTCAAATTACTCACTGATCCTGGATAATATCCCAGGGTGACACCCTCCCGCAAGTTGTCCGAGAACCTATCGGATCTGAAAGCCCAAATCGCCGCCAATACAAAAGGCAGTCAACTGATCGTGGCACTTATGGGCGAGTACGGCACACCCACTGTGCACTTCTACATGGACAAGATACAGAAGAATGCCGAGCTGGCCGTGAGAACGTTCCTCAAGGAGACGCGGGCACGGCGCGGCGCGAAGCCGCTGCAAGCTACCGACGGCATGGACAACGGGGCGACCATGATGGTGGAGATCACCATTGACGGCGACGGGGGCGCCGTCTTCGACTTCACGGGCACCTCGCCGCAGATGCACGGCAACATGAACGCACCCCCCGCCATCACGTACTCGGCCATCATCTACATGCTGCGCCTGCTGATCGGCAGCGACATCCCTCTTAACCAGGGCTGTTTGAGCGCCGTCGACGTCGTCATCCCTGAGGGCACCTTCCTGAACCCGGAACCGGGGGCGGCAGTGGCATGCGGCAACACGCACACCTCCCAGCGACTCGCCGACCTGCTGCTGCAGGCGTTCAAGGCCGCGTCGGGCTCCCAGGGGTGCATGAACTGCTTCGCCTTCTTCGACCAGGCGGGCTACGAGCCCGACGGCACACCTATCCTCGGGTACGGGTACAAGTACGGCGAGACGATCTGTGGCGGCGAGGGTGCCGGCCCGGGGTGGCACGGAGCTTCCGGCGTGCAAATCCACATGACGGTAACTATTTGACAACTCCCCCCAAAAGAGACAAACACTTGAGCTGACACATGAACTCTCCAGAGCACGCGTACTACCGACGTCGAACTGCTCGAAAGGAGGCTCCCGATTATCATCCGCGAGTTCTCCATACGCCGAGGCAGCGGCGGTAGAGGGCGGTGGAACGGCGGAGACGGCATCGTGCGGGACTGGGAGTGCCGCGTGCCCCTAACATTCTCCATCATCTCAGAGCGCCGGGTGAGGCGTCCTCACGGCATGAGGGGGGGCCAGCCAGGTGCCGCGGGCCGCAACTTTTGGGCGCAGAAGACCGAGGACGGAGCGTACAAGTGGATTCAGCTCCCGGCTGGTCGAGATGGGTGCTGGGGACAGATGCGTCGTGCACACGCCGAGCGGCGGAGGCTGGGGTGTTCCAGACGAGACGCACCAGGAGGGCGGCGCCGCCGAGGATCATGTAGACACGGCGCGGAACCCTGCCCAGGAGCCTCGAGCGACTGGGAGTTACCACAATTTCCTAGCGGCCCAGGCGGAGGTATCATAGGTTTAGGAATCACCTCGAGTCTTGTTATACCGAGACCGGGTGACATGGATCATCTTGAAGGTGATTGTTATTTGTTTGAAAATAATACTTCGAGTGCAATAGGGGTCTCACTATTCGCTAAAAAAGACAAGGGAAAAAAAGAACTTCCTTCTCAAACCGCTAGAAATGTTCCCTTATATCATTGATCCCCCAAGGATTGAATATGCGTCAGACTCAAACATATAATTAAACTTCATATCGTTATTATCACCAAGGGCGATCCAGTACCCCTCCCATGACCCCAATATAGCACTTATCTGGTACTTGGCCCAACCACTAGTCAGGAGAGGCCCCAAGCCCTGTGCAGCATCGGTCGTCTCCCGGCTACGGGACATGCCTCGCCCTGTCGTGGAAATCACCCCTCCAGTCCGGCGGAATGTGATGACATAGGCAGCAGCTCTACTGCCAGCGCTTGGGTTACCGGTACCAAAGGGCGACAGGGGCCACATGGCTCGCAGGCGCCCACAGCTGTCGTTGGAGGGACCATGTGCAGTTGGCATTGTGGTTGGCTTGGATAGCATTGCGTGGGGCTGGGCGAGAGCTAGGTCCCATGTGTATTAGACGGTTGCCAAAAGCAAGAACCTGAATTCTGTGTCGGATGCCGTACGGCAGTTTCTTGAAGAATAAGGACTCTTTAGCAACAAAATACTCTGTTGAAGATGTTATTGTCAATGCGTATTTTCGCTGGTCGAGAAGACGAGGCATGGTTGGCTTTTTGCCTTTGAGCCTCTCCAACTTGGCGGCGACCCATGTCTTGAACCTTTCCTTTATACAGGCAGAGGAAACGCTGGTGTTGGGTGTTGGGTACCTGTTGAGATATGGGCGTAGATGTTGTGGCGCAGGTGGCGGTGTCCCAAGTGATGCTTTGACTTGACTGGAAGCTGCACCGACTTGGCCAGAATCAACACTTCATCAACACGACAAGGATGTCACCTCGTACTTACCCAGCCCCGATTCTCAAGGCAACCATAGTCAAATTGTTTCACCGATCTTATTCCAACAGCGCAATTCCTACTCATCAGTCATGCGCGCCACTATCGTACTATTGCGGTGTCGATGCAGAGCCGCTGTACCGGTATCGGCCAGGAGGCTTCCATCCTGTAGCACTCGGCGATGTCCTGAACCATAGACGGTACAGGATCCTCCATAAGCTGCGCTGGGGTGGTTATTCGACAGCATGGGCTGCAAAGGATCAACAGTAAGTTTTTCTATGGAAATGATGGATAAAGCTGCAAACATGTTAACACTTGTCAGAGAGAATCAATACGTCGCTGTCAAAATTTCGACATCCGAATCAAGAAACGAAAGGGAGGTGAAAATATTACGGGCAATATCTGCCCTTCCTAACGATAATCCTGGGCGGTCCAATCTAAATCAGATGCTTGATTATTTTACTTTGCTTGGCCCTAATGGAACCCATGATTATCTTGTATTGCAACTTCTCGGCCCAAGTGTAGCGGATATTGTGGAATCCTTCTGCAAAGGTGACCGACTTCCCGCTCGTCTTGCAAAATCTTTTGCACAACAAGCTTTTCAAGGCTTGCACTGCCTTGCTCATCACGGTATCGCTCATGGAGGTATGCTACGCGCTTGTTATGCATCATTTCCACCTGCTTACGTTCCCACTGCAGATATTCATACGCGAAATTTGGCCATCGAGATACCCGGACTTAATTCATCGGATGAGAAAACCTTCCTTGAGAAACTCGGCAAGCCTGAAATCGGTGCCGTAAAGTCACGAGATGGACAACCCCTACCAGATAACCTCCCATTACACATCATTCGGCCGGCTACATTCGCGAACAATCGAATTCTCTCCTTCCTCCCCATTGATCAAAATCATCGATTTTGGCGAGGCGTTTTCAAAGAATGAGCCTCCAGTAATATTGCACACACCGCTGCCTGTACGCGCCCCAGAGGTTGTTTTTGGAGATGCTCTGGATGGGCGGGTGGACTTGTGGAGTGCCGGATGTCTGCTATGTATTCTCTACTTTCGACCGCAATCAATGATGACTCTGAGCCTGACTGCGATACTCTAACACGGCAATCAATATTAGCTTTTCGAGCTGGTCACAGGCCAGCCTCCATTTGACAGCATAATGATTCCTGCGGATCTTGTTCAACAAATGATGGCATTCGCTACTGATGACCTACCACTACGATGGCAGGAGAAATGGAAAACAATGGAGGAGAGATTACCCATAGAAGAAGAGACCTATTCGCAAGAGTGCTATTCACTTTGTCAATGGTTGAAAGAAGTTTATTTTGATGACCATCGACAACCGGAATTTACCACGGATGATATTGGCGAGGTTGGCAAGTTGGTTTCAAGGATGCTCAAGTTTGAGCCATCACAGAGGGCCTCAGCAATTGACATTCTTGCGAGTGATTGGTTTAAATGAAATTCACATAGTCTTTTTCATCAATAGAGGGGTATGATGTAATATATATATGTTAGTGCTTATTATCTTTTAGTCATTTTTCCATTGTGAAACGGTTTCCTGGACTAAACTGTGCTTCCTAGAAAACATGTGTAAGAATATGGGATTTAACTGGCTCCATCCCAGGTTCGGGTGAATCTCAAGAGCCAGTGTTCATCAGAGGCAATATTTATTATGTCTAGTAGAAGGAGAAACAAAAGACTATTATAGAGATCGGGCATCACATCCGGTGGCAATAGCAAAAACTTGAATGGGCCTTTATCAACTACTATTCCACGCGCCTCATAAAATTCCATTCTATCAACCCTGTCTTGTCCATACCTATCTTGACCTGCAACGGAACTAATTACAAGCTTACGCTCAACCTCGCACTTGATATGTAATACCAATCCAAACATTGTTTATCCTCCTACAAATTAGTCATTCATCCCCGACCGACTTTTCAGCTTGCTAGGCAGAGGGTTTACACTGCCGCAGTAGCCGGTGTGGCCGTGGTGGTGCTCGCTGGTGCAGTTGTGCCTGCTTGCGTAGTTGTACGCACGCCGGCCTTCTCAGGATACATGGCGTCCGTGTGGGAGCCAACGCGGCCGTACTGGGTGAAGTGCAGGTTCATCCGACCAAAATCCCACCTGCGGGCGAGGAAGAGAAAGATGAAGGCGGTGCCGCCTACGAGGAGCAGATCGAGAATGCCAAAGAATATGAGGCTCTGTGTGACGCCAATCACGTTGCCGCCATCCGAGATAGCGAACGCAATTGGATACAAGAACCAAAGCAAGTTAACAAACCCCGAGAGACCAGTATGATCACGGCCTATCCCTAGGCGGTACGCCGGGGGGCGGCTCGACCACATGGTTTGGACTGCGAGAAGCACATAGGCAACGGTGCCAAAGCTATAGAATCCCCATTTGTACCGTGTAGCAGTGTAGGCCGAGCAAAGATATGAGATGACCCTATTGATGATTATTAGCAAACTGAAATAGACATACTAAAAGATTTAACGTACCAGATCCAGGAGAGGAATATATTAAAGAAGATGGTGGCCCAGCTCACGCCGCTGACGAGACCAATGGCTATAATAATTACCGGAAAGGAGACAACCCAGAAGATATATTTAGCGAAGAAGACCTGGTACGTGGCGGCATCTCTAATATAGCGCTCCGTGGGGATAACCGAGTAGGCGAGTCCCGATCCCATAGCAAAGTAGGAAATCGCACCAACAAGCAGGGCGACTGTGAAGAGATAATGGAAGACCTTCTCCCCGTGGAACGGCCTGAAGCTCAGTGCGAAATAGACAAGCTAGAAAGTTTGGATCGAGCATTAGCTGAGTTCTTTGGTAGACAAGGGTCGGAAATGTTTATTGGATAACCCACAAATCCGGCGGTAAAGAGAGCCGTGACGGCGAAGAGCCAACTGGAGCCTCCGTCAGTGAGGTGTGATTGGCCTCCCGGAGGGTTGACCTTGAGGGCGTCGTTGCGGGGATAGATGAAGTCCATGGCGATCAGATGATTACGCAGTAGGAGAACTGTGGTCCGGGCTGCTCTCCGTATTCTGCGATGGGCCAACGAAGTCTTTATATCTAGCAAGACCTACATGTTCGAGCTGATGAAACGCTGCATGGATGCTCGGTGGTAGCTCAAATGCCGAATGGACGAAGCACGTAATGGTTGTCTACCGGGTTCTACCAAGAAGCGTCAGGTTCTCCTCCGCACTTCAATGCTACGCTGGAGCTTGGGATATCTCGATCTGATGATGTAATTGTGGCCAGCGCAAACCACTTCTGGTTACCCAACATAATCAAAAATACTTACCTTGTGACTCAATTATTGAGAGATGCGACATAACGTTTGTCAACAAACTAGCCGTTCAAGTATGCATACTGCTGCTTGTCTGTCACCTTAGGCAGCGAATAATATTGCTTGCGGAGTAATAGTATGAATAGTGGTACTTCACTATGACTAGTTGACGACGCAAGAAAGTCGTCATTCTCTGACAATGTAGACACTTAGAGCGCTGTAAGGGTGGTGTGATTTGCTGTAAACATGAGGGGATCTGCATTGCAGGGTTGATTGTTCATAATGCACGAATAAACGAGTGCAGATCAAATGCTACCTAATAACTTACGCATTGATTGACAAGAAACAAAGAGTCAGACATTTGACTTTGGGGTACATTTGATATATTCAGAAGGCGAACAAAATTTGCATATCAGACAGGTGAGCCCGATTGACTCGTCTAGGGTCAATCATCCTGACCACAGAGAGTGAATAAAATAGCGAAAACTTCTAATACTAACCGTACAGCACGGAATTATACTATCCAATAGAGTGGTGGAGGTGATTCAGGTCGCATGACATTTTGGCACATGCTACGTGTCATGAATGTGATTCGATGACGCTTTTGATTATGATCATGACATGTCACTGCCTATGCCACCGTAGCAGCAGACCGAAGCAACCCAGGGAGAGGGAATTACTCTTCGTGCTTTGAGTACCAAACAGAATCGACCAGATTGATTATCAAGTACAACATGCTTGTTCACCTACCTACAAATATAATTTGACATCTCAGCGAGGTCATTCAGATTTGAGAGTGATGAGAATTGTGAAATTGAACCCGCGAAGTGAAAATATCAGTATACATGTAAGCTTTTGACGAAAAGATCAAGACAAACCAGCTTTTCAACGATATTTGTAGCGTTTGAGGTAATTTAATAACTTGTCTCGCGAAACTTGATGGTTTGCGTCGTAGTGGCTGGAACGTAGGTCCTAGATTCATCTTCATATTTGCATTCGGTTTGTTCAAACTTCCTAGCTAGGGATTGGCAACTTTCGAGGCGGCATTTTTGTTAGCACACCCTAAATTTTTGTAAGATCAAAACTACTCCCGCGTATTGATCAGTTTTCGGATAATAAGGCGCGATTAACTTGGTGACGCTGGGAGAACTGAGACATATCTTAAGTATGGGCGATCATCAACCAAGCATGGGTATGATAACCGGAACAATGCTAACGCAGTGCGAATATCAAAAGTAACAAGGAATCTTTGTCCCTTGAAGATATTTAAAGTCCATTAAAGAGGAAACGTAGCTACATGTATAGTTATTCAACTCCTAGTTGTTATAAAGCTGTCCTTGTCCTCTACTATCCTAGCTAATAATTGGTAGTGGGTAGACCTATATGCTTGCTCTTGATTCGGATAAACACACGCCTGTCTCATGCTCTGGCTGTGTCCGGTGTCCTGATTGACGACTGTTATGGCCTAACTTCCATGATAGTGTTTCATGCAAGGTTCGTTGGCCCCTGGATTAGTCCCGGACAATGGCTTACCCTAGACATTGAAAACTTGTAATAACGAGTTATGCATTGTCTTCGCACATCTCCACTAAGTTTAGTGTTGGTTATTATTTATCCATTCTGCTCCCAGCCTCTCAGTTGTGATGCTAGGCCTTCCTCTTAGCTCGGGGTAGCTGTGTAGTACAACAACCAGTGCAGTTAGGCTTCTGATTGGACAGCAAACGAGAGTCGCGAAAGAGTCGCAGCGGCGTTGAGTCATGATCCATGATTAGAAACACAAACGAACAATATTCTCACTATCATCTACTATTCGATTTGTCGTCATTAGATCTCACGTCTGAAAGTGGCTCGCATGACAATGTGAAAAAGAGGGTCCTTTGTCACCAATTGTCACCGAAGATAATAAAGCAAAAATTGCACATTATATCGGGTTAGGGTTAGCACGTCGCGCAATTCGGTTATCTTCCTGACGTAGGATACGTCTACCCTGCCGAACTCACAGCTACTAACGCCATCTCAGGCGTGTCTTTACGTGCCCGTGGGATACCTTGCCTTGGCGATGCTACAGTCTGATAAATTACCGAAATTGAGTCCTGGACGGTCGGCGGTGATAGGCGAAAGAGGAAACCGCCGGAGGACCTCGGAGATTAGCAGCTCACTTTTCCTGCGTGGGGGAACTCAAAGAACTCAAAGCCAGAGAGAGAGAGGCAGACACTGGTCTAATCCAGCGATCGCCATGTCACGCAACCTCATTTACTTGACTTCTATTTTTACATCAACGGGCAACGGCACTGATGGTCTATAACAGCCCTCCTTCCTTATATTATTCTGATAATAGCCCTCCTTCATTGTATTATTCTGAGTATAAAGAGCAATGAAGTTCCTCTGGATTGAAGAAGCATTCGACAACAACAATCACATCTTTCAATCTTCATCATCTTTTCATCTCTTGAAGAACACAAAGACCCACTGGCAAGAGCCTATTCACACACTTTAGCTCAGTCACCTCGCCCTCAGAATATGCATTTCTACAACTTTCTTCTCACTTCTGCAGCTGCTCTTGCAGCTGCTTCTTACCACGAGCCGAACAATGTCGCTCTCAGAGAGATTATTGGGATTGAAGAGCGGGATAGTTTGCTGGCTGGTATCGACAGCCTCGACGAGAGGGATTTCGATTTAACCATGAGGGGCGACAAGGGGAGCGGCCACAGTCACGGCAGTGGTCACGGCGGCAGTAAAGACCGTAAGATCAAGAGAAGCGATGACAAGGGCAGCGGCCACAGTCATGGAAGTGGCCACGGCGGCAGCAAGGGTCGCAAGTAAAGGGGGAAGATTAGAGAACAGTAGTCAGCTGCTCGCGCTTTAGTACAAGAGCTCGGATGGAGGGGGCACTGGGTTGTTGGGAAGATCTTGTGGCCTGAATGGGGAAAGAGTAAAAAGCTTTGAGCTTAGTGTAATCGAGAAGATTGGTGTAAAGCTGTGTACTTAGAACTTCGACTAGGGAGATGGAATAGGACACGTGAAATCGAGGATTGATGAGCAGCTTGTTCTCATATCGGATGAAGAACTCGGATACAAAATAAATATCCCTTTCAGGCCCTACTGCCACCGATTTGGTAAAAATATGAAGGTAACCAGAAAATCCAAATATAAGTATCTAATACTCGAGGCAATGCCACCCTCACCAAACCAATCAGAACTGCCTCAGATCAGATGCGAGCGACTTTATTTCCTCTATAGTATTACTTTAAGCATAACCCTTCCTCATCTGATAGGTTTCTGGATATTCTAACAATATAATATATTAAAGCTTCTTAATGACTATAATAAGATATAGAATTATATCTCAAAGCACTAAAGCTCGATATATTGTTTTGATTCATGGTTTATAATAGGATATTAGGATAAGAGCTATAATAAACTATAAGAATCTTTTAACTATAAGTAATCTCATGCATTGGGTCTTTGACTAGCCCTAAACTATTCAATTTGACGTCCGAGAGTAGCTCGCATGATAACGGGGAAAGAATGAGCAGCTCGAAGAAAATTGCGGAATAAGAAACGTTGCGCCATACCTCCCTCACAGGCATTGATTGCGTTGCGAGTCGACAACTTCAGCGCTTCATTCGCATATCTCCTCATTGTAGATTCATAAACCCCAACACCATCAGTTTGACCGAGTCTTCCAGCCGCGACGTCAATCAGGCATCGCGTCAGAACCTCGGCATCGCGGAGAGCGGTGTTTGCTCCTATTCCAGCCATAGGGGTCATGTTATGGATGGCATCACCGATTAGTGTGATGTTGCCTGGCTCCCATGAAGCAAGGTTAGGCATCGTACGAATTGGTAGGCGTTTGATCGTTGATGGATCCGTCCCATTGACCAATTCGTTCAACTCTGGCGCCCATTGACTGATGTTACGAAGAACACTGTCTTTGAGGTCAGTTTCTTCACATGTCCGTGCGACACGATCCACTGGCACGACATAAGCCCACAACACATAGTGTTGATCTTTTGAGTTTGTCTGTTTTGATCCCCAGGAGGAAATGAACATCCAACCTTTCCCATATGGCACAATATTGTTCAGTGAGCCGTTGGTAAGCTCCGTCGGTAATTTCAGCATCTTCTCGTCGTCCAGAATGTAGCGACCAGCGATAGCTTGAATCCCAAGATCCAGGCGATTCAAGTTCGGCATAAACTGTTGGCGGACTTTTGAATTGGGTCCGTCAGCGCCGACAAGAAGGTCACAATCCTCATGTGAGCCGTCCGAGAAGTACACCCGTACTTGCCCATCTTCGAGTTGAGTGTATTCTGTGAATGTCCGACCCCATTGGATGGTCTTGGATGAAGGATTGGACAAACCTTCCAACAGAGCATCACGAAGCTCTATCCTGCCACAGCGCTTCGTTCAACTTCTAGTGATGGTTTGTCACTCAGAACAGCATCATCTTTCTCTGCCAAGACTCTAAGCTGGGTGTCACGGAAGAACAGCTGCGTCCCAGCGGATGAAAATCTTGCTTGGAGGCGCGTCCAGTTTGACAATGACAAACACGACCGCAAGGCATGCCTCCCATTTTTGTCTATGTGAATACCATATCCTGCAAGATTTTCTGATTTCTCCATCTTATGATAGTCAGTATGATGAGTCAAATCTCGGCGTGGCTCGACCAAATGAGGATCGCAGTCTTACCTGCCGCTCAACAACTTTGACATCTATGCCAGCTTTGAGCAGGCCTTGTGCAAGTGTAAGTCCACCAATACCGCCTCCAACGATGAGTACACGCATTTCGATGAGAAGTCCTATTCAGAATCTTCAAGGCTCCAAACTGTTGACATGAAAGTCGCTTCGATAATAGTACACTTTACTGGTGTACAAAATGGATTGTGGCAATCAAAAGCTGAATTTGTTCTTGGATTAGATTCTTATACAGGTGTCCGCAGTCTCTAGTTAGACTACGGCCTGCGCAAACGCGAGGGTGCGGCAAAGGCAGGCAATCAACTGCCGCGGACTTGACTAAAAACCATGGTTTAGTGGTAAGCATAATGGTCAGCACGGGTGCTTGATGAAGTCCTTAGCGAATTTAGCGATCGAGGATCGCGGGAGTTTATTCACTTCCGTGACCCGCTCTGTAAATTAACCCTTGACCAAGGCCACTACGTAGGTCTAAGCCATTTTGAAAACGTACAAGCATCCATCAGAGAAGGTAGAAGGAAGAAACGAGAGGAAACGCTAACGTTTTTTACTTGAGTAGCCGCTTCATTAGTTTCAATCACAACGGATCGTATGAACAGTTTGATGGACTAAGGCTTGTAACCGCTCTGAAGTGAATCGTCTCATGCAGCGTAGTTTTACTTTATCTGGAGTGGCCAGCTATCTGTCAATATGTACAGCCGTGCGGTTCATTTCGAAATGAACTACATTAAGATTATCATGCGTTATTCCATTTAAGGGTAGGTAAGTTTCTATGCATAAACGTAATTACGGCTTAAATTCTGACGCGGAGTTAAATATGACTTGCAAGTGAAGGTGCTTTGTATCTGCCGCGCGTAAGCCCAGGAAAAAGACCCGAGTAATCACTTCTGAGTAAGTAGTGTTTGTAATTCAAAAAACTTTTGTGCAGACAGAGAACGAATATAAGATGTCCTGGATATCCTCCCAAACTGACAATGAAACCCATCAAGTACCAAAACAACTCTCATACCATAATCCTCACATCCAACCTTATTTATCTTTTGACATGTCTCGCACTACGGTTGCTCTCTGTCTAGCTCTCATACAGCTTGCCTCTTCAAAGGCGCTGTCTCCCAGATGGAACAATTCTGCTCAAAATGTTCTCGATCAAGCTTTGGTTGCACTAGGGGGAGAAAATGTCATTTCAGCACTTGGTGGAGTTACTTACTCCTCTCCCACGTCGGTGTCACCACCTACGATCCGAGTTTACCACGCAGCTAACACGCTCTAGTGTTTACCGCTCCCGGAGCCTCATGCAAAGTTACAATTTGTACCATGCTGACACCCCGGTCGCTGTCTCTGGCTCCCAGAATATATCATTTAGTTTTGACTCTGGCGAGCTCACCCAGCGAATTGACCGCAAATTCCACCCCTCCGGTAACTAATCCTACCAATTACTACAAACAAATCTAACCATGATGCAGAGTACTGGTCCTGGGCAACTCCAAGCAACGATGATTTCGATCATTCGCTTGTTGTTCATGGTGGCGAGAATGGGTTCGCATGCTACATTCGCGGAAACAACCAAGTGTGGCTTCCAACAAACCTTGCATCAGGATACACCGATGGTAAGAAACTATATCTACGGATTTGACATGCGAACACCTTTGCATCCTCTTACCATATATCATAGCTGCACTTGCCGAATATTTTGTGTTGCATGGAAACATGCTATCCCCTAAGCTCCTCCTCCAGGTAAGTGATCGCCTTGCCAGGCAGCTTTCCCTAATGGCATCAGTATACTGAGTTACCAAGGTCAAAATGCACAATAACATCACGTTTGTCGAGGTCGAAATTAACGGGGCAAGCATGCCCGCTGGTATGGACTTTGTTTACCATTCCTTCTCTGAACTAATCTGATGCTGCAGTAGTTTACGACCCTGTCTTTGACATCACCATTATCTTCGACAGTTCCAGTCATCTTCCCCACATCGTCCGAGCAGAGGAGAATCATATGATATATGGACCTTCCACCAATGACTTATATCTTTCTAGCTACAAAACTGTCGAAGGCATCAAGTTTCCCCATATCGTCCAGACCGTGTACAACTCCAGCACCCAGAAGCTCGATGCTGTGATTGAGGATTACATCATAGAGGAAATAGCTGTCAATCCTGGATTCCCAAATGATTTCTTCAGCGGCCTACCGGAGGGTGAGGGCTTCTTTCCTAAAACTGCGCCAAGGAAAATTGAGGGCTTCACGCATGACCGCATCACGGAGTTCAGCTCTAACGGTCTTTGGTCTGGACTTACCAATTCTACTGTCGACGGGATCAAACACGATCAACCGGTTCCGGGTCTCCCTAATACCCATTGGATCACGCTTGACGATGACGCACTTGGTGTCAAGCAGTTAATTATTGAATTCGAGGATCATGTCATTGTTGGGGATGCTCCACCTCAGAGGACGAAGGAGGTGATTCTCTGGATAGAGAAGAATATCCAAAAACCAATCAAATATCTCTGGGTAAGCCAAAATTACAAGCACACCCAATCATGATACACAGAGACTTACCCAGTGGCAGCCAACCCATCACCATCGAGACCACAGCGGCGGCGCCAGCCAGTATGTCAAGCTCGGCACCAAACTAATCGTGCCCGAAGTTGCTGCCAAATACTGGGCCAGTATTCCCAACGCAGAGCTAATCCTTTTCAAGTGAGGTCTTTCAGCATCGCTTCACTCAAATCCTTACTAACATATCCTCAGTGAGACCCATCCTTATGTTCATAGCGACAACAAGTACCAAGCCTGGTTTCTTTGGGAAAAGGAGGCTACGCACGCCATCGACTTTTCCTACGCCTTCATCACTGAAAAATGTCCCACGGGGAACTCTGATGTTGCCGTGTTTGAGGCCGACGTTTGGTTTCCAGGCATGCCTGATGCCCAAAATGATCGCCAGCTAATGCGAGAGTGGCTCCATCAGGTCGATAAATACGGGGTGCCAGACAATTCTTATGTCCTTCCTACTCATGGTCAAGTCAGGCACCTAAAGGAATTGGCTGAGCACGCCGCTTACGTGTATCCCCCCAAAGGTGTGAAGGACTGGATGGGCGGCGGAGCTGTGTGCTCAAAAGCCTAGGGTACAACGCACTCTCCAACCCAAACATGGTGGTTTTCATTAGTTCTACCAAACCAGCGATCATTGGTACTGAGATTGTATGACAACTACTTCGATACTCTAGGTAGGTAATCCTATATAGGTGGACTAGTAGCTGCTTGTCAGACGCAGTCGATAGCAAAATGTGGTCTAAATATATCTCCTGGGTGCCGTTTCACAGTTTCTGTATTCCCAATAGCCTTTCACGTCAATATACCGCATTCCCCTAAGTTCACACCATAAGAAACTTCTTTTCGCTAAAAGCAGGTCTTAGAAAACTTGTCATAGAGGTACTGACAATGTGTAGGTATCCCAAAAGCCTTAGTGAGCGAGTCTCCCGCTAGGCTTCTATAACACATGACAATTGCATCACTACAGCAAAGATTGTCTTAGGTTTTTCATCTAACATCCTCTACTATAATGATTTGGCCTAGATCAGAACGAATCCTCGCTGAGAAAATTATTCCATAACATCGCAGCAGCTACATCATCCGGTGTACTCGGCACATGGTCATCAAATAATGCAAATAGGTTTGAAGAGGCTTGAATCTCCATGCCGAGGGAGGCCGGTCCAATATCAGAGAGTTGATGCCCCTCTTCTGGTAGATAAGGAGGATCTCGGATAACTGGGTCTACAAGCGAATGGGTTGATGAATGATCAACCGGCGAGTCTTCCAGTTCCAGATTAGCAAGGGGTTCGATGAGCGCATCATGTCCATTAGTTGCCTGCGGATCCCTCCGAACACATCGACTGAGCAATCTTCGAAGGACTGCACGAAATGTTGCAGGGACAAGATACCGTGATCCTTCAGCGGCTGATGCCAGCTTTTCGTAGATTTGATGAAGGACTTCCATGTCAGAGTCTATCTCCGATGAGTGCTCAGAATTTGGCCCTTCAAACACGGCCAGTTTAACAATGATGACAGCAGCGTACATGATCCTTGTGAAAGTAATCACAGGCTTCTGGCGTATGGTCTCCGCAGACATATGCTTGAAGATCTGCATCATCTTACGGCCGACTTCCAAGCATTTCATTCGTGCGTCGATAAATTGTGGTTGGTTTTGTATCAATGGATCGGCAGCAGGTCTTGTATTAATAGAGTAAGGGGGGCGAAAGCCATTGGCGTTGTGCTTGCCATGCAGGCCGGGCTCCGAAAGGTTCAATAGTATCACATGATAGTGAATGTTAAGAGTGTCTGTTGGCATAAGCTTTGAAGCTAATAAAAGAGTAAGAAGAAAGAAAATGTACCGTGCATAATTTCGTCGGAGACCGTCTGTCTCCAGGCCTTTACTCTTTCCAGACCGCTCTTGAGGATCAGATGAGTTCGCGAATCTGTAGACCTTCCCGATGAGTTTCCATCAATCCCAGCCATGGCCAGAGTCTCTTCTGCCAGCTTCTGCAAATGAATCCATGCTCCCAATCGACGGTCTCCGATATGTGTGGTTGCAGTAGAATTTAAGACAGCAAGACAGTCTCCAACCCAGGTGTTGTATGGCATAGTATTAGGTCGGCGTAAGGACATTGCTATGCTGAAAAAACATGAGAAAAACGCTATAAGATCAGGGAACATTCCACTATACCTAGAAGAGAGCAAGTAGCATGCCAGGAATGTTCTTGCAACTTCCAATGAGCCCTGTGCTGATTCTGCCACAGATTCAGGCGAAACCAGATACCGTGGATCATTCGATGACCGCAAATCAAGTATCATGGTCGCCGCAATGTTGACGAACTGGCCAAAATTAAGGTCTTCAAAGTTCTTGGGCGGATGACTCCAGGTGGCAAGAAGTAATGCCGCCTGAATAAGATCCAGGCTTTTCCGGCCTCTCATCAGTGCCTGCTCCATAATGTAGCGTTCAGCATCCTGGAACAAGGATTTCCAAAGGTCAGGTGCATAAATGCTTGATGCTGTTGCTATGATTGCGCGGAGAATTGCAGGTCGATCATCGCGAAGAGTCTTGTATGAGATTGGTGCAGGGGGTAAGATCAGGGGATAATGAGGGAGCATTTCCGTGCAAAACACAATGCAGAGTTTGTCCGCTAGGGATTCATCAACTATGCCGCGCGATATAGGATCATCCTTAACATATCCCTCTGCAAAGGGCCCCTCAGTTATCCCAGGTAATGATTCGCAACCCGAATGCCCGTCAGTGATTTGGCTGGCTGTCAGTAAAGAACCATCGATGGGCTCTGTCATTGGAGAAACACCCAAAGGCAGTGGGGTCCATCGGTTGGCGCCTTGCTGGTCCGAAATTGACTGTTGAACCTCCTCAAGCTTCTGCTCAAGCTCACGGATCCGAGTCTCGTTCCTCTTCCGTTTTCTCTTGATTGCTGGGAGATTGTAAATGCATTCTAGATCCCTTTTATTGCACCTAGAACATCTGCCCGGGAGATTCTTGGAGCCTAAATCTGGCACACACTTGATTTTCCTCCTTCGGCACCCCTGCAGGAAGTCATTTAGCTGCGTCCGTTCGTCTGCCCGCTATACAGGGGATGGGTCCAGTACCTCGCATGTCCGATTACGCCGTGTCTCTGACGAGCTTTGTGTTGAATCACTCATTTTGTGTTGCTGAGTCCTAAGGTTAATCCGGGTAAAGGAGCGGGAGTAAGTAGAAAACCTTGTCCGCTCTATTAAGCCATTAGCTGAAAGAACGCGGCTCTAAATAACGTGCCGCACCCCGACACTAAGATACGTAAATATAAGGGGCTGAGCTTATTTCACTACGCCAGATGTGTCTTAGATCGAGATACTAAGAGCAAGGACGTCTAACGTAATCAATCTTGATTCACTTTTAAAACCGGTTGTTATTTTTATAAACACTTCGTAAGAATAATATCTAAGCTAGTCAGTATCTTCTATCTGGAGTTATACTGGGAGACGTTAACTAAGCATAGTAGGACTTGTGCAATGTGGTTTTGGTATAATAATGTGTTGGTTTCATATACAGATGATAAGATGAGAACACACATAGTTTAAGACTAAAGTTTCAAATATGCAATTAGTCTGTCATACATTGCTTTTTGCTTCCCGCCGCAAATTTACCTCTCCTTCCTAAAGCCCTTTTCTGTCCGATTGAGCCGGCTACTAAGCGGGCTTGCCACATCCTCTTTACGGAGAGCAGAATGTCCAGCGACCTGGATGCGCTTTCGTAGGAAACCCCAAGCTCGCAAAGTGCATGACAGCAAACATCTAAATGTGATGACAGTTGCACATGAATATGTCTGTTCATCTCAGACACGGTGGCATATACCAATATAAGTGCAGCAGTAAAGGCCATGTGAACGAGCAATACGTTGGCTCGGCGGAGCGAGTAGCGACGCTCGTATTCCCCGATGAGCTTCGCAATATCTGTAGCAGATTGAATGCACATCATCCGTGCATGCTCAGGGCCCTTGCCAACTCGAGGATATGGCTGTATGTAGCGCTTGGCGACAAATGGGCGATGGAGAATCATCATGCAAAAAGCAAATTGCATGCTGAGGCTAGTCAGTTTCAGCCAAGATATAATTAAGAGAGGATTAACATACTGTAGTATAAGAGTGTGCGGAAGATAGAGACCTGTTTCCAGATGATTCATGTCTATTACCAGCTCTGAGGGTAAGCAAGACTTCCAAACGACGAGCTCATTAAACGTTTTCTCTGCCAAAGCTTGTAGTTCCACGTTGCTCACGTTCGTCTTGCAGTACCTTTTTATTGTCAGTATATTTCTACCTCCCGGTAAGCTGTTGACTCACATCTTGTACCCAAGCTCAGACATGATTTCATACAACGCGACCCACCGACCAGAAACAGCCTCTTGTGCATTCGGCCACGTTTCTTGGTCTTTCGCCGGCGTTCCATAAGGTGTCCAGGCGGTCTCCAGGGCGTTTGGTTCCCACAATGTGTCTTCAAATGGACGCCGCACGGTCACATTCTCTAGTGTGTTATGGAATGGCCGACCTAGATAAAATCCCCACATACGGTCCGTTGCGAATGTTCCCCAGAACGTGACATTGCGTACTCGAGCCTCCTCACTGGCCATCTTTCCACTTGAGACATATGGTGTGGGATCCACATGGAGACCCAAATCGAAGGCAAGTCTCGTAGCCATCCCTAGATGAAGCAGGTTGTTCAGTCAACAGATGGTGACAAAGGGGGTCGTCTCCAAGAAAACTGACCGCTGTAGAGCCATCCCCGGGCGTCATGAGTCTCTGCTCCCTCGTGAGTACTAAGAATCGCCAAGGCCTGGATAGTGCTAAGTCGAGGATTGTCGAGTTCAAAGTCTAGCAGGCTCTTCGCACGTTTCGCAAAGAATCCGGCTAACGGAGTCGGAAGCTCTGGATGCTTGACTCTCTCAAAGGCCGCACCTACGGCACATCTGCAAATCATGAGCAATGAGCCCACTGCGTAAAGAACATGGGTTACCTACATGGCGTTGACGAGACATTCTGAATAAAAACCGTTTTCTATTTGCTCGGTTAGCCGCTTCTCGCGGGCTGCATCAAAAGCTTCGCGGTCGACAACACGAAGGCTTGGATTTTGCCATGTAAAGTAGAGATTGATCAAGTGACTAATGAGCTTATCATCGACCACCTGACCGACACCAGCGTGCTCAAAGGTCATTTGAGGCGTGTTCGAGGTGTGGTTGGTCCCTGATGGTTTGTAACCGAGATCACCGTGAACCAGATGCAAGTTGGATGTCGCTCCGTAGAATCTCCATTCTCCACTTGGTGCGGGTAGTAGAGTCCCTAGTCGGTCGCAAAATTGGTGTGTTACTCCTGCTGCATCCTCTTCGTCACTATCGTCGTATCCATCTTCGTCAGCGGCTGAAGGGTCAGAGGTAAGATTGCTGAGTCTTTCTGTGGAACTCTCATCAGGGAAAAGGGTTGGTAGAGAGCCAGAGGCCAAAGATTCATCAATATCCATACACAATGACGGCAGCGTTGACATGTACCAGACGAGATCTGCGTCCATGTTCCAGCTATGAGGAAAGCTGGGAGACTGGTTCGAAGCTGAAGGGATATAATCCCCGAGCTGGACTTCGGAACCGCCACCAGGTAAAATGAGCGGAAGTTGGTCCGACTCAATATCGGAGGGTATTTGTGCTTGGTTCCCCGCCATCGGAGCGGTTTCAGAGACGACAGAACAGTCTCCCGCGCCTTGAAGTTGTTCTTGCCCATTCACATTTTGGGCTGTGGAGTCTGACTTCTCAATAGCATCGGCTCCCCATGATTGTGAGAGGTCACGCAACATGCGACTGTCCTCGGGAGGAGGATCTGGTACCGCAATGCCCACACGACGCAGGCACGATTCTAGCTGCGCAACGCGACGTGAATATAGCTCGACAGCTCTCCGCAATGAGATCCTAACAGCCCAAGTCAGCGAGGTTAACACAATTGCATGGCGGCGACCTACTTCCGCTTGTCAATGCCGATATCATAATTGCATTTCCGGCTCTTGGCCTTACACACGCCACAAACAGGGCGTCCTCCATCGCACTACAGGGTCATGGGTGAGTTCACTTGGATCACCTTGAGAAAGAACCGCAGGTGCCTGCTGACCTTGATCTTGCTCTCGCGGCATGGCATACACGCCTTGCTGATGTGGCGACGGCCCACAGAATGGTGATGACTGCCACCATCGACCATCTTAATGATGAAGGGATGTTGGTGAAAGGGACGGTTTTTGGGGCTGTTGGGAGTGTGGAGAGAAATGTGCTGCAAAGAATAATTACTCCCTTCCCCGCAATCCGATTTCCCTCTCTGGTTAGGAGCGCGTCAGGCAAGCATGGCATCAGGTATGCAATATGCCGCGGTGCTTCAGAGTTTGCCACTTCAGAGAGAAACATATTAGTAATGAGTCCGTGGCACACGCTGCTAGGCTACTTTTCTTTATGCAAGGGTATCTCGATGTCACGGAGTTATTGATACTGATTATGGCTATTGGATCTCATTTTTACTGTTCCCCATGGGGTCGGATGTACTCGCTTCTGGTTGCATCAGATTGCTGACTAGATCTAGCCCCTGAAATAATTCGTGTTTATTATTGACTCTGCCTCTTTGACATACTTTGAGCTTGAGGAAAAGTCGTACCAAGAACAGGGGCCATCATCTCGGAATCCATATCCCGACGCGTGCAAATCTTGACGCCACTAGCCATCTCAGGCCAAAATGACTGACTCGTATTTGCAAGTCAAGTATCTCTGTACTTCAAACGGCTATTGGTAAAAGACTGTGGCCGCCCCATCTACAATCAAGTTCTGGCCTGACACATATTGTGCCATGTCACTGAGGAAGAATATAACTGGCTTTGCGAAGTCCACCGGCACTCCTAGACGTCCCAGCGGTACTCTGCCCTCCATGGCTGCTCGCTTTGGGCCTGCGAGGTCTGCCTCGTTGATAGAAGTCGTGATTGTTCCGGGGCTGACTGCATTAAACCGTATACCATGTTTGCCAAGGGCAACGGCGCCATTGACGGTCATTCCCAGGACGGCAGCCTTGGTTGCGGCGTAGTGAGCGAGCTGGCTTGACCCTGTCGTGGCTGTAACCGAGGCAATCGAAACCACGGAACCTCCGGAGCCCTGTGCAATCATCTGTGAGGTGACAGCTTGGGTGATGGCGAATGGGCCACCAAAGTTTACTGACAGATGCTTGTCGAGCTGCTGTTTAGTGACCGCGCCAAAGTCAATAAATTGCGCGATGCCTGCATTGTGGACAATGCCATCGACTCTTCCAAACGTCGAAACTGCTAGATCGACCAGCCTTAAGTACGTTGGTTAGTATTTTCCTTGTAAAATTGAGCAGAATTAGGTACTGTGTAAATCACGTACCGTTTCCCGGCGTCAGGGAGAGTCACGTCAAGGCCGATATGTACAGCACTAGGAGCTGATTCTCGTGCATTACCGATAGCACTAATCTCAGCCAAAAGGGCTTCCACGTCTTGCTGCGATTTACTATCCCCAATGTGGTGGATAACTAATAGTGCACCGTTCTGAGCACATTCAATTGCAATGGCACGACCAATTCCTTGGCTGGCTCCTGTGATTCTACTATGATGAGCTAACGGCACAAAGTGGAAAGTGGGAATTTTGAAACCACATACATAATGACCTTTTCAAGGAGGAGTTGGGACATGTTTGCTGGGCGAGAGATTATCCTACACCTTGACAGAGTGAGTACTGAACGGGGCGATAGAATGACATAGTATTATGACTTATAGCATCTATTTCTAATCCTATGACTGCACAAGAAGCGGAAATTGGTTGATCGTTTGCTGCCGGAATATGGAAGCCGTGGTGAGACATACAATGTCTAAGCCTACAAGGTATAGCCTCGAATTTAGCAGCTTGATGAGCCAGGAAGTTCTGCACTATTCTACTTTTGTAGTAGAATAAATCACATCGGATAGGGAATGCGTGGCTCAGGTAGGTGGCGGTATTCCCACGCTATTGTCCCGCAAATCTACCCCAGACACCTTTCCCCGGACTTCTCTGAAGATTGGTCGTGAGAGGCCAGAGATTGGCTTGCTGCACTCGGATACCACCTTCCGCGGAGTATTCCTTACTCTTTGAAGACTATGGTTGTCCAAACTCCTACATAAGGCCTGGTCGACGTGCAGGGCTGCTATGTTTTGTTATTAGCAACTTTCTTCAACTTTTGAAAACACTCTACTGCTGATAAAATGATGTGGCCATCGACATCTCAGGGGAAATGGCTCTCCTTCTACATTACTTTTGCCTCAGGGGCAGGTTTCGCCTTGTTCGGTTATGATCAAGGTGTCTTTGGGGCTCTTCTCGACAATGAGTCCTTCATCAAGACCTTCAACAACCCTGATCCAACTCTCCAAGGACAAATCACAGCGATATACGATCTTGGTTGCTTCGCTGGTGCCCTACTTACAATGTGGCGTGGAAACCACTTTGGTAGCCGCAAGACCATCCTGGCTGGCTGCACTGTTCTGATTCTCGGCGCAATCCTGCAAACGACATCCTACCATATGGCGCAGATGATCATCGGCAGATTCGTTGCCGGCATTGGCAACGGCATGAATACTACGTCCATCCCCGTTTGGCAGTCGGAAACGGCACCCGCAAAGTGGCGTGGGCGAGTCATGGTCCTCCAGCTTGCGCTCAACCAATTCGGCAACGTCTCTTCTCAGTGGATCAACTACGGCATGACATTCATCGCTTCCAACAGCGTCTCTTGGAGATTTCCACTTGCCTTCCAATGTTTTTGGGCGATCCTGGCCATGGCCTTTGTCCCATTTCTCCCCGACTCGCCTCGCTGGCTGATCATGAAGGAACGCAATGAGGAGGCGCTCGAAGTCATACAGGCTGGGCGGGAACTCTCAGACCGAGGACGAGAACCGAGCCGTTCACGAAGAGATCCGAGTGAGCGTAAAACATGAGATGTCCCTGGGCAAGATCAATATCCGGAGCCTGTTGAAAAGCGACTCGCTTCAGACCACGCGCCGGATCATTCTTGGCGCAGGCACCCAGCTCATGCAGCAATGGAGTGGCATAAACGCGCTCTTCTATTACCTGCCTGTTGTCTTCGCCTCTCTCGGTGTTGGGCGTAACCTGTCCCTCATCTTGTCTTCTTGCAACGCCATGAACATGACCATCTCTACCGTCCTCGGCGCCTTGTGGATTGAAGGGGTGGGAAGGAAGAAGCTCATGGTCTGGGGGGCCGTGGGACAGTCGATCTGCTTCTGCTTCATCAGCATCGGGCTTAGTCTGGGTGGCAGCAGATGGGAAGCGGTTGCGGTTGCCTTTGTCTTTGGATATAGCACCGTTTTTGCCTTGACTTGGATCGCCGTCCCCTGGATGTACCCGGCTGAAGTAAACACACAACGCATGAGGATTGCTGGCGCAGGTGTCGCAACGGCCACAAATTGGATCAACAACTATGTGGTTGTTCTAGTGACGCCTGTAGGCATCAGGAATCTCAACTGGAGATACTACCTCATCTATGCTGTTCTCAACGCTGCCTTTGCAATCATTTGCAAGGTCTTTTACGTGGAGACTGCGCGGTTGAGCTTGGAGCAAATCGACAGCATCTTCGACCGGAGCGCACCCATCGAAAGTATTGAAGGAACTGGCGGTGTCACTGACAACGAGAAAGCCACGAGCGAAGCTCTTCCATCTGTCATACATGTTCCCAAAAGGGATGCCAAGAATGGTTCGAACTGATGGACCTCCTTGATTTGACGTCGAGCCAACGTCGCAAGTCCAACATGGGTTCATCCATGTGTCCTGGGTCTCTGTCGGGGCCCTGTTTTGGTAAGGAATAAGCTCTCGACGAGAAGTACGTTCGCAACGTATCATCTCTAACATTTTATCGACTGTGTTCTGCTTACGTTTATCACTGTGTTGTTTCTCATGTATTCAGTTGGCTAGTTGGTACATAGTCAAGTGTCAATAGAACAATACATTTATGGCGGTGTTGCCTTAATTCACTCCAGATCACCGCGGAGTTGGTATGCTGTAAATGATGCCTGTCTGCCATAGAAAATTCAAGTAAACTATCATCTCAAAGAAGCGCCCGCCGATATGAAAACATCATTAATTCGGTCTATAATTCTCAGTTCACGAGTATTGTTGAGAACTTTTATAAGAGTTGCACTGAACACCACAATGCTAAATTTCTCGCGAGAATATGACCATTATACAGTCTGAAAATGCCAGCATCAAGATTACAGAATACAATTCGTATTTTTTATGTTATATCCAACCCTTGCAGAGGCTAAACATTATTTTATTTTACTTGATCTATTTGATATATATAAAACAAGAATATCAAATTACCGATGGTTGATGATCCAACTGAACACCCTGCTTGTCGAAAAATATTTTCTGGCCCGTCCTCAAGCTTAGCTGGAGTGCGGTAGCTATCTTGAGAGATGTCAATGAAGATCGCAAAGGTACTGGAAGAGGCTTTCCATCGAGCAAAGCGTCTACCCATCCCTTTGCCTCGCCAACAAAAGCAGAAGCGTATCGATCATACCAGCCGGGGTGGGCAAAGGTCTTGACGAAACCATCCTTATCGCACAGCTCGAGGGCATTCTGTCGAGGGATCAGGTTTATAGACAGTTTTCCCCGTGTACCAAAGATTTCCGTCGCATTGTCGTATCCATGCGCCGTGGTCCTCGAATTATAGAAGAAAGCAATCTTGCCGTCCCAGAACTCGCAAATGCCCACGCCATTATCAGCATCGCCGTGTGCCTGGATTTCTTGATGGACGGCAGCTACACCAATAGCAGTGACCGACTTTGGTCTAGAGTCCTCCCCAAAGAAGAACAGGGACAGATCTATATCGTGGATGATGCTGTCTACAAATATACCGCCTGAATCTCGAAGATATTGCTTGTAGTAATCGCTCTCATCTAGAGGTTCGCAACCCTGCGATCGAATCACGACTGGTCGTCCGATCTTGTTCTCGCTAATTTGCTCCATGGCCTGCTGATAGTTGGTGTCGAACCGGCGTACAAACCCAACCATGAGCTTTGCCCGGGGATTGGCTTCGACCTTGTCAACTAGGGCCACGAGCTACTCTAAAATTAGCCATACGTATGCGTCGTTTCTCGAAATTCGCTACTGACCTCGTCCAGAGATTGGCAGACTGGCTTCTCGCAAAGCACATGTAAGCCTTTTTCCAATGCTGCCGTTGTTTGCGAGGTGTGTAGATAAGTAGCTGAAGCAATAATGATCGCCTCCAGGCCCGGGGTTTCAATCATCTCCTCAAACGTGGGAACTACATGAACCCCGTGCGGCACGAGATGCTCATCCGCCCACACGAGGTCCGGCTCTGCAGGGGAGCAAGCACAAAGAAGTGTTGCCCGTGGGACCTCATGGAGGATGTTCATTGCGTGGCGTCGCCCCATTCGACCAATCCCAACGACTCCAACCTGGAGTCGCTTTGGGACATTGTGCTTTTCCGACGGCATAGTGACTTGGAGGAGTATGGTTTCAACTTTAGGAAGCGGAAAGCGGGACACGTTTTATCATACGGTTCGTATTGTAGAGACCAAGAAATAATGAGAACTGTCAAAAGGAAATATAATAACGTACATCAATCATGATGGTGGAGTGGCGATCTGCGATTCGGGATCCACGGTCCGGGAGTGAGAACGCGGAGAATCGAGATCGGATTCTCGTTCCCGATCACGATTTCTGCAACGGGAAATGCGACCTCGGACTTGTCGACCAGAGCATCCGATTAATTGGTGCTGCTAGTTAATATATCATGGCAATATAATCTATATATCTAGCGGGTATTTTCTTTTTATTGGTATCGCCATAAACAAGTATATCCCAAGATCAGGAAACACGTGATCTGACACTGTTGGTGTCGCTACCTAACAGCTTCCAGTTATACAGGTAAAAAGGACATATTGAGACTGTTGCTTCTAACTAGTAATTACAGGAGGGATCTGTTGACCCTTATATCCCAAGGAATCCCTTGATCGTATCCTCACGCGAGCAGCCCGGTCTCGGACTTGTAAGGTCCGTCAATTATCCCGTTGGCATATAGTTAGTTAGGGATCTTCATATCCGTTAGACCGAGGTTGCGACCTTCTTTCAACTTGTGCGTTTGATAGGATCAGAACGGTCTTCGAGCTATCGGGCCTGCGCCGATAACTCGGTCTTCGGTTGATAGTCAGAGCCGTAGTTCGTGATAGATCCTACTGGCTAGGATTGCTCGAGCCGATAGGTCAGTGCCTTGACGATCGGGTCCAGTTAGGTTGCAACCTTCCAACCTGGCTAATTGACCCCTCTCAGTGAAACTAATCCTTCTAAGTCGGTTGCATCACGGCCGCGGCTATCGTGCGATTGAACCTTACTTTTGCAAGCGCGGCCGGTCCGGCTTCCACGGAATTCCTGATGGTATTTGCTAGTAAATTGTATGTGCGTTCGAACAGGCTGGGCTGCGGGTTTCAACCTTCATGGATTATCTCGGTAGTTGACGATATCTCTCTATCGCCCGCTTGGCACCAACAGACACACTTTCTTTTTAAAAAGAAAAAGAAAAAACACTATTAGCAGCCCATACCCGAACCTTCAACACCATAAGATAAATCAAAATATCACACTTTCATCCAGCGGGTATATAAATAATAGAAATTAGCCCCCCTCTAGAGAGAGAGTAATACAGACTATATCTTTAATACTTCTATATCTAACTCTTCTTAGACCGGTTATCAGGTGTAATAAATACAAGGCCTATAACGGGTGAACGTTTTGGCCAAGCGGTCATTCGGTCCAACAGAATCTGTTTAATATTAGTAATATTCAAGATCGAAGGTAGGGGCCTTCTGCCGGTAGGCTATTTTAGTTGCACAACAACAACCGATACTGGAAAATAATCTCACAAAAACTACTTCTGTTCTTAAAACTAAATAATAATTATATTTTTTTTAGGGGTTTTTACTATATATAAGGGGTAATATCCTAAGATCAGGCTATATATAATATAATCTATATAATTAGTTTTTAATTAAGTTCTAGTCTATATCTAATCTTTAATTCTATTTTTTTTTTACTTTTTATTATATAGCTAGCTAAAGTATAGATAATAGTAACTTTAAAAACTCTAAAAAGAGCTTATTAAATATATAATTTAGCTATAGACCCTAAAGGGGGATACTTATTATCTATAATTAATTATAATATCTTTCTAAGTTTATTATTTCTAACTATCTCTCCTTATAACTTATTACTAACTACCTCTTATAATAATAATAATAGATATCTCTAATATAATTATCCTCTATAGTTAGGGCCTGATTATTATAAATAATCAGATCCTTATATATATAATAGTAATTATTAGTAATAACTACTAGGATCTCTTTTTAGATATTAATTATTTAAATTTATACTTTATTATAAGCTTACTTATAGTAATAAAGCTACTCTCTTATATATAGGCCTAGTAGTTATACCTACTAGGATTATTACTTTATCTAATAGCTAACTAATATAAAGATATATAAATAAACCTAATACTTAATATACTTATAAAGAACTATAATAATATTCTTTTAGTACTTAATAATTATTATAATCTAATATATTATATATAGTATTAATAGGTAATATACTAGTTTAAGTTAATTTAGATTAAAGTAGCTCTTTAAGTTAAATAAATATCTAATTTAATTAGTATTATTAGACTGGGTTTATATTATAGAAGAGAATTAAATAGAATAGAATTATTAGAAAGTTTATTAGATAGAAAAGTTAAATTAAATAAAATTAATTTAATAGTATTCAGAATTATAGCAGATTAATTAGTTATTACTATAGAATCTTTAAGAGAAGAGTAATAGCTAATTATAAAAATTACTATATACTATTTTCAAGACTAAGTCTGGAATCACATGTTAAATAATGATTATATAAACTGAGCGAGATCTGAGCTAAAACTGTACTAGAATTAAGCTTAATCAAGCTTAATTGAGTTGTATTAGTGGGTTAGATTGTGCAGATCTAGCATGTAGGTTGAACAGTAGTAAAATAATAACCTGGGGCCACCTCGACACGGCGTTTCCCCCTCTATTCAGACGAACACTAAGCTATGCATTCAGCCTGGTGCGGAGCAGCTTGTTGTAGAAGGGTATTTTAGTAGACTGAAACAGAAAAGCCCGTGAGTCAAGATATGAACTCTCGCTATGGGTATCAATTGAGCAAGTGAAGGACATATGGGCATTTGAGACACTCACCTCCCATGTCTCGCACCCTCGTCTGTCCATGACCTGGCGCCGGGCGATCAAAGACGACCAGGAACCGCAGCTGCCGCCAGACCGAGACGCGTCGCCCTGCGTGACCTGCCATTGGGCCCCAAACCGATTTCGCGCACTTGCGCATGCTGAGCCCGGTGGCACAGACCTACTTTGCACCGCCTTCACTTCAAGTTGATCTACAACGACGACATGTGGGTTCTACTTTAGTCAGAATGTCTTTTGCTTTGGTTGGGCCCTATCATGGGTGACAGTTGGCGACATGGTCACAAATCCACAGAAAATTCATCACGAGGAATCAGATGCACAGAGAACCCAATCCTGTTCATGATTCAAAAAAAAAAAAAAAACCGAGACAAAAAACACACACAAAAAACACAGAAAAACAACAAAAAACAAACAAAAAAAAACAACAAAAAAACAATACAAAAAAAACACAAAAAAAAAAGTCTCAAACAAACTCGTCAGCAGGGAGGGGGCCGAGGAAAGCCCCTCCTCCTCCGCCCCCTGCTCCCCCGGCCCTCTCCCCCCCGAGGTCCTCCTCAACCCGCCGGTCGGACCCGGCGCGATGGCCGAGGCGACCGAGGCGACGGCCCCAGCCAGCCGGGTCCGGCCGCGCCACACAAGATCGGAGAGCCCTTTCCTCTCCCTTGGGTCGGCGTGGTGGAGGCGCCGCCGCCGACCCCGAAACGCGTGGACACCCCAACACACGAGGCTCACCAGCCCGGCCGTCTCCACAGGCGTCATGCTGGTGATGATGGTGGTGGTGATGGTGGTGATGGTGGTGGTGCTGCTGCTGCTGCTGTTGTTGTGTGTGTGTGTGTGTGTGTGTGTGTGTGTGTGTGTGTGTGTGTATGTTGTGGAAAAGAAGAGAGAAGAGGATAAGGAGAAGATTCCACGAAATCATGTTTACACCCCCAGATCATGAAATGGGCAGGAGTGAACCAACATGACATGAACCAGACCGTTCCTTCGTAGCTATCTAAATATGCTTCCTTGGGTCATGCACGAGTGCCAGAAGCCAGGCTTTATGCAATAAACACAGAGATACTCTAAGATGGGAAGCGGGAAACCACTTGGATAATGCAAGAACCATCTTTCAAGGCTACCAAATATAAAGACTAAGACTCTACTCACCCGTGACATCCCCTGGGGTTTCTAAGTGTACCGGATCTTTCATCAGATCAGGAGTTCACCGTTCAGGATGACGTGCAAATTACCTATAGGGAGATTTGAGATGCGAACTCCTACTTTGCCCTACCCAGTGTGCCACCCGGGGGATATCTGAACTCATGTTGGGCAGTTGAGCAAATTGTCGACTGCCAGTAAGTGCAGCAGTTGTTGTAAATAAGGGAGCCCGTGAATTGGTCCTTGTTAGCATGTGATGACCAATTGACGTGTCAGGCGCGAGCGTCAAAACTGGCATGTCCTCCCGGACGCCTGACACACGATCATGGTTCCTTCTACTATGCTGGCATTAATCTCGGGAAAGAATCGCTGACCTCTCCTTGAAAGCATATCGTCGCTCTTGCTGTTCAACACATGCAATCTTGCTGCTAACATCAGAAAAGTTCAGGCAGCAGTTTGTGCTTGGCGTCTAAATACGCCGTAAATATGAGTGACAAGTCCAATAAGCTTAGGAATCAACAACAATATTGCTTCTCGGAATTGAAAACGTCTATTTTATACGTCTATTTGATAATGTAAGCAGAAGCTCGCTTACCAGTTTTAAGTATTTCATTACACTTGGATAATCACGCATCTCATAATGGAGTCAAGCTTCATCATTTCCTCTAGCCGATCGTCCAAACACACCAGGTTATACCGCCCTCAATTAGATGAGAAACACACCTGGCTATGCAGATCCTTATTCTTTTGCCTCACAAATCGATCACATCGGCAGACATCGCTGCTCGTACTGGAGGTGGCTCTTGCTTCACGACGATCTCATCTCTGTCATGCTTGAAAGATAGACCTTTACGGATAAGTAACCATCACTGCCATTCGATTCTTATTCCTAGGTAGGTAGGTTCACGCTCATCTCAATCTCGTACCAACCCTAAATGGGGGCAGAACGTTTATGTATTCAACCCTGTAATCCCTTAATACATGCTCAAGAAACACCTGGCCCAAGACACCGTTTTCAGACGGCCAGATCTTGAGCTAGACTTTTATAACTTCTCGAAGCAATTCTCGCGCCGATCCTGTGCATCGTTATACCTATTACAGCAGCCCATGTTCCTGTACGGTAGTCCTTACTGGTTGACCTGGCCATATAGGCAGCCTTTGTAACCGCATTAGCAGAGATCAGGATGACTGCCACTTCTTTATCCACTGCTACATCCCTGACAAGAGACTGAGACAGTTCTTCAAGTCTAGCACTGCATTCGTATAAATCACTGACGAGAGATTTATGCGTTATGTTTGGTAGCATAGTTTTGGTAACTGTTCTTGCAGCCACAGTACAGCTCTCGCGAATATGGCCTGAAGCCACAAGCACATCGGAAGAACCGTTGAGTTCATTATCCAGTTCACCCACTACCTCTTTCATGATTATATTCGTATTCTCGATGATCAGCAGAACATTCTCTCGGGGCAACCATGCTGTCTTGTCGCAGTTATCATATGCTGGAGGCTGCTGTCCTGGTGGATAGAATTTCGGCTTCGTTGCTGATCAAATCAAATGTAAGTGTGAGCCACTATGTTATGACCTGCTGCTTGCTCACCTCGGGTGCTGCCTGTACCTCCTGGATCCTCGGATGGCTTGCTGTGTTTGTGGCCCATGATTTTGAGCTTCGGTGGAAAGAGACGGGCTTCTGGTGGAATGAGATGGACTTCTGGTGGAAAGAGGTGGACTTCTGATGGAAAGAGGGGGACTTCTGATGGAAAGAGCGGGACTCCTGGTTGGGTCCTGGAAATCGCCCTTTGGGTGTCTTTATACCCTAAGCAGAAGGTTACCGCCAAGCGTAAGAAAACTTTCTTCGTCTAGCGCGAAAGCCAGAATATACAGAAGAGAAAGAAAATGAAGTTTAATGACAATGAAGCTGCCAGGGCCCAACAACTTAACGCAATGAATACGAAAGCTTGAAAATATAGTCTTTCCCGGTCCGCCCAAGATGCAGTCATACGGAAGAAAATTCTATGAACCTTCGTGCGGAGGACAGCGGCTCGTCGAATGAAAGTTACTCATGAAGTTTGAGGGAGGGCGGAATGGACCCACCCACCAGCTGGTGGATGTGGAGGTGGGTTCACCCTTCCGTGCCATGCCAGGACTGACATACTTCCGTCCTTGCGATGCCGAAGAGCTTAGCTTATTGGCTGCTGGATATATGCTCTTGAGAGTTACAGGAGTCCTTCAATGCTTTCTCTCGCCCGAGACCCGGTGGGATACGTGCCGAACACAGATAGGAAACAGGTATCCCGCGGAGGATACGTGATCCGAGAGCCAAATGACTTCCATCTCACACTTGCAAGCTGCGGATCAAATCTCCATTTTGCTGTTGCTGCTGCCGATATTTTGGCCAGCGAGGGCATTTCTGTGCGCTTGGTCAGTGCGCCGAGCCTGGACATGTTCGAAAAGCAGAGCGCCGAGTACAAGGCGTCGGTGTTTCCACTGGATGACAAGCCCGTGTCGTCAGCGTGGAGGAGTTTGTGGCCACGGTCTAGGCAAGATACGCAACCGCCAGCATTGGAATTACTGGATTTGGATACTCAGCCTCAAATAAGAGCAAGGACGACAGATTTGGTCTCGACACCATGGGCATAGTTGAGAAGGTGAAGAACTATCTCGTGGCTCTTGCGGGAGCGGGAGCAAGGCAGTCTAGATGGATGCAAATCTAGATTATGAACTACCTAGACTACAAACAATTGAAGTTAATGTCAATTAGATAGATCTATGATCTGCTTTTTCTGACCCTTTCTTCCATCATGGTTCCCTAACTGTTGATGTCATCTGTCAAAATATTTTTTTCGGCTCCAGCTACGGGATGTCTTGATTAAAATACATTGAACTTGATGATGAATCCAGTGAGTGGGTGAACCATTACCCGATGTCGAGCCAGGAATCGTGCTCGTGCAAATTCCGATGGCCACCGAAAACATTCAGAACACTGATCGAGTAGTTGCGTGAAGCTGAAGGCCCGAGGTCATCACAATGAGACGTAAAATTCGTCTAACAAGGCAATGGCAGGTGCATCCCTTCTACTACTCGGCATTTTCTAGTACTACCTTGATCACTAATTTCCCCTCTTCATCGCAAGTCTTTGCGGCCATGTCAAAGGCAGCACCAGCTTCCTCTAAGCCTTGGAAAGAATGCGTGATGAGCTTCTTCAGATCCGGGATGCCCTCCCGGCCTGCATGCTCCATCAATTCTATGCCACGAGGATAGCAGTTTGCATAACGCCAAACACCGATAAAATCAACTTCGCGCAGTGCTGCGGCCGATATAGGCAGCGTCTGAATCGGTGTTCCCATACCGACGAGGAGTATCTTGCCCCCGTTGCGAGTGGCCTTTGGCAGTGGGTCAGCTTTTTCACTATAGCCTCAAGAATTCCGGACCATACTTACATATATCGACGTTCTCACGCAGGATTCGACGCCTGTACACTCAAATGTCCTGTCGAATGCCTTGTCGCCGTTCTGCTTACGCAAGGTCTCTGCGTCTTCTTTTGCAAAGGCCAGATCTTCCTCAGCGGTACTAGACCTCCGAGCTGGAAGTTTTACAGCCGCGTCGGCAAAGCCATTAGAGAGTGCAAAATCGAGTCTGTTTTGGACAATGTCGGTCAGCACGATATGTCGATACCCGAAGCTCCTGGCAACGGCCGCGCAGAGAAGTCCCACGGCACCCGCTCCAACGACCAGGCAGCTGGCGCCATTCTTCGCATCTGCTTTACGCACAGCATGAATGGCAACGGCCAACGGCTCAAGGAGAGCACCTTCGGCGAACGATATAGTTTCGGGCAATCTGCCCGGTCAGCTACCAACATCATCACTTGACCTTTGTGAAGCAGATGGCTTACTTGTGAACCCACTGCGCCGGATGATTGAACCGCTGCTGCAGCGTGCCTTGATAATGGGGGAAAGCTGTGGCACTACTTCGAAACCTGAGCTTTCCACAGACGTTGTACGTGCCCTCTGCGCAACGATCACAGTCGCCGCACGGCACGCCAACCTCTACCGCAACTCTGTCGCCAACTTTGAGGTCACGGTTCTTCTCGGCAGCCGCGCCAAGAGAAACAATCACACCAGAACATTCGTGACCTGGAGAGAGAGGCTCTCTTATCTTAAAGTCTCCATTGGCAAAATGGGTGAAATAATGTAGATCAGAACCACAGAGTGTAGTTGCTCTCATTGCAATGTGCACCTCGTCCTCTGCGGGAGGTTCAATCGACCTCCTCACCTAATAAGCCGGTGAAATGCGTGTCAACAGGTTTCAGTACGCTCTTCAAATACATTCTTCTCTTTTCTTTCCCAATCCTGTGGATATTTGCAAAAGGGGTAAAAACATACCAGCCTGAGGTCCTTCGCTGCGTGCAGCTCCTGAGCAAGCATGATTCCTGACATCGGCGCCTCCGTTTCTTGATGGATTGCGAATACATGCGCACCGTTTTTGTCGCCCTACTAATTCCGTTCATTCTTTATAACACTTAGTCGGACTTTTCTCGATCACTAGTTCTTGGCATAAACAGGTCAGTGGAGATCTGTCTCAAGACCGGCTTTGTCAGAGCAAGCGCTGCACCGGGAAGTAGATTCCGAACCTTGATTCGCGGACTATGCTTCCCATCCAGTCGCTCATTTCCATACAATCGCAATTTCCTGATGTAGCGGCCAGTATCGGAATCGAACAGCGTCGTATGGCGTATTCGATGGCTTTCTGGTATTGCACATAGACCTGGGAGTACTTTCCAAAATCTTCATCGCCGCGAGCAGCATTCTTTCATTTTTGTAACTCATTGTAAATTCTACAACTTCTTTTTTCGCGTATCCTAAAATCCTTACGAGAAAATCATCAAGACGGTTATGCCAATCTCCGCAATCATCATTGGCGCTGGGCCATCTGGCGTTGCCATGGCCCACAAACTAAAGCATGAGCTTCAGTTCGACGACTTCACAATTTACGAGAAGATGGACGGTGTCGGGGGGACTTGGCGAGCGAATTCGTATCCTGGTTGGTATGTACTTTTTGGCCCAAGCTTTCTCTTTTCTAATTTCCCCATCAACCTACCGTTCGGAGCAACCAACACACCACATCCATGATCTTTATTGAGCATGACTTTCCTGACATATTGACGCAGTGGATGCGATGTTCAGTCAACTCTGTACTCCTTCAGTTTCAACCTAAATCCAGACTGGTCGAAGGAGCTAGCTGAGCAGGAAGAGATACTGCAGTACATTGAAGATACAGTGGATAAATTTCACCTGGGCCCTCATATCAATCTCGGAGTGGAATGCATCGGCTCGGAATGGGATTCCTCCAAAAATCAGTGGCAAGTCCGCCTGAGGGATCTCAAGACGGGCATAGAATTCACACGGACTGCCACAATGTTCATATCGGCAGTCGGCGGAATCTCCGTACCGCGAGAGGTATGTCACAGTCATCTTCATTAGCATGGGTCCTAATTTAACATCGATCACCAAGGTTCACTTCGAAGGAATGGAGAACTTCAGGGGTCCGATCTATCATACCGCACAATGGCGCCACGATGTGTCCTACGCGGGGAAGAGGGTGGTAGGTGCAACCGTGAATTGGAACATCTCATGTCCAGCTAGCTAATAGGTGTAACTATCTAGGCTGTTATTGGCAACGGTTGTAGCGCAGTCCAAGTCGTTCCCGCATTGTCTGAGAAGGCTGAGTACGTCAAACAGTATGCCCGCAGCCCTCAGTGGTATCACAAACGCCCCAACCGTCACTTTACAGGCTTTGAGAAGTGGTTGTTCCGAACTGTTCCTCTCCTCATGCGTTTGCGCCGCTGGAACATCTTCTGGTCCATCGACCAGCAGTCCTATGCGTACCGTGGGACAGACGCTGGTATCCAGCAGCGCTTGAAAGAAGAGGAAGTGGCTCGAGACTATATCCGCCACAAGGCGCCAGAGAAATACCACACAATCCTCACGCCTGACTTTGAGCTTGGGTGTAAGCGAAAGATTGCCGACCCAGGTTATCTCGAGGCACTTCACCGAGACAACATTGAGCTTATCCCTGAGGGTCTTCAGAGGATCACCGAGACCGGGATCATCAGCTCCTCGGGAAGAGAAGATGAGTATGATATCATTGTTCTCGCCACTGGCTTCAAAGTCTCACAGTTTCTGACGCCCATGGAAATTGTCGGCGCCGATGGCAACACCCTTCAACAGCAATGGAATGAGTGCCGGGGAGCGCAGGCGTACCTCGGGACCTTTGTGCACAACTTTCCTAACCTTGCCATCCTGTAAGATCCATGATCCACGAAACGCTGTGCTTGGCTAACTAGATCAGATTTGGTCCAAACACATTCCCTGCGAATAACTCGGCCCTGTACGCGTGCGAGGTCCAGGTAGATTACGCTGCGAGGGCACTGGTGAGGCCTCTTATCGATGGGAAGGCCAACGTCGTCGAGGTCAAGGAGACAGTAGAGAACCGCACCACCAACGAAATTCACTTGAAGCTCCGTAACAGTGTATTCTCCGGCAAATGCACCAATTGGTATATTGGAGAGTTTGGGCGCAATGCTGCGTCTTGGCCTGGGATGGCCATCGAGTTCTGGTTCGCCACCCTCTTCACTGACCACAAAGCGTTTATTCGAAAGGGCGGCGACAAATTATGGTTCATAAACAGCTTCCGTCGCTGGCTGCAGAGCTCGGCCCCCCTGTTTGTATTGTTGGCATCTACAGCGGCTATCTACGGGCTCAGCAGAGTGGGAATATCTGCCCACCTGGCCTCTCTCCCAAACCCATATCTGAACGCAACGATTCGATAGGCATCTCTTTGTAAAATTTTAAGATCAGACGGTTTCGATAGTGTAGAATTCAATCTAAGAAGAATTTCTTTTTACTTGTTGCCTCGTAGATCAATTTGAGTTCCGCATTATATTCGCGTCCCTTCATAGGTGGAAAGCCTCTACTTCAAGGCATAGAACAAATCATCGGCTTTCATTTGAATAAAAATTTCATATCAACGCAACCTCGCCTACTTACACTGTGACCTTAGTAGCCTCACCGAACCTACTTGTCTATGTCCCAGCCATCCAGTTGTGCCATGCCATGCGCGCCTTTGTACTAAACACAACTTCACGTTTGGCAAATGATGTCCTTTGTCAGACATTTTCATTTCATTGATTATCGGCCCTCTACCCTCCATTCGATATTAATTTCTCAACGAGACAAAGTGGAAGAAGGGTTGTTCTGTGGCCACAATCGCTGCTCCAGTCGGACACGGATTCTACTTTCCGATGTCTCAGCCAATCAACCCCTGACTTGCTACAATTAAACGGATAATGTCCAGTTCTTCCTCAACACGTTTATCCACTTATCGATGATGGTGGCGTCATGCTGTTCAAATACTGGTATTGGATTAATAATACCCTCTTCTGAATATTGTAGTATTGGTGCTGGGTATCCCACGATAAAAGGGCATCTTTCTGCTCGGTACAGAAACGATACCGTACTACACATTGCTACGCATAAAAGGCTCAGCGTATCCGACAATGGCACACGCTTTAATCTTCGGCGCTTCCGGCATCTCTGGCTGGTCGCTTCTCAACCAAGCTCGAACGTACCCCTCTGAAACTGCCTTTGCTCGTATCACCGGCACGACAAACCGGCCGACCACTCTTGAGCAGCTGCAGATTCCAAGAGATGATCGCATTCAAATTGCAGATGGCATTAAATTGACAAAAAGCGCCCACGAAGTGGCTGCCACACTTAAGGAGAAGGTTCCAGACATTGGTACTGTGACGCATGTATTCTTTACAGGTATGTGATAGCCGGAAACGACTTCCGCTGCCGGCCGATATCTGACAAAATTGCAGCATACATCCAGACTCAGGATCACGAGTCTCTCAAGGTGGCAAATACCAACCTGCTCAAGGTTGCAGTGGAAGCTGTAGAGAAAGTAGCGCCAGAGTTCAAAGTGCTCATCCTGCAGACAGGAGGCAAGGGGTAGGGGTGCTCAGGTCCTCGTATTTCACCCTTCAATGCTAACATTCCGACAGATACGGCCTTGAATTTCCAAAGCATGTAAAGATTCAGCCACCACTAAAGGAGGATTGCCCTCGGATCCCTGAGCCGTGGGCCAGCAAAATCTTCTACTACACCCAGTATGACCTGCTCAAGGATCTGTCATGTGGGAAGAAATGGACGTTTAGCGAGATCCGCCCTGACGGGGTTGTGGGATTTGCCCCAGGATCGAACGCGATGAACATGGCACAAGGCATTGCAATCTATCTCACCATGTACAGGGAAGTCAAGGGTGCCGGAGCCACAGTCCCTTTCCCAGGCTACGAACATGGTTACCACTCCACCCACTCAGACACCTTCCAGGATATCTTGTCCAGGATGGAAATATTTGCTGCTCTTCATCCTGAGAAGTGTGGCGATGGTGGAGTCTTCAACGTCGCCGACGGGAAGACGGTAACCTGGGCCCAGGTGTGGCCGAAGCTTTGTGAGCATTTTGGCCTAGTCGGCAGCAGCCCGGACGCCAATGCTACACCTATGCTAGAGTTCATTGAGAAGAACAAAGACGTATGGCGAAAGGTCGCCAAGCGAAATGGGTTGAATGAGAAGCTTGTCGACGAGCAGGGGTGGGGCCACACTCACTTCATGCTGGTAGATTTCGATTTTGACAGGCAGTATGATCTTTCGGCCTCACGCTCTGTCGGTTTTGGCGAGCAGATTGATACAGCCGAGGGGTACGTGCGGTCGTGGGAAAGGATGAGGAAAGCGAAGTTCCTCCCCTCACTGTAGATAGATTGCAATAGTGTCCCTCAGATGGACCATAATCCAAACGTCCCTTAAACCTATGTAAAATTGACTCGCTTAGAGCTTTCAGTTGAATATAAACGTAATAAATACCTAGAACGTAAGTATTGATGTGAGGCACTATGTGATGTTCACCTTGCCACTTATAGAGAGCTTTTGAATTTAGATATCCGGCTTCCTCGTGGATATGAAAAAAAACCCAATTCTTTCGATATATAAGTTTTTTTTATCAGACCTAGAAGTATTGCCCTTATATTTTGCATGTTAATGTTGTTGTTTTTTTTCAAACCCCTCTGAGATACCCAGATACTTAACAAACTCTTCTTGACATTAGTTCACTGGTGGATTGGTTACTTTAAATATCAATAAAAGTCAATTAAACGAACTAAAACTTCGCCTCTACATTTGTAAATTGAGATAGGGAAAACCCAAAGCCAATTCTTCTAAACAGGGCACAAAAACCTATCCCAAGGCGTCCTTCTATCCAAAATCGTGTATTGGGATGCAGGGGTCTAGAGCGATTGTTCTCTCTCTCGTTTTTCCTCGTCTCTATTCTTCTCAATCAAATCCCAATTAACTCTCATGTATCTCAGTTCTTGCGGCACTTCAAAAAAGAAAAGTTAGTACTAAACCAATATGTGGCTCTGGCTGGGACGGCCTTGACATACGTATCCATAGGCACCAGGAGGAGATCCGGGAGGGGTGTAGCACTGGAGCCCGGGGCAACAAGCGAGCGCCGGGTGAATGCTGTAGTTGCAGCGCTGCCCAACATTCTGGCATTGGCCGTTGCTTCCTTCGTCATTGACGTCGGGGGCGGGTGCCGCAGTAGCCATGGAGGTGGCAGCGAAGAGGACGACGGTAGCGAGGAACTTCATGTTGAAAAGAGATGGTGGAAAGATTTGCAGAGGAGTCTTAGTGCTAGGGTTGGTGTTGTTGATTTGATTTGTTGGTTGTTGGTTGTTGTTATTGTTGGTGGTTTGAAAGGTGTGTTCAGAGACTGGGAAACGTATTCCTCTTATACTTGTTGTAAGATACCCAGAATAGTAAGAGCTGAACTTCTGCTTGCTCGCCAGCACTAGAGATCCTCGGTGAAATCGAAATCGAGGACAAGCCGTGTTCGTTCTGAGTTCCCACTACGATGACTACTGATGACGACGACTGATGACGAATTCTCTGAATTGCCCTCGGCAATTTCTAAGTTACGAGATTGAACATTAGGAGCGATTGTCGGTTCAAAACCAGCCCTATCCAAAGCCAAAATTAGAGGTTAAACGCCACGCTAGGCCATTCAAACAGGATAAGCTGTAAGCCAAGAGCCATGCACTGGGACGACACAAGCCGGTTTCGTCTTTCTAGAATCAATCCATCCATAAGAGCCACAAAAAAGTTCCCCCGAAAACTCAAGAACAGGCGCCACAATGCACCAAGAATAGCAGCTGGGGACATTCCAGAATACAACAAATGAGAAGGTTCAGAGTGACATGCTTTTAATCCTAACCTGCTCAAGCTAATTCTGTGGAATGACTATCCAGACACGTAATACTCAAATTACTGGACAACGTTGCACCATGTTCCACAGCATCCTTCGGGCTTACTCCTACCACGGCGTAAACAACGGATTTTCTCAATGTCATTTAACTGGTTTCTGTATATTCGATTACATTATTCCAGAAATATGATTGGTTGTCATCAGGATCGAGTCGGCCCTACGACCCATTTAGTGACGTGAAATCTTTAATTCCTCCCAGGTGCCTCGCGACTATTAGAGTTGTCACAGGAAATAACCAAGCTAAGAAGAGTAACGGGCACAATTTTCGGCACCCTGGAGCTACAGCCATGTTAAACTCACAACCTGAAACATCACCTTAGTACATCTGATTGCCTGGTGCCCACATTCCCTGAGAACGCTTTAGTCGAGGGACTTACTTGCTTGAGACTCTTATAGTTCAAGTGTGATTCTTCGCCCTCCATCCGGCACCTTCCAGCATATTGATAGCCTCAGGTGGCGGCACCCATGTGCTGTTAGGATCGTGTACGAACTCAAAGCTTCGGTCATCCTCACTAAGCTGAAGATATATGTCCTCCCCATGTAGGGGCACGGCTTGGATGTAGCCTGATGCCAGCTTGGGCATGCGCCTCAATGCCCCCGAAAGATGCGTAAACAGGGGGTTCAAGGTCTCCGGGCTAAGCTCCGTCCGCCAGGCAGAGTATGGGTTCTCCTCGTCCACAACCAGCTGTCGAGGCCTCGTCTCCGGCTCGGAGCCCTCAAAGTCGCTGTCCTCCATATACTCTGACCCAGAGGATACCCAACCGTCCTCACCGTCGGGGCGGGTACCGGTGAAGTACCACCTACCGCCCGCATCCCGCATCGTGAGAATGAGATCAAACTTGCGCAGGTTCTCCCAGATGGCCTCCTCCCTCTGTGCGGCAGCAGCGAGGTCGCCCTTTCGGGTGTTGTAGAAGAGATCAAGAGAGATGGGAACATGGTCAAGTTCCAACTCCTCGAATTTCGGGCCTTGGGACAACAGACGGATCTCCTCGCTGAGCGGGTCCACGCCTTGCTCATCTTCGAAGGATCGTTCACTGAAGTCGTGGTTTGTGGCAAGAGATTGCGCCTCATACGCAATCTGCAGACGTCTGAGATTACCGCGTGCCCTTAGTTCTGAAATACCGGATACGAAGGCCGCCCTGTGGTCAAGCCGGGCCTCCCGGTTCTTGTCGTGCTGACGAGGGTCGTAGTGGCGGATTGCCAACTCCTCGAGGCACGGCATGGCAGCGGTGAGCATAAACACGGCCCGAGGATGCATCGCCCGGTGAGCCGTGTGGATATGGAGAGACGTCACACGTCGTAAGGTTGGCAGCCTTCTAGCCTCATCCTCTGTGAGAGATGGAAAGCGGTATTTGGCGAGACTAGAGCCTCTTCCAGGTCTGCCCTTAGAGTCAAGAAACACAGACAGGCCCAGGGGAGAAGCGCCAGAACTATCACCATCGCGCTCCCATTGATGGAGCTCGTTCATAAAGATGTCTATTGTGGAGGCAAAGACCTCGTGGTCCTGTGCGTAATTCTGCCTCGAGCAGCCTTCGGTAGGCAGGGATATTTTGAGGCTAACGGCCCGTACGAGATGCCTCCGGCCTGCCAGATTGGCTTTGAACATATCAATGTACCCAGGGTCATTGCGGGCGCGTATGTAGGCAAATGTGCGCGCCTCGACAGCCCACTGCCAGGTACGAGATATGGTTGCATAGCTTGACAAGTTCAACCGACGTGGAGCAGGGCGATCCCCAGGTTCGCCCTCAATGAGTCTGTCAAGAATGAGAGCGATGAGTTCGGGGCTGAGTCGGTGTAACATGGCGATTCGTGATGAAGAGGACGAGGATGATGCGTGGAAGCAAAGTGGGAATGGCTAGAATCGGTGAGCCTCAATGGTTCTGAGCGGTACTTTTGTGCCCCACAGTTGGACACGTTGGCTTCAGCAGGTAGAGAGTAATCAAGAGAAATCACGTCGTATGCAGCATGTACCAGGTAATATTTTACTGTTGCCTCCCCAATCAGTAAGAGCATTCGTTTACGTTGGTACCATTTACGGCATTTGCAATACACGCAATCATGATCAGTTTATTCTAGAGATCCTACATATTAACTACCTAGTCTTTCCTCTCTAGGCTATGTATGTTTGCATTGTAGTTTGCCACACGAGCATATATAGATTTTGCACGACTACAATTTAGAAGGCCGTGGGCTTACCAACAGGAGCATACCTACTATTGAATTACCTGGAGCATAGGACTATATCCCAAAGTAAACAAACGGAACCCACTCCATTGGCCTCTTCGCAAGCAAATATATCTCTGTTCTCCCTTGGTCCGTCTTCCCCTGCTGGCTGAGGAGCCGGTTTGTTCTACCCGCCGCCCCCTATCCTCCCCTCTTTCCCACCTCTTACATCCATTTCATCCTCTTTGCCCTCCATCCACTGATCGCGAGGAGTGGGGATCCAGAAAATACATGGCCAAGGTGACTCTGTAGGTATGTCAAGTTAACCCAAGTTCTCCAGGATCGGTTCAGCGACGGTATCCCAAAGCCATTCAAACGTCTCATGATCAATCTCAGGCTTGTTCGCATATTCACTTGCAATATGATAGTGCAGTTCTGATAGCCTTAAAGAGCTGATTCGGTCGCTGTGAATGATAAGTGCATCAGAGCGTTTAGAAATTTTGCTGATGATAATAATCGGGCCCTCAGTTGCAGCTAAATTTATCTCGTGCTCTGAAGGTGGCAGTAAGAATTGTTCAAAGGTCAAAAATCTCAGTACGCAGGTCGCTCAGAGAACCCGCGATGACTCCTCTCCTCAGCTCGAGATGTTGAATTGCCCTGTAGGCCTCTTCATTTGCCATCAATGCCAGAGCTGCGACAAGAGCGAGCAATCCATAAATTTGTTTTAGTAAATTTTGCTTGTCAGAAGCCTCATGACCGTGGAGTAAGCAAAGAAGCTTGGGACAATACTTCGCCAGTTTCATATGCAGTTGAAATACTGTCAGCTTCCACAAGGCACTCAGCAAGATCACCTCAAGTATGAATTCAATCCTTTCCACAACCATTAGGATATCTACCTATAAATCTAGGCCTGGCTAAGCTGTAGATCTTGTATTTAATGTGTGCTGGTAATTATGTGGTCATTGCCTGGGCTACTATTTTTACTCAACAATGCTTAGATTTCAGGGAACTAGGTTTTAGTCCCGGCCCGCTGGGTATTGTGATATGGGTGAGGTTTTCCCAAGGCAATAATGTGTTTCAAAATATATTTAGTTACTTACCCCTATCCTAGTTGATAGGAAATTGACTTGATTGATTGATGCTGCCTGCCTACTCTTTGCATTGCCCCTACATACTCCTGTTGCCTCATGTCTCTCTCCTCTACATTTCCATCCTTAGAGGTCGTTGGTACGCTGCTCAAGAGCTGCTCAATACATTACGCGGGAGAGACCCATCTCGAGGCAATTTATTAAAGACTTATCCCCACCTACAGGGCTAGACGAACCGCAGTGACCCTGCGGAATGCACCGCGAGACCGATGCCGTCAGCGTCAATATTCCGTCTTCATTCGCCATGTCTCCGCCTGTCGTGGCTCCAAAGAGCATACTATGACATGGTTATGGCCACATAAAACGGAAGGGCATTCCGCGATACATCACCTGAGTCCGCACCACTCACAACCGCAAAGTCATTCCGCTTAAGCTGAGCCCCACCCGGGAAATTCAACCGCTCTGTTACTCCCACGACAGATCTTGCCATTATCAGATGATGAAGCATGACTCGGCAGCGGCACACATCATCAAGACAGGCCTTTTGTCCCAACTTCCCCCACATCTACCCCGCGAAATGCTCCCTGTCCAATGGACCCACGGCGATTTGTCACTGTGCAGCTGAGTGCAGCTTGAAAATAAAATCATAGTCTTGGAGCTGTCCTCCTTATTATATTTTGCCTCACCTTCACCCAACACTCGCCCTTTATCCTTAGACTCTGCTTCTGACTTCTACATTGGCAAGAATTCTTCTTCCCCTCTCAGCATCCACAAGCCCTACAGCCTCTCCTTACACATCATATATACAATATCTTCGACTTTTCCATTCCACTATGACAGTGTCTCCGAAAGTCGCCGCTCTCCGACGCCAGATGATTGGCCATGGATCTTGGATGCTCATGTCCTGCCTCTTGGGCGGCGTTGGTCTGTGGATGTACATCATCGGCAGGTTTGAGATCATTCCCGGCTTCGTTCTCGAATTCGGCCTTTGGGGAGATGAGGCCGGCTGGCTGCGGTGCCATACTGGCCCCGCTGCCAACACCTTCATGGTTATTGTCTCCGCGCTCGGGTTGCCCTACATTGATATGCCCGACTCGACTGCCGAATGGATTGGCTGGATCATCTTGATGGATGGCTGGTCCAATGTGGGGTTTTATTTCTTCGGGAACATGTCACCCAACCGTGGTCTGGCGTTCGGCAAAAGCCGCCTCGGCCCCTCCAACATCTTCAGCATCCTGGCTCTTGGGCCAGCTTATTTCTTTGGTGTCCTCGCCATCGGGGCCCTGGGAGTCATGGGCTACCATGCCCTCTATGGCGCCGGCGCATCAAAGAAGGCTCCTCGCATGCTATAAGAAGCGAACTTTGCAGCGAGGTCAACCCCGGTGAGGCCAGGGCCAAGGTTGAGGGATCCGAGCGTCCCACCCAGTAAGCCTTGTGAGGCGCCAATCTTTGAACTCATAGATAGAACAACAAGTATTTGGCGATGTTGGAACATTAACAAGGTGATGTTGGCGAGCGTCCTGCTTCGTCAGATTATCCCAACAAATGGAGCCAGCACAGAAAACATAACACCGTGATAATTTTTGCTTCATAAATAATATATCTCTTGTTACTCGAGGTAATACCAGACTTAGTTCGAAAGTAATTTGTACACTACCTTTGAAACCTGTTGATACATGCTGTATATGTATTAAATTTGTCAATCATATTCTTATTTGCCTTGGCCTTAGTTTTGACAAAAAAAAAACCAAGAAGAAGAAGAAGATGGAGAGGGGGGGAGAAGGAGGGGAGAACAAATACATACATAGTAGGCTTTGGCTCGGGGACAAATTCCCCTACCAAGTTTTGTTCCCTATGAAGTCGAGAACTAAAGCCACGGAATTAATGCCGCCAGCATTGCGGGAAGAAGCTAGTTGACTGAGACCTCGAAAAGTCCCCGACGATGCAACTGATCTTCAACTAATAAGTTTACTGTTAGTGAATGAAAAAAACAGGGCCCCATTCCGTGTTTGGGTCCGCAACGGTAGGGCATTCCGTCGTCTACGTATATCTTGATGGGGCGGATGATGGCTGGAGCAATAGGAGAATTGCTTTTGGAACAGTTATCAACCCATTTTCCGCCTAATTAATATAAAAACTTATTCATAGCTCCAGACTGCCGCTTTACGCATATACCTGTTCGAGGAATTTCTTCTCATGCCCATAATTATTTCGGATCATCGCAAAATGAGTCGCGATATTGACACCAAGTTGTTTATCAACAAAGAGGTAAGTATGATCATACAAGGGGGCTTTGGGTGCCGCGCTGATGTCTCTGTCTCAAAAAGTATGTGGATGCGAAGTCTGGGAACACCTTCGAAATTCGAAACCCTGCCGATGATCGCCTTGTCGCCTCTGACATTCAAGTTGCTGGGCCCGAAGACGTAGACAACGCTGTGGCGGCGGCAACTGCAGCATTTAACGGCCCATGGCGATCTCTAACGGGAGCTCAGCGAAGCGACCTGCTGCACAAATTCGCCGACCTGCTCAACGACCACCTTGACCAGGTTTCGAGCCTAGAAACTGGGTCAATGGGGATTCCAATTTCTGTCTCTCAAAGCTGTTTGCCAGCGTGGCTGTTTCTTACTTCCACTGTAGGTCTCAGCTTCCATGGCGCCCTAAAATGCCTTGGATTTCGTTGATTGACGCACCGATTCAGATTACGCCGGATACGCCGACAAGCTGGAAGGGGGTGCTTTTCCCGCTGATGATGGCGTATACAAGATTGTTCAGAATGAGCCGCTGGGGGTACTTGCCTCTATTGCCTCATGGAAAACAACCGCACTGTATCTGGCCAATGTCCAACATCAAACCTGTTCTTTACTTTCTGCTAACCAATAGCAGATATTTCGGGTGGAAGATCGCCCCAGCATTAGCCACCGGCAATACTGTAAATGAATAACACGCAGTATCCTACTAACACGCAGTCATGTGCTGAGAAGGGTATCCAATTTAGGTCATTTTTAAGGCATCTGAGAAATCACCGCTGGGGGCGCTAGCTCTGGGGCGACTTTTCGTGAAGGCTGGCTTTCCTCCTGGTGTTGTCAACCTGGTGACCGGAGGCGGGGAGACTGGCCAGCTGCTAGCGAGCCATCAGAAAACTCGAAAGATAAGCTTCACTGGCTCGGTAGCTGTTGGAAGGAAAGCCCAAGAAGCCGCCACCAAGAGCAATCTGAAGAGGGTGACATTGGAGCTAGGAGGCAAGAGCCCAGCGATCATATTCGACGATGCGGGCCTTGATAAGGCAGTGTCGGCGTGAGTCCCCTCCTCACTCGTGCTCACCCGAGCAGCTAATTCAGTACTGAATTGGACTGTATTAGAATTTCACAAGGCTTTCTCCTAAATTCGGGACAAGTTTGCGCTGGTATGTCCACCGCTACTTATTGGGGAGGAAATTCCAAGACGCTTACCAGTGCCACAGCCGCTAGTCGTGTCTACGTGCATGAGAGTGTTGTCTCAGAGTTTGTGGCTGGACTGAAAGCCAACTTCGAGGGAGCCAATAGAACGCTCGGACAGTCTCCCCTCGATCCGCAGACAGTGCTTGGGCCTGTTGCTGACAGCATACAATTCAATCGCGTACTTGACTTTATCAAAGACGGGGAAAGGACAGCGCAGCTAGTGACTGGCGGTATGCAGAAAGGAACACGGGGCTTTTTCATCGAGCCTACTATCTTCCTTGATCCATCCTCAGATGCAAGAATATACCGCGAAGAGATATTTGGACCAGTCGTCGTTATCAAGACATTCAGGACAGAAAACGAAGTCATAGCACTGGCTAAAAACACAGAATACGGTTTATCAGGTAGATGGCAATCCAACTAGACCAAGCAGTGTGCTTGCATTAACTAGAGAGTACAGCATGCCTATACGCCGAGAATATTTCCCGCGCTTTACGAGTGGCATCTAAAATCGAAAGCGGAACAGTGGCAGTCAACTCTGCTTTCCTGCCACGCCCGTCAACGGCGTTTGGTGGATTTAAGCAAAGTGGTAACGGAGGTCGCGAGTCTGGCAAATATGCTCTACACGACTATCTCCAGAGAAATACGATTCATATCAAGTAACCAAGATCCCTTTTCCAAATGAGGACGCTGTCGCTAACAAGTGTTACAGGCTTTAAGCATTGTGCAGACTTAAGCATGTCTCATATATAGCCACATAGCGTAAATGCTAGAAGAGGGTGCGAACGATGAAGATCAGTAGTATCTATTATCAATTGCATCTACAACAAGTCTATGTGCATGCACTCAACAAAGCAACTATAAATATCTTTAACCCTTGCTTTCCCGGATATTCGTTTTGTCTAATCTAGGCAGAGGTATGTATAATGGCTAACCATGTGTAGAATAATCAGAAGGGCTTGCAGTGCATGATCGAGAAGGGGAGAATGAATAACATTGGCGTGATTCTAAGCCAGGGTATAGGAAACAAACGTAGTTAGGAAACAGGATAGCATGAAAATTCTTACCTTCTGCTTTCATTTTACTCTTAAAATGATAGTCTTGAACTGATTCTTCTATGTTCACTCTAGCTTATCAAGACCTAGACACTTTTACAATTGATTAAATATAGGAGTACCCGAATAACCAATTATAGTAATTAGTTTTAATTATATAGCTTGGTTATACTTCTTCCTGTTGACCGGCGCCGAGATCGCGATCACCGACCTCTCGCAGGCGCCGGTTGTGGTGTTGATGGTTGAAAACCCCCACCGGCACTCGCTATATCAGGAAAAGAGGGCCATAAACGCAGCGATCGATAGGGGGGCAACTAACGAATGGCGACTCATGTCAAATCAGCACGGGAATTGTCGCGATTTTAATCTCAAGGCCGTGATAGGTTGACTCTTCAGGCTAACAGCCCTTCTTCCCCGCATCTCCATGTTCCCCCGGATTCTGAGGGAAAACGCTCCCCTCCCGAAAAAACATTCTTTCCCCAGCGCATCACCTACCTACCTACCTACCTACTTGCAAACGACTCTGCAAATGTTGTGAGCCGGAAGTAACAATGGGCCCCCCAGCGTCGCAGCCAGAGAATAACACGACGAGCACGATACCCGAAAAGCGGAAACGGACCAAGTATGTCAACAAAGCGTGGTAAGTAAACCGCAACTCCGGCTCGATAATATGTGCCTGTTCGAAGAGTCCCCTCCATTGCTCTTGGCCTTCGGTTGAGCCCTGATTGATTTGAGATTCTTTAGCAAAGAGTGCAAGCGCCGCAAGATCAAATGCGGCGGCCAGCAGCCATGTGAGCGGTGCCAGCGCCATGAATTGGAGTGCGAGTACGCTGCCGACAACGTCAATTCTGACAGCCAGTAGGTGTCTTGTGCCCGTACTTATGAACAGGCTTGACCGAGAGAAACTAGAAACATCGAAAAGCTCCTCCAGCAGGTCCAGTCTCTCCAATCTCGCGTTGAGAGCCTGTCGGCAAGGCCGTCTTAAACCTCGCCAGATTGGCGACCCGAGTTTCTACCCGGACTCGCGTCTACCCCCAACCGCGACAGGATGCGCCCAACACGTGCCCCCTCATTCCACGGGCCAACCACATCAATCTTTGATCTCGGCATCGCCAGGAAGAGTCTCCGGGATAGAGGAATCACAGGGTTGGAGAGGCCTGGAGACTTCACGCAAGAGCCAACTCCTGTAGCCTCGCCGTCCATTCCGCTGCACCAGGATGAACTTTTACCGTTCTTTTCGCCGCCCGTCGAGCCCTTCTGGGCGATTGGTAGGGAGGAGGCCCTTCGACTATGCCGGGTATACCAAGATGAGATGGGCACCATGTACCCGGTAATAGAGCTGGAGTCGACCATTACCCAAGTGAACAGGCTATACGACCATCTCGGGTCCCTATCCTCCTCGAGAGCGCCACCATCACCTGTACCTATCACCAAAGATGAGGACATCAACATCATTAAGATGGTCTTTGCATGCGCTTTGACTGCGGAGAACAGCGGACGCAGCGAGCTAGCCATGAGGATATTTAGAAACGTGAGAGATGCCCTGGCTAACTTGATGTGGCGGCCTGCTGACATCCAGACGGCAATTATCGTCACTCTTGTGGTGAGTCCAATGCGTCTACTACGTCCAATGAGCGCGAATCATGCCGAGGAAACGAGAGGGCGAGTGTAATGTCTAACATTCTACTCTTAGTCTATATTTTTCTTCCAAATAGACGAAGAGGCGCTGGCATGGAGGATGATTGGCATGGTGCAACGCATGTGCATGGAATTGGGTTTGCACAGAGCTGAAACATATTCTGAAGCTGGGATCGTCGCCCTCGGGGAACATAAAGCTTCTAGGCTTTTCTGGTCTGTCTATGCTCTGGATGTGAGATGGAGCATGGGCACAGGAATGCCTAACCATCTAGACTTCATGGACATTGAACCCACGCTCCCTCGGCCAGTAAGTAGTGCGAATTGCTGCTGTTTTTTATATTCTTTTATTAACACGCAAGTCAAGACTGGTGAGCCCTACCTGAATTCTATGATCGACTATTGTCGGATTGCGCAGAAAGCATGGAGGTTCGCCGGGGGGGCAAGTACTGATTACGCCGTCCGAGTCGAGGAGATGAGCTTTCTCGATTGGCAGGCCATGCAATGGTATGAATCGATTCCAGAACAGTTGAGGCTGTCTTTTCCCGAATCCATCGAAGAGTGTTCGGTAAACGATACGAACCGAAGGATTTGGCGTCTGAAAAGTTTACTATACCTACGCGGTAACATGATTAGGATCCTAGTCCGACGACCCATTCTTCTGAGAGCAGAGCATATTTCTCAGCATCTCGTGGAAGCCTCCACAGTTGTGGACATTGCCAAAGCTTCCATACGGCACCTGAATCATCTCAATAAGGTGTCCGACATATATAGACTGCAACAAGTGGCCTTCAATTGGTTTCTAGTCTCCGCAGTAGCAGTTCTCTTTCTCGCCGCGGCTCACGCGCCGGCCCAATTCAGTACCTGCTCCAAAGACGAGTTCTATATGGCGCTGGAGCTTGTAGAGGGATTTTCGATGGAATCCTATGTCTCGCGAAGACTCTGGAGGTCAATCAGACATCTCCGGCAGCTCGCTCCCCAGATGAGCTTCTTGAGCCAAGGGCAGGTGTCTGCGCCACAGGAGCCAGTCCCGACCGCTAACATGGCAGACAGCCGTGAATTAATTGGTGCTCCCGTATCAGGCACCCAAACATGCTTACAAGATGACAATTTGCAGGTGGATGGAGCACAGATGAGTCGGGAACTAATGGACATGTACGAGGCCATGGGGGAATCAGCAAACACATTTGGAGATCAGAACTCATTCAATAGCAATCAGTGGGCATCCAGTGATAATTTCATGCTCGGAAATGGGGCAGACCTTGCTTCAGTTCTCAAGGATTTCTTATAGTTGCAAGATGTATATACTAGGAACAAATAATTACGACATCAAGAAGTCTCTTTCTTCCCATAAGGGTCTGTCGGAGTTGTGAATCCCAAAAACGCCTTTGCAAGCTGCCGAGCAAGAGATCATCGGCGCTTCGCCCGCAAAAGAAGCGAATCTTCGGAGGACGAAATAAGACATAAGAAAGAGCGCGGGACTTTGTTCCGTCTTAATCAAGGAATCTGCAGATGTGGGGCAAGACTCATCGTTCCGTTGTTCCGTCACTGACACGGGTTTAAGCGTGGAGAAAACTTGGGGGCGGAACCAAGAATGTTTCTACTCTGGTGCACGTGAACTGGAGGGACTGTAACGGATTAGACTGGCGATAGCAAACCTCAGATCACTAGATGAACCGTTTAATAAGTGGACGGTATCAACATTGGGGAATTACTGAGAATCTTATCACTTGAATTCAAACCTCCTGCTAGCTAATATCAAGATACTTTCTTACCATCTTCAACATGTCGCCCGCCGCTACCACCAACAATCTTGACAGTGCTGCTCCCACTCCAATCGAGTGGGTTCGGAACCAGGGTTCAGCACACAACGGCGAGCCTCTACCCAAACCTGCGAACTGGATTCCCGTGCATGAAGAACCTTTGTTCACGCCACGAAAGCTTCGTGTAATCACTATCGGAGCTGGTTTCTCAGGCTTGATGGTAGCTCAAAAGGTAATTCCTCCTCCTCCTCCAACAGGCTATGCAAAAAAGAAAAAATCCTCACGTGACTTTGCAGTTTCGATATGAGCTGAAGATGGAGGACTACGTGGACCACGTCATCTACGAGAAAAATCCCGAGGTTGGGGGCACGTGGTATGAAAACCAATACCCCGGCGTGGCCTGTGACGTGCCTGCACACATCTATACGTTCACATGGGGTCCAAATCCAAGTCAGTCAACCCTTATCGCTCTCATGTAGGCAGACGGTCAACTAATCTCTATCGTCTTGGCTTGCAGAGTGGACTCGATTCTATGCAAACGGGCCAGAGATCCGAAAGCACATCCAAGACGTCACTCGAGAGTATAACTTGGATAGAGACGTCAAGTTTAATGCCAGAGTTGTACATGCGGAGTGGGTCGAGGATGACGGGAAGTGGACCGTCAAAATTGAGATCGATGGCAAGCTCATCGATGATAAGGCGGATGTGATCATTAATGCCAGCGGTGTGCTCAAGTACGTCGTTCAGCCTCCCTCAGGAATGTACTCCACACCCTGCTAACAAGAAACAGCAACTGGAAGTGGCCAAATGTTAAGGGTCTTGATAAGTTCAAAGGCCACCGGGTGCACTCCGCCGCATGGGATCACGATTATGACTTCACCAACAAGAGAGTTGCGCTCATTGGGAACGGCTCCTCGGCCATCCAGATCCTACCAAGCATCCAGCCTATCGTTAAGCAGCTGACCACCTTCATCCGCTCGCCTACCTGGATCAGTCCCAATTTCGCTGCTCAATTTGCTAGTGCAGATGGCAAAAACTTCACTTATTCCGAGGAACAGCTCAAGGAGTTCGAAGACCCGGAAAAGCTGCTTGCTTACCGTAAGAAGATCGAGCACGACTTCAACAAGCTCTACAAGGGCCTGCAATACGGGTCGCCTGAACAGGAATATTTCAAGGAGGCCTCCCTGAAGATTATGAATGAGAGACTTCAAGGAAAGAAAGAGTTCACCGAGAAGTTGATTCCAACCTGGGCTTTCGGATGCCGTCGACTGAGCCCTGGCGACGGTTACCTTGAAGCGCTGTTGGAGCCCAATGTTAAAACGGTTTTCAATTCCGTATCGGAGTTCACAGAGGATGGTGTCATTGATGCGGACGGTAATAGGCACGAAGTCGACGCAATCATCTGTGCCACTGGCTTTGACGTCTCCTTTGCCAAGCAGTGGCCCGTCATTGGCCGTGGTGGGAAGTCGCTGAAGGAGGAGTGGAAAGAGAACCCGGAATCTTACATGAGTGTCACTGCGAGACACTTCCCCAACTTCTTCTTCATTCTAGGGCCAAACTCACGTAAGTCTGTCCCTGAGTTCAACCAGTACTCTATACTAACATTTCTGCCTTACAGCCGTGGGCAATGGAAGTTTGATCCCGCAGATGGAGTGGGCTGGGCTCTATGCAGCCAAATGGATTGAGAAGATGGCCAAGGAGCACATTCATTCCATCGACCCTAAGCAAGAAGCCATTGAGGACTTTAATGTATACACACAGGAGTATCTGAAGCGTACGGTGTATACCTCCCACTGCCGTTCATGGTACAAAAACAACAAGGTCCATGGCCCAGTCACCACTATGTGGGCGGGAAGCCCTCTTCACTTCAAGGAACTCATGGGTGTGCAACGTGCTGAGGACTACGATATCAAATATCTCAGTCCAAATCGTTACTTCTTCTTTGGAAATGGCATTACTTGGAAGGATGCCAATGAAGAGGACCTCTCTTACTACTTGCGCAAAGACGGCTTTTTAAGAGAGAATTCCAAGGACGCGTAGGCTGTACAGCTAAGGCACAGAAAATATTTTGGGAAATAAATGAGGAAATTAACCATCATATTATATTCAGATCCTTATTAGCAGTCTAATGTTCAATGCTTTTCCTTGCCTAATTCTTCTAATATATATATATATATATATTATCACTAAAATGTCTCTAGTTTAAGCAGCTTCGCGAGAGATAATCTATTACAGGCTATATATAATCAAGACCCTTATACCGCGTGAGTATAGCTACAAGACTCACCTATAGAGACTACCAAAACACAATCGATCAGTCAAGCGAACGATCTTCGATTCAGCACATTGTGCAGTAAATCAAAGCAGCCCGTCGACTTGCAGGTCACGGAAAGCCATGCCCAGCGTAAACCTTAACACCGAGCTGTCGAGTGCATTCGCATCCCCGAGGCCGAGCTAGATTCCAATCAAGATTTCTACGTGCGCGAGCTTGAAGCTATCATCAAGTTTTTCCCAAATCAGAGTAGGTTAGACCTCTGTATTCGCTCTTATACAAATACTGACAGCTGACTTCAGTACGGGGAACTATTTGTAGTAAAGACCTTTAGATGGTTTGTCCAGGGGAACAAGCTCTTCATTACCATGGAGTACTGTGCACTCCGTGATCTAGAGAAGTATGTTGCAAACTAATGTCCCGACAGCCGCTTGCCTAAAGATAGATTACTTCCCAGGTGCTAGATGCAGTCTCCAGGGTGCACGAGGAGAATTTCGCTCATCGGGATCCAGCTGTGAATCCAACTCTCTTATGTCGCTAAGGCGTTTAGTGGAATAGTATTCTCTGACTATTAGCCATCATCACCAAAATATTCTCATCCAAAGCCACCTACCGACGCGTGGTTGGTCATACTCGGCGCCTTTAGCATTACCAGACGCGATCAGGTTCCTAAAACCACAGCAGTACGAGGAACACGCGATTCGAGTCCGCAGAGCTGCTTGGCTTTACCGATGGGAACAGCAGATGCTCAAATTCCTAGGCCGTCGACATGTGGTGTTTCGGCGAGACCATCTTCCGGGATTTCTCTCCGGGCGACCCACATTTTGAAATCACGCCGACCTTTGTCGATTCTATCTTGGACAGCTTGAGTTTCCTGCCGATATTGTATCGGCGGTCTACAGCTGGGTATCAGACGGAGCTGCAGAAGTCGAAGCAGCGTGCCGGTTCATACAATTTCTCAAGGGATATCGGAAGGACCATTTCCAAACCAGCCGTTGAAACGTCCGCGGGAACCGGGCGAGCGGTTCGTACCACGCAGCCTTCTCGCATACCCCACGGCCCTCCGGTTGACACGCGCCCACCTCGGTTCGTGAGGTTGGCGGCCCGGCTTGTCCCGAAAATGGTATCGACTGGGTCAAGTATGCACATTGGGCTTGAGGAGAAGAATAGGTGAGGCATCATGGCAGAGCTATTCAAACGATATTGATGATGGCCAGGTACGTAGTGTCAGGGGCCAATAAGGGTTGGCAAATGAGAACGTGTTGATAAGTGGATCCAACACGCGTAAAATAAACAGACAACGCGACGAATGGAGCAATTTTGAAAGCTTCCGAGAGCCAACTTGTCATTGGAGAAAAGGCAGACAAGAAGCAAACCTCGAAGCAAGAGCCAATCTAAGGTAAGTGGAGATTTCTTTAATTTCTTTTTGCACACTTTGATTACTGAAGTTTGTTGTTCACGGGGAAGTGCAAAGATATGGAAAGAGCATGAGTGTAGTTAATTGGAGACCGTAGCAATTTATGCAGTCTCGGCCCTTTTACTTCATTCCAATTGAACTCTAAGTTATTCACACAAGAGAGCTCATAGATAATAGATAACTTCAAATCAACAAGAAAGCTATATATAAAGCTAACTATAAACTATCAGAGCTAGATGGGCTATCTTAAGACTTGGGCGAAATGATCTATGGTATAGGGTAGCATCATTCCGAGGGAGTCTGAGCTGACCATTTACGCGGACTTAGGCTACCTACATCGCGGCAAACCTATGCTTGCAAATCTGAGATCGCCGCACGCTCTGTCGGTCGCGAAGTTGCAAGACCTCTATTCTAAGACGAGCAAGTCGGATCATGCCTAAACACATCGTTCCAGTCTGAGCTACCTGTCTCACGTGACGCAAACAGACTATGTTGTCTCGGGCACGGAGCGCGAATCAAAAATGTCCGTAGGAGCCGATCCTCTCTAAAAATAGCATGAACCACCGCAAAAAGTAGGTAGGCACCTGAATGGAGCGAGCCAGGGCTCCCGGCGTCCGTGACTGGCAGGAAATTAAGCTACGAGGTGCTATTGTTAGTTCCCGAATGTGTTCTCAGAATAAACAGCACCGTTGAGTGAATGGAATCATCGCGGAAATGTATATTATAAAATGCCACGCTGCCTTCACAGCAAGTCTAGGTTTATTCCTCACCACTCTCAGTGAGAACTTCTCTTTTCCTTCTTCTTTTTTTCCTTATTTCATTTCTTTTCACTTCTTCAACGCCCCTCGTGGCTTTTTTCAGACTTCAAATACTTCAATTCTTCTGTCAATTTTCCGACTTTGATCACACGATCATACTTTTTTCGTTCATAAAAGTCTTTTTCTAAATTTCATCTTCAGAGAATACCCCTTTCTTCATTTTTCTAAAGTTTTCTTCCTCTTCTTCCTCTTCTTCTTCCATTTACCAATCTTCATTATGTACGCATCTACTGCCCTCGTTGTTCTCGCCGCTGCCCTCCCGGCATTGGCATTTGAGAAAATCAGCATTCCCTCCAACATCAAGGCCAACACCGACTTCGAAGTCCAGATCACCAACGACCTCAGTAACGGCTCGAGCTCGGTCGATGCCGCCTACTCCAACTTCAATGTCTACCTGGCGACTGCACCACCTGCCTCTTCAGGGTTGATGCCTACCTGCTTGCTCTCGAAGGGAAACAAGATCGACACCACTTCCGTCAAGGTTAACATCCCTGGCGACCTATTCCCCAGCGATGCCACGTTCGCCATCACCACCCTGGAGCTCAAGCAAAACAAGGACAAGAACAGCGGCTCTTCTGGCTACAAGTACAGCGGCCAATTCTCCCTGGAGGGTGCCACCGGTAGCTGGGGCAAGGCGGAGAAGGGAGGTCTCAGTTTCATCGACGGCGATACTGCCCCGTGCTCTTCGTACGCATGTGCCCGCAAATGCGACGACCAGTATTTTGATGACCTCAAGAAGAACCAGCAGTCTCAAGATAAAGATGCTTACAAGAGCTTATACAAATTGGCCTATGAGTGTATCACCAAATGCCCTGGCGCCTCTATGCGCAAGCCGGATTCCATTGGCTCAAGCACTACCGCTACCTCCGCCTCCAGTAGCGTGACAGCAACATCGAGCAATGCGAGTGGAACCTCGAGCCAGACTGATTCTGCAAGCAGTGATGCTTCCGACAGCTCAACCCGGAGTGGATTCGTGACTTCTACCGGCAGCATCACGCCCACCAACTCGGGCACCTCGGGAGCGAGCGGTTCAGCCTCCGCAACCCAGGGCTCTGTTTCGTCATCTGTCATTCCTAGTGGCGCATCCCATGTGGCAGGCACAGGACTGTTTGTTGTTCTGACTGTCATCTTTGCTGCTAGTCAGCTTGTTTAACTGAAGTTGGCAAATAATAAATTCAAATAAAAGGATACCCTGCCGTATTCTATTCTTCTTGTTTATATTTTACCTTTTACATATACATATCTTCTCTTTTTCCAAGTTTATTCATTTAAACTCTTCTATAATCATAGAATTTTATCTTCATCAAAGTTTTAGAGACATTTACGTGCTGGCTTGATCTTAAATTGTATAATGACCTTTAGCTTCGTAAATCGCTTCTTCCCATATGTTGATCCTCTTCGTTTTCCCTTTGTGTTCAAGTCGTCCATACTGTGCCCCTTGTCTATAGTGAAAAGCCAAAAAAAAAAAAAAACACCAAGACTTCTCTTACTAAATCTATGCAAGGGGTAAAAGGGTCCATCGAGGACTTGAAAAACGGTATCCCTCGCCGGAAAAGGTAGTCTCACTAGTGCTTGAGGCTGTGAAGAATGAGGAATATATTATCTGCAGGGATTCGCTAGCCGCCTCGTTGTTTTTCACCAATATGGTTGAAGCTTCCCCAAAGAGAGATCTTGAAATCATGGATTCTGTCGTGTGCATCGTAGTAAATTGGTTCATCTGGCTAGTTCTGCGCCGTCAGTGGGAGGGGATGTGCAAAAAGGATGGTGAACTATGGAGACTTCAAGAAGATTAATGGCAGGATTTATCTAGGATTTTTCTAGTGAGGCAGCGTAGTTTACAATTCTACACAAAAGATTAGAGTATATCACCTTTGATCCTATGAACACTTTCCAGAGCTTTAGAGAGCCTAACTATTGCTGCTTCATTCCCTGATGCTGCCAAAAGAGCATTAGAACCTATACCACCCCCTTTCCTTTCTCAAACAGTATACTAGCATCTCTCAAGAAAACGAATGTCACAAGAATGATTCATTTTCTTATCTATGACTGCGCTTTCCCTTCATTGGACTGGGTTTCAGGAGACTCTGACGATGCATCCGGCACCCATTCTCGCGCGTCGCCAAATCTTTGGGCCACAAGGCCTTCACTGCCTGGGTTGGGGAACCCCCTTCTAAGCTGCCTTTGATAACTCACTTCACGTAGCCTAGCGTTCTCTGCCGGTGTAAGCCAAATATATATCTCGGCGCAAACCGCGTGAAGCAGGAATGCGAAAACACCGGAAGCAGCAAACGTCGACATGAGAGCGACGTTGACTTTTCCTGGGTCGTCAGGTGACAGGACGCCCTGTACCGCAACATAAACTTTCTCAGCTAGAGGATGTTCCGCGCAAGGGGGGTAGTCCGCCTTGAATTTGTCCAGGCTATCCTGCGTATATGTGCCTTGTCCTAGCTTTTGGCCCGCAAAGTATATGTAGTGTAGTTCTTTGCACGACACAGCTACATACTTTGCTGCCGATGGCCATTTTGTGACGATGTTGGCCATGGTTGGCTGGATGATTCGGAGTGTCACGACAAATCCCATGTAGACCCAGGACCGAATCATCCATGCGCGGTGGCCGTCAAGCTGGAGCTTTTTGATGTTGTACACCGCCATGGCAAGGGTGAGGGTTGTGACAAATGCTATAAATCCGATCAAAGTCTGCATAGAGAACTCCCCGCCCATGGCCGTGTCTGCAAGCATGCAGGCGCCAATGTTGCCAATGAATCCCAGTGTGATGGCAATATAGCCTGCGATGCGATGGTACAAGATGCACTTATGTCTTATTGCAGGCAAGAACTGAAAAACGGCAATGAGACCTGCAGGCAGTGAGGTGGCCAGGTGAAGAATCATGGCTACACGGTACCGCCTGAAATGAACAATCCAGTAGCACGCTGCTGGAAAGCCCGAGGAACCATCGTTGGCCGGTACGGCTGGACACAGACGGCCATCAATGTCAAGAAATTGCAGACGTGCCAGGATAAACCCAACGAGCGCACCACTAACGATGAACCCTTCTCTCAGTAGTGGACATTAGTCCCAAGGTCTTCACAAATGGACTGGGGTTTTGCAAACGTACACAGTGTAAAGGCATATGCTTTTGTGAAGCCCAGTGGGCTGTAAATGGCTTGGAGAACGGTCTTGAAGGCCATTACGATTACTTATGAACCTTTGGCTGGATGAGATCACTAGAATGAATTGTGAAAGTCTTATGATGGTTGTCAAAGCTTTTCATTCGTTAATGAGGGCTGACAAGCATAGTATAATTCGAATCGCAGGGCTATTTATGGTATAGAAGTAAAGGCGTAGCCATGTGATGCAGACGTCAACATTGTGATACAAATTCATCTACCCGAAGATTGAATACTTGAGGTAGATGCAATTATCTAGGGTGTGTAAACGAGGCCTCTGGGATCCCTGGCACGGGTAGCACGCAATAGTCGATTCGCCGCACAATGCAACCTACGCCCGGTGGCCAGGGGTCATCAAGCGTAAGACTCGGTTCAACATGCCGCCCTGAAAATTGGGGCTGAGGTGGGTTAACTCATTGAGCCTAAGTGGGAATAAATAATGCCATATCAGATGATAATCCACTTGGATGGAAACATAGGGAAGAGATCGCGATCAACATTGCCTGGAGGAAGAAAGAATTCGGTTGAATGGAATACAACATTATCCATACCAGTGAGTCATTAACCGGAGTCTCCGAATTACCGATAGCGGTGGGTTGATATTCGATTCCTATGTCAACCGGGTAATGAAATAGATCTAGATGATTCACGTGGCCATTATTGGGCAATTCTCAGCCCATCATCGAGATCCCCTCTGCTGCAACCTCAATATCATTGATAATTTCTTTACGACTATCATCAGGCTAGAGTAGATTCATCCTGAGCACATTTTTAATAAGTGGATACATGTAGAGGGTTCGATCTGTGAGAATGGCAGAGCAAATTGTACGCAACTTCTATCCTTTACCTGGAGCATCTGCTTTGAGATGCATTATATTCATGTATAGAAAGCTTCGAGATCAGTGGATACATATTTGTATTACTAAATACATGCTAATTACTTGAAAAATGCTTTAAATGCAAAGTAGTAGAAGTTGACCAAAAATTTCCAAACTGGTCGGAGCAAGAAAGGAAGATCATCGCTTGTTGCTCTCACAAAATACCGTGCGATTGTAGTGGTAGGGGCGCCTGGGGTGAAAAGCATCAGCTTCATGATATCTTCCGTCATGGAAGAAGCGCGGAGAGTCCGTTTGCGCATTCCATGTTCGTACTTTTTGACATTTTGCGCAAGTAACTCCCTGCTCCAGCCGCTCTTAATTGTATCCTTGATCGCATCAACGAGTTCCATCGCATCAGCCATAGCGGCATTCACTCCTTCACCAACGAAAGGACACATGACGTGAGCAGCATCGCCCATTATCGTGAGTCCTGGCTTGGAGTCCCATGTGAGGCCTGTTGGTAGCATAACAAGGCTACGGGGCCACACTTGCGTTTCATCAAAAGACGCGAGCAACTCTCGAAGCTCAGGGGCCCAGCCCTTGAATTCTTCCAGGAGAGCCTTCTTGACATGTTTTGGGTCTTTGACGTCGTAGCCTGAACTTGACATCCAGTTTTCGGGCTTGAGACCCCACATACTGATGTATATTGAGCCTGTGCCTAGTTGCTGACCCATCACGACCTTGCCGTCCGAGAATGCAAATAGGCTACCCCGATTGATCATCTTGTTCATGAGCGGACGAAGAATGTCGGCTCTATGGCAGAGCATGTTCCAGCCCCCAACTCCGCTGTAAAATGGCTTTTGAGGAGTGATCAGGGAGCGAACGATGCTGTAGGCGCCATCTGCGCCAATGACCAAGTCGAAGCCGGACTTGGACGACCCATCCTCGAAATACAAGGTGGAACTTGTGTCTGTAGCAGGTTCAACTTTACTGACTCGCTTATTCCAGACCACGACGTCTCCAACCAAGCTGTTCAGAAGCAACTGCCGCAGCTGCAACCGATCAACTTCAGGTTTGCCTTGAGCAAGCCAGCCTCCGTCCGAGCTGCTGGCAATATCGATCCACCTGCGCATATTCTTGTCACAGAGGACGATAGCATCGCCGTCATGGCGAGCGATAGCCCGGAACTCGTCAGTGTCGAGGAGCTCAGCGCGTTTCAAGGCCTCTAGGCCTGTCGAGTCGTGGAGATCTAGCGTTCCGCCTTGATCTCGATCATGAAGCTGGGCCTCTCTTTCAAAGATGGTCACCTTGACGGCGCTGGCTTGCTCAGAGACCTGAAGAAGGCGAGCGAGTGTACAGCCTGCAGGACCAGCGCCTATGATGGCAATTTGAAGAGGCCTAGATGCCATTGCGATATGTTTGAAGCAGCTAAGGTGAAGCGAAATGAGGACTTTTTCCGTAGGGCTAATGGACCCGGCTTGCAGCGTGCAATATTGGAGATTTAGACCCCCTTTCCTTTTACATTGTGAGTCTCAAACCGTTCAGATGTCACTCGCCCACCTTGTGGACACTGTTTATTGCCCACAGTATAACCGTTGCACCCATCCTGAATGGCCTTGTCGGCAAGACGGGCGCTAGCTTCCTAGGGCGATGTGACGATCTAATTCCGGGGACCAGGAGCATCGCGTAGACGCGAAGCGGTCCAGTCTTCCCGTGCTTACTGTGGGTTCAGCTGCATACAAAGATGCCCTGCGCCTCTGCAACCCACTTAGGGGCGTCATCGAAGGAGGTACCACGAAGTAACTTACTGCAAAGAGCCTATGGTAGTATTTGCAATAATCGAGGCGCGGCATGCAAGGATCAAGTGCAACTGTTACCGACTTAGCAAGGCGGAAGGCTTCCGCCCGTATCCTGGGCCCTGCATATAAGGAGACCTTTCGGCCATCCGGGCCCTCCCGAGCCCTGAAATTGGGCTATTCGTATACTTGGATTGTGATCGGCTCAGGGGCCCCTGGTACAGCACACATAGGATCTGTTGGATGTGACCCTAGTAGACGTTTCATTTGTTGCATTATGACCTCTTCATTCCGCTGTCTTATTATTCATGCTTGCAGATCCTTTGAAAGAGTTTGACAAAGATCCCTGAGTGGCTGTTGCAAGATTCGGTTGATATGATGCCATTCGATAGTTAATTTGATTAGAAATGTTCCCACGTCATGAGAGAAAATATGCAACTCGACGAATTAGATGGAATAGCAGGGGCTACGGATTAGAAATCTAACTCCTAGCTTAGCTTTGTTGGTGAGGAACGAATCGCCGTATCCAGCGTCTACATTAACCCGGCTGCGAAAAGGGAGAAAGATTGTTAGCTCCTGTAACTTCATACTTCCGAACATTTACTTCATTGAATTGGTACCAAGACCTACTGAATTGTGTGAGACACCTAGTACAGCTGCCAAGCTATACATCATGCCCGAGACCATGGCTTCAAATCGCGTTGAGCGAACCCAAGAGAAGAGCCAAATTGAGGACCTTACTTCTGGATCTATATCCAACAACCTCGAGCTTGAGGCCGCTGACGGAGGAGCGGAGGCCGCCGAACCGAGTGCAGAGTTCAAGCCAGATAGAAGATTCTGGCTGGCCTTGGCACCCATCCTTGTTCTTGCAGCAATGGTGTCGTTAGACGGAACTGCCGTGACGGTAGCTTTACCCGTAAGCGCCTCGATATATGCAAATATTTCCAGCAACTGTCGATGATGATTCATCCTCGCTAACCTCGGGCATTGCAGATTATGGCAAATGATCTTGGGGGCACAGCGATCGAAGCGTTCTGGACCGGCACGAGCTTCCTTCTCAGCTCGGCAGTACTTCAGCTGCCGACAGCGGCGTGGTCAGGCATATTTGGCCGTATGCCAGTACTCGTTGCATGTTCTTTCCTCTTCCTGATCGGCGTCATCGTCGCCTCCGTTGCCAAGGACTTCGGCACAGTCTTCGCCGGTCGCGTCATTCAGGGGGTGGGTGGCGGTGGCATCATCCTGCTCAACGACATCGTCGTCACCGATCTTGTGCCCATGAGACAACGCGGAAAGTACTTTGGAATAGTAGGGGGCGTCTGGGCGTTTGGGAGTGTGTGCGGCCCCGTTATCGGCGGTGCCCTTGCCTATGAGGCGAGTTGGAGGGGCATCTTTTGGATGCTTATTCCGTTTGCCGCGATTGTCCTGGTCTTGATCCCCATATTCTTGCGTCTTTCGAAACCACCGGGGTCTGTCATCGATAAGCTGAGACAGTTCGATTGGCTTGGGAGCCTTGTCTTCGTTGGCGCCGCCACCTGCACGCTTATGCCGTTGACTTGGGGTGGTGTCCAGTATGAGTGGGATCAGTGGCAGACGCTTTTCCCATTGTTGCTTGGCATTGCCGTATTGTTCGCATTCGGCATTTATGAATCATACGTTCCAAAAGAGCCAATTATGACGATGAGTCTTCTGAAGAGCTATGAGATGCTCTACAGCTTGTTGTCGGGTATCATCAACGCTGCCATTGTCTACGGCTCGCTGTACTTCCTCCCGTTGTACTTCGAGGCTGTCCAGGGCTATAGCCCCATCATCTCCGGCGTTGCTCTATTCCCCGCCACGTTCACTCTGGCACCCATGTCAATGGTAGCGGGGACCGTTATATCCAAGCGTGGTGAGTATCGCTGGGTCACTTGGATTGGCTGGATCATGAGCACTATTGGATTGGGGGTCATGACACTGTTGGATGTAGATACCACTATTGCCGAATGGTTTTTCCTGACCATCTTCATGGGAATTGGCCAGGGGCTACTCTACACCTCCCTGGCCATCATTAATCAGGCTGCAGCGCCGGACAAGCTCATGTCACATGCTATATCCATGTTCATTTTCTCACGAATGCTTGGACAGGCATTGGGCGTGGCCCTTTCTGGACTCATATTCCAGAACCAAATGAGATCCAACCTGCTCGCCACTACGACCTTGGCTGACAAGGCGGTTGAATATAGCCGAGACGCCAGCTCGATTGTATCATTTCTCCACGACATGCCTGATGACGTGAAGAAGAAGGAGCTGGTACAGGCTTATGCAGATTCCTTGAAGATTGTGTGGGCCGTTATGTGTGCGCTCAGTGGAGCAGCCATGATTGGGAGCTTCTTTGTCAAGCATATCAGTCTCGACAGGGAACACGAAACTGAACAAGGCATCCACCAAGAGGAGAGTGATGAATAGTTCGATCTCGCTTGGTGACAGGCTATACGACTGACGCCCTAAGGGGCTTCCAAAGGGGTTGTGCTTTACCGTTGCGGTTAGAGCTATCGATGTGACAGAAATGTAGTGGCTATAGAGGTAGCGAGTAGATTGAGTTTAGGTGACAAATAAAAGAAATTGTTGGGGTTCCAATTGATCCTCGTAGGATTTCTACCTAGTTCATGTTTCTTTAGACCTCTCTCCTCACCTCCCGTAGTCAATGGGCATGCCATTCTAACTACAGTCCATCTGTGAAGTCTTAATTCATCCGACTAATATCCATTATGTTTTCATAGCAACCCTAGCTCCTCTCTTTGGAATGATGAGGCGCAGAGGCACTCATAGAACTTTACACCTGCCTTCCGCACAAGTAACCATGATAGTAATTTCAGACGGCTCGATGATCCATGGTTAAATTTAAATGACCTAAAGAATGTATTGAACTGCGCTATAATTAAGCCACTAGTCCGTTGCCTACTTTAGCATCCCATTTTCTGCCCTCTAAGATGAGCTCATCCCATAGCTTCTTAGCAAACTTCTGTCCCTCTGGCGTATTGATATAAACAGAGGGCCTAAATCAATACTTCTTATCAGTAAATTAATAGATGGTCTTCAATCTGAGGTAGAACTAACTCTTGAGGATGGTTGTCCGCGACATAGAAGCCGTTGGGCTGGTCTTTGTGGAGGCCGCCTCTCGCTGCCCAGAAAACTGCGCGAGCACCATCTTCCACGCTACGACCTCTCAAAAAACGATTGAAGTTCATTGGGATTCGTAGATAGAATGGAAGATTATTATCAGCTCCTGTCTTCACTGTTCCAGGGCACACATTGTTGACAATGACTTTATTCTCTGGGATGCGGGAGGCCAACTCCTGGCTAATCATGGACACGAAAAGCTTGGTATCTGGGTATCTTCTGATACCAGAATAACGTTCCTTAGACGCATATGCCTGGAGAATGGCGCCTTGATTCCCATTGTCGCTCCCCAGAGCGGGGGTATGAAAAGCTTGTCCCATGGACCCAACCCATGTGATAGTGGGAGGCTGTTGTGGGGATGAAGCATCATGAAACTCTCGAGCAGTCGACTGCACCAATGGTAAAAGAAGCATCTGGATCAAGAAGTTTGATAAAACATTGACCTGAAAACATCTGAGAGGCATCGGTCAGTACTAAAAAATTTCCATGACAGATACAAAAACAGGCCCGCGTTGCATACCGCTCATTTCCGTCGCCAGTCTGTTCGAAGTGCGCAGTGTTGATTCCAGCGCACAAAATAAGGCAGTCAAGGCGTGAAGTGATGGTCAAAGCTTCATTGGAAAACTTTGCAACGCTTTCTAGGCTTGAGAGGTCGAGCTTGAGCACTGTAATTTGGGCATTGGGATTATTCTTCACAACCTTTGGGTTGGAGAGAAGATCAAGGCGGGTGACACCTCCTTTTTGGACGTCGCGAACGCCGACAATAAGGTGCCTTAAGCCACGAGACAGAAGCTGGAGAGAAAGCTCGAGGCCGATCCCAGCTGTCGCTCCTGTGAGAACAGCGGTTTGGCCATCGAGGCGGAGAGAGTCCGGTAGAGGAGGAATAGTGGCTTGGTAGAAGGCCATGATCGAACTTTGCGCCTGGCGAGGAAGGGGGAGACCTCACAGTACAGCTTACTTCAAGTTGCAATCAGTGATGCCCGTATACCGGATCTCAGCCTTTGATGAAGGAACTGCCACCCACCCCTATCATAACGCTCAAATGCTTAACCGTGCGGAATCATACCGCTTATGACGTCTGCGCTTAAGGCATGTAGGATCCAATATGATCACCGATGCCGGGCTCGATCCACCGTGGAGAAGCATGAATTGATTTTCCTCAGCTGGGGCCCAACACATCCGTGAATGCGACATTGTTACGAGATATGATGTGACAAAGATGATGCTCAATATGTCAGACTGTCAACAAGGTCGAATGTAACGGATCCTTCCCTACTCCTGCATACCCTCGTGTCCAACTCCACAACTAGGGCAACCCTGGCCGCATGGCATTCTTCATCCAGTAATTCTTGTAGACCGAGGTACCTTCAGTGACGTATCCATCTCGCTTATTCACTTATTGTTTGTTCCGGTTATAGGAATAAATTCACCTCGTCGGTTGGTAGTAAAAATTTACGTAACCACACCGGTGATAGTTACAAGATCTGGCCCAACTCTGCGAAATTGATTCTATTGCTTTGCCGAAATGCACATAACGATGCCCAGAAACTTGATGGCCTATACGACTCAGCAGCCAGCATGTAGGCAAACCCCAATCCAGTTCCTGCATGCAATATTGTTACTTCCTCGTGAGAGCATAGACGTATGGATCGCACAATTTGACCCTCCCCGGTCATACGTGATACGGTTGATGGCGACAACTACATCGAATATCCCTCATTTGACGCGGCAGAGGAGGGATCCTTTGTTGAGATCTACAGTTTTACCTTCTGCATTGATTTACACGTTGATCTGGCTCTTGGTCCAGGAGATGCCGAGGATATTGAATCGTGATGGACGGTACGGCTAAGCGAAGTCGACCGGGGGCTTCTCTCATATCATTCTCTATTTAATCCTCGATTAAGTATTGTATTCGTAGACAACTTGTAAATATTTCCCCCTTAAACTAAAAAGACATCATCCGGCTCAGGCTCTTCAGTCTTCTCCTAGCTACGTTTATAAAATTCGATCTCTGCCTCCCATCACCTCACTAGCCATCACACCTTGAAAAGGAGGAGCAATAGAGCGAGAAAATAACGAAGTGTTTGTATTTTTCAATCCGAGTCACGTAGGCAATGTCTACATTACTCAGCTCTGTTCCCTCCTCGGACAAGGGCAACGGGAGCAGTCCCTCTCGCCCACAGTCGTCCGCTACCTCCATCGGACCAGATGGTAGTCAGAGTCTAGGCCCCTCCACCGATCCCACTGTCATTACTGGGTTGGCGTTTCGCTTTCCCGGAGCCAAAAGCCTGCCTCAGTTATGGGATAACGTCGTCACTCGTAAGGATCTACAACAAAAGATTCCGAAGGACCGGTTCAATGTTGATGCCTTTTACCATCCACTGGGCACAAACAAAGGAACGGTAAGAATTCAAAGCATCAATCAATTTGACCAAATACTGATTATTTCTTTGACATTAGACAAATGCTCGATATGGGTACTTCCTGGATGAGCCTTTGTCTCAATTTGATAATGAGTTCTTTCATATTTCTAAGCAGGAGGCCGAATCAATGGACCCCCAGCAGCGGCTGCTCCTTGAAGTAGTGTACGAGGCACTGGAAGATGGTATGGCTCCCAAGCGAATGGACAATAAGCGGATCACTAACTTCCATTTCAGCCGGTATTCCTCTCGAATCTATCAAGGGTTCTCGTACTTCGGTGTACGTTGGATCCTTTACGAATGACTACAACTCTATGACGACCAAAGATCTTGTGACATACCCTAAGTATACCGTTACAGGTACTGGAAACGCCGTCCTTTCTAACCGGATCTCCTACTTCTACGATCTTCATGGCCCAAGTATGACAATAGATACTGCCTGCTCATCGTCTCTTGTCTGCTTTCATCTCGGAAACCGGTCTGTTGCCGAAGGAGAATCTGATATCGCCATCGTCGCTGGCTCTGCATTACACTTTGATCCCAACATTTACATCACCATGACTGATTTCGGAATGCTTTCTACTGACGGCCGATGCCGTGCCTTTGATAAGAATGGATCTGGTTACGTCCGTGGCGAAGGAGTCTGTGCACTTGTGCTGAAACGCCAAAGCAGCGCAGAAGCCGCCGGTGACCCTATCAAGGCCATTGTCCGAGGTACTGGCTCAAATCACGACGGTTCCAAAGCTGGGCTCACCCTTCCAAACGGGGCAGCCCAGGCCAGGCTCATACGTCAGATATACAAAGATTCTTATCTTGAAATAGCTGATACCGACTACGTCGAGGCTCATGGGACGGGTACAAAAGCTGGTGATCCTATTGAAGCTAATGCAATTGGATCCGTGTTTGCTTCCACCAGAGATACGCCTTTATATGTCGGCTCTATCAAGTCAAACTTGGGTCACTTGGAGGGAGCATCTGGACTCGCAGGTGTCGTCAAAGCTGTGATGTCAGTATCCACAGGAAAGATTCTGCCCAATATGCATTTCGAAACACCCAACCCCGATATCGACTTCAAACTGTTGAAAATCAAAGTTCCAACTGAGGTCACGGACTGGCCGCATGACAAGCCAATACGGCGAGCTTCTATCAACTCCTTTGGCTATGGAGGCTCCAATTCACATGCTATTATCGAGAATTACTCATCGGGTCGGTCAATGGCCTCAATATTGCCGACACACGATCCTGCTAGTCACTTAGATGAAGACGCAAAAGTGCGTCCCTACCTTCTCCCTCTCTCTGCGCATAATAAACGTGCTGCCACGAAGAATGTTGCCCATATTCGGGAGTACCTGAGTAGCAAATCTGGGTCTCCTATCTCGGTCCCCGATATTGCATTCAGCTACAGCTTCAGGCGGTCCAGGCTCCAGTTGCGATCCTTTGCCATTGGATCCAATATGGAAGCGCTCATTCATGGCTTGGATAACATCACCACATGGAATTCCCCGGTGGGCAAGTCGCCTCGACTGGGATTCATTTTCACAGGACAAGGCGCCCAATGGCATGCCATGGGTAGAGAGCTCTTACACAAGCTGCCCTTGTTCCGGCAGACCATTGAGCGCTGTGATCGGATCTTGTCCGAGCTGCCCGACCGCCCAGAATGGACCTGTGTTGCTGAGTTGACAAAGTCGAAAGAAGACACAAGGCTCGGCGAGAGTCTTATCTCCCAACCACTTTGTGCTGCCCTCCAGCTAGGCATCATCGAGATCCTTCGAGCGTGGGGTATCATACCACGTGCTGTCGTGGGACATTCATCAGGCGAGATCGTGGCGGCATATGCTGCAGGCATCCTCTCCTTCCGAAGTACTATAATTTGTGCATACTACCGAGGCTTGTATATGTCTTACGGTACATCCGAGCGAGGGGCAATGCTTGCGGTGGGAATGACCCAGCAGGAAGGGTTATCAGCTCTGCAGCCGTTCAAGGGACGAGTTGCCCTTGCAGCTGTGAACAGTCCTACCAGCCTCACACTATCTGGGGATGTAGACGCCGTATTGGAGCTGAAGTCAGAACTGGACTCGCGCGGTGTGTTTAACCGCCGCCTGAGAGTTGAGCAGGCCTTTCATTCGCATCACATGGCCCCCTTGGCCCCGAGGTTTGAGGCTGCACTTTCTAGGATTCCGAACTTCAGGCCTTCGGATGCATCTCTCCGAATGGTATCCAGTGTCACAGCCCGGGACTCGTCAGCTCGCAAGATGGATGCAAGCTACTGGGCAGCAAACATGACTGGAGTCGTACGATTTGCTGATGCTCTCACCGGCATGCTAATTGACGAGAACGAGGAGCAAGATGTTGATATATTGGTCGAAATCGGAGCGCACCCCGCTCTCAAAGGGCCTTCAAGAGATGTTGCAAAGGCTCTTGGATTTTCCCTGCCATATGTCGCATCGCTAACACGAGATGCCCCAGCTTTTGAAAGCTTGATTGCTTGTGCTGGCGAATTGTTCAGCTATGGGTACAACGTAGACTTGGAGGCAGTGAATAGTAATTTTTGGCTGGACTCAAATACAGGAGACGTTGCCAAGCACACTCCAGGCAAATTACTACACGACCTCCCAAGTTACGGATGGGATCATGGGTCTCATTGGGCAGAAACACGGCCCATCCGCCAACACCGGCTTCGAAACTCGCGTCACACACTTCTCGGGGCCGTAGTACCGGGGAGCCAGAACCAGAGACCGATATGGAGAAACTATCTCCGTCTATCCGAGATCCCTTGGCTAAATGGCCACTGCATACAGGGAAAGGTCATCTTCCCTGCTGCTGGATACATCTCCATGGCGCTTGAGGCCGTCTCTACCATCACAGATTCAACCACGGGCTTTCAAATACGAGACGTTGTGTTCAAGAATGCACTTGTTCTTACATCCAACGACGCCGGCACCGAGGTTCTGCTGGAGATCCAACCTTTGACAGTATCAGCGAAGAGCACCTCGAGTACGTGGTATTTGTTTTGCGTATCCTCGTATGGTGATGGAGATCTTCTTGTTGAGCATTGCCGCGGCCAGATCCGAGCGGGTTTGGGGTCTGAAAGCCGCACCAGGGTCCTTTCCAGGGACGAAAGAGCCAAGATCAACAACGCGACCGATCGACGTAAGCCGGCTTCGCTCTATTATAAGCAACTGCAATCCATCGGCCTTCAGTATGGAGATGACTTTCGGCTGCTTAAAGGAGATATCGACAGCGGCCCAGGAGTGTCGGTTGGCACATTGGAGTTCGATCCCTCTCTCTTGGTCGCCTCAGCTGCAGATCGCTGCATAGTACATCCCGCCTTCTTGGACTCAGCTTTCCATGTCCTTTTTGCTTCCATTGAGTCTTGCTTAGGGCAACCTCTAAATGAAAGTTTTGTGCCCACGTTTATTCGGAACGCCGTGTTTTCCGGTGACCTTGTTCAAGTCAAGGAATCTGACCATGGGCAGACTTTCCTTGTTGACTGCACGACAGACATGCCAGGTACAAGAGTCGCTCATAGCAACCTCCGTGTTGTGTCAAATAATGCCACCTCTGAAGCTTATAACGTCCTGGTTTCAATCGATGGACTCGAAGTGACGGCTTTAGGAAGCGATTCTGCAGATGCCGGCCAAAAGAGGGAACTGTTTTTCAATATATCTTGGAAGCCGTTATTTTCGCAGTTCGGAACAAACCAGCCACTTATTCAAGAATATGATCTGGCCCACATTGTTGAACTGTTTGTCCACGAAACCCCAGATGCAAACATCTTATATCTAGGTTCCAACAAAGATCGTGTAGAAAGAATCTTGGAGTTTCTTGGGCGGTCAGGTTCAGAGAAAAGAAAGTTCAACAATCTCAACATTTGGTCCGAAAGTCAAACATCGGATGCAGCTTCTGTTGCAGAAAGTCGGGGCGCAGAACATCACGGCCTCATCAAACACGTCAAGCCGGATACTGAAAGCTATGACTTGATGATTGTCGACGAGCATTCTTCTTTGAGCCACGAGAACTTTCTAAAGCCGAACGGATACCTCATTTCCGACAAGTCTTTCTCAGCTCCAGGCAGCCTCACTGAAGCTTTCTCGAATGACACCATAACCGCGTGGCAAGCATCCGACTTAGCCCAGGAAGTAGATTCGCAGGTCCCTATTTCTGTGCTTATCTCTCCAGAAGCATCTGAATTGGCAAAGGGCGTTATATCCAGTCTAAAGCGACTTCATTCTGGAAAATTCGAGATATTGACATTCGGCAAAGAGCAGCCCACCAGCAGCAATGTCGTTTCGTTAGTCAATCTGGATGTTGATGTATTGTTCGAGCCCCAGCAAGAGGAGGGTCACCTTCAATCGATCAAAACACTCATCAAAGGGGTCGCTACCAACATCGTTTGGGCCACTTATGGTGCAACTATCGAATCAAGCAAGCCCTCGCAAGCAATCACCACCGGATTGCTTCGCAACATTCGCAGTGAACACGATGACATTCGCATTGCCACAGTTGACTTTGAAGATCCACCAAATGGTGCTGAGGCCAATGTCGCTCACAGGATTTTGCAGACTCTTTTCAAGTTCAAGAATGAGGAGGAGCTGGCTGAGCGGGGAGGACGACTTTATATACCTCGTGTTCAGTCGGATGAAGCAAAGGATTCCAAATTACTGTTTGGCGGGAACCGGAAAGTGAAGCTTGCGAATTTCAACCAGAAAGATCGAAACCTCTCCTTGAAGATTGGCAAGACGGGTCTTCTGGACACTCTCGCATTTGACGATGACGAAGATACGGCAAACTTGTCTCTCCCAGATGATCATATCGAGGTCAAGGTAGAAGCATCTGCCCTCAACTTCCGAGATGTGGCTGCTTCTATTGGGATTATTGACGATAACCGCCTTGGCGACGAAGCTGCTGGCGTGGTTGTCCGCACAGGCAAATCTGTATCAAAGAATGACTTCAAGCCTGGAGACAGGGTCATTGCATTCCGTCCGGGCCAAGGAGCCCATAGAACCTTGATACGCAACCCTGCCATCCTCTGCCAGAAGATCGGCGAAATGGACTTCACAACAGCTGCGGCTTTTCCTCTGGTCTTAGTCACCGCGTACTACTCTCTGCACACTGTTGGCCGTCTTCAAGCAGGCGAGTATTGCTTGGTCCATGCAGCTGCGGGAGGTGTCGGCCAAATGGCCGTGCAATTAGCATTAAGAGCCGGTGCAAAGGTCATTGCCACTGTGGGTTCTCCTGAAAAGCGGCAGTTCCTCAAGGATAGATTTGGTCTATCTGACGACGTCATCTTCTCCTCTAGAGATGACTCGTTTGTGGAAGGAGTCATGGCCGTAACAAATGGTCGCGGATGTGATGTTGTTCTAAACAGTCTTGCAGGAGAACTGCTTCAAGCCACCTGGAAGTCTCTCGCACCTCTAGGGCGCCTGATAGAAATTGGAAAGCGTGACATTCACGAAAACTCGAAACTGGATATGGACCCATTCCGTCGGAACATTTCATACGCAAGCGTCGACGCCATCACATTATTCCACGTGGCCCCGGAACTGCTTAGCCAGCAACTACGGACAGCATTCACTCTCATTGAGCGTGGCGAAATCCAGCCTCCTGGGCCTATCCAGGTCTTCACATATGGCCAAGCCCAGAAAGCGTTCCGTACTCTTCAAATGGGAAAATTCTTTGGGAAGATCATCCTTAAGCCAGATGAGAGGGAGCTTGTTCCCTTGGTCCCCATGTCCTTTACAGATAAACCCTTATTCAAGCCAGGCAAAACTTACTTATTGGTAGGTGGCCTGGGTGGAATTGGCAGATCTCTTTCAGAATGGATGTTCCGTCGTGGAGCTCGCAAGTTGGCATTCTTGTCTCGCTCTGGAGACAAGAGCAACGAAGCAAAAGCAACGATCGCGTGGCTTCATGGCCGAGGCGTCGAAACTTCCGTTTTCAAAATCGACGCTACTCGTCAGGAGGATGTAGCAGCCTGTGTTAATTCATTGAGACACACTTTGGGGGGTGTCTTCCAAGCAGCCATGGTGCTCCGGGATGGGCCGTTCGACCAGATGACTGCCGCTATGTGGCGTGAATGTGTTCACCCTAAAACAAGAGGCACTCAAAACCTCCACCTCGCAACCCAAAATCTTGATCTGGATTTCTTCGTATGCTTTTCTTCGATATCCTCGGTTATTGGGTCCGTGGGTCAGGCCAATTACGCGGCCGCCAACTCCTACCTTGACGCGCTGATGGCCCATCGAAGAGCCAAAGGCCTCGCTGGAACCACGATGAATGTTGGTGTGGTGGGAGATGTAGGCGCCGTCGCAGAAGATAGCTCCTTAGCCGTTGTTCTTGAGAGACTCGGTTATGGGTCGATCTCACAAAATGAGCTTTTCTACCAAATCGAGGAGGCAATTCTTACATCAAAGCAACCGGCAAGCAAATTTGGTGTTGGTGCCCACCAGATTATATCTGGAATCAACACGAAACGCAAGGACGTCTACTGGGCCACCAAGTCTCTGTTCAGAAACCTCTATGCCAACCTTGATCTTTCTTCAGCCGGGGATGGCCAATCATCTAAGACATTGTTGGCTACATTGAAGTCGACGGCGTCATTGGACGAGCGGATAGAACTTCTTACAGCTGCATTCATTAACAAAGTTGCGGCCGTTATGGGCACTCCAGCAGAATCAATCCAGCAAGCTCAGCCGCTCACTGCTTATGGCCTGGATTCTATTGTAGCAATCGAGTTCCGCAAGTGGTTCTCGACAGAGGCATCTCTAGACGTGCCTCTCTTTGACATACTGGGCGCCAAGTCTATCAAGTCTCTAACCTCAAAGGCTGCAGAGTCTCTTCGAGTTGAGCAAGAAGCCAAGGGTTTAATTGGAGAGTCTGGCCAACGAAATGACTCTCAAGAACCATCCAAAACTAAGAAGTCAAAAACGCCACAATTCGAGATCAAGCCGAATGACTCTCGAGAGCATGTCCCTCTCTCCACTTACCAGAGCCGGCTTTGGTTCCTACATAATATTGCAATCGATCCCAGCACCCTAAACTTCGCAGCTCGGTTCATCATTGACGGGCACCCGCAACTTGCGGTACTCCAGAATACACTGGAGCAGATGGCCAAGATAAACGGCACGCTTCGTACAATCTACTTTGAGGGTGAAGACTTCACGGAGCAATCCCTCGCCAGCGAATTCAAGTCTCAAATTGAATTCGAGGATCTCTCCTCTACTCGCGATATCGATGCTGCTTTGTCAGAAGCTAGCCACTCTCTACGTAGTCGGCCAATTGACATCGAAGTGGGAGAATCTATGAAAGTCCGCCTGTTCAAGCTTTCCGAGACCAGACATGCTCTTGTGTTCTCCATCCACCACATCAACCTTGACAACGGGAGCACTAAGACGTTTCTGGACCACTTTACTACACTCTACGATTCCCTTGCGAGAAAAGAAGAAGTGTCCAAGGTTCCTGTTCAACGTATCTCGTACTCTGACTTCGCAGTCTGGCATAACAAGTTTCTAGATTCGGAAAAGGTTCGAGATGATCTTCTGTGGTGGCAGAAATCACTTTCCGGATTACCCGAGGCTACTGCCTTGCTCCCCTTCGCTTCCAGATCAAGACCCGAGGTCAGAAGTTCGAACAGATCCACGATAGCAGCAGTCGTTTCAAGTACGATTCTGAAAAGAATAAAAAGAATCGCTGCTACTTCTGCGGCTACCCCATTCCATTTCCTAATTGCTGCGTTCCGTGCCTTCATATTCAGGTACACCGAGGAGGAAGATCTGACGTTTCTCATGGTTGATGGAACCCGGCCTCATGCCGAAGTCAGTGATATGATGGGCTTTTTTGTCAACCTGATTCCTCTTCGCCTCCAGCTTGATGCCGACAGTGCATTGGACTCGGTGCTAAGCCATGTTTCCGAGGCATCAAATGAGAGCTTAGCGCACAACTCGTCACCATTTGAAACGATCCTAGATTCTCTGAAAATTAATCGAAGTGCGTCATACTTCCCCATTAGCCAAATCATCGTCAACTATCAAGTATACGGCAAGCCACCCATCGTTTCGACCTGCGACTTTGACATTACAGATATCAGTTTCCAAGATATCCCTACACCCGCCGACTTTGCCCTCGAGGCGACCGAAGATCCCGCGATTGGTCTTGAATTAAAACTTCAGTACGATCCCGAGCTATACAATGACAACGAGATGGAAAGATTTCTAGAAAACTTCACCGTTTTCCTTTCCAGTTCGGCCAAAGACCACCGACAACCTATTTCGGAGATCTCCATGTGTGGCAAAAAGGAGCTAGATCATCTAAGTGAGAGCTGCTGGGGCATGAAAGTCACTCCAAATCCTTGGGAAACACGATCGATTGTGAGCAAAATCCTCGAAATTGCCTCCTTATACCCCAACGCGACGGCCATTGAGACGTCAGACGGGGAGATCATAACATATCACGATGTTGTGGCTAAAGCGAAAAGACTGGCCCTTGAACTTGAGGCATCCGGTTGTTTTGGTGGAACTACCGTCGGCGTGTTGTTCAAGCCGAGTATCGACATGGTTATTGCTCTTGTCGGAGCTGCGTTTGCTGGATGCGGTTACCTACCACTTGACCCAAACTTTGCTCCAGATCGATTAAGGCACATGATCAGTGATACAAACGTGTCTTCCGTTATTTTGGATCCCGAATTTAGTTATTTGGTTGATGCCTTAGCGCCAGGTTTGATCAAAATCCATCTCAGGGATAGCGAGAAAAACCAGCCGGGATATTGGCAACAGAAGGAAGCTTTTCCAAATGACCCTTTTTATGTCATTTACACCTCAGTCAGTGCTCCATCCCATCCTCCAAGTACTATCATCATCAGAGATGCATAGTGATTAGAATACGGCCTCAACTAACTCAAGGCATTGGCAGGGAAGCACCGGAAAGCCAAAGGGTGTCGTATTAACTCAGTCCAACGTACAGGCCATGCTGAGTGGACATAATGAGACACACCAGTTAGGTCCAAGCGACAGACTTCTTTTTCTCACATCCTACACATGGGACGTCTCCGTGTCCCAAATATGGGGTTCGCTCACCTCTGGTGCCACCATGCTTCTAGCGAAGGAGGAACTCCGCCAGTATCCAGAACGCCTAGCAAAATTTCTTGCAACATCAGGTGTGACAATCACATACACAACTCCTACCCAATATGCCGCCATGCTTCTCCATGGCAAGCAGTCTCTCAGGAGTTGTAAAAATTATCGAACTGCCATATTTGCGGGCGAGGCGCTCCCTGCCAGGCTGGTTCGAGAGGTTTATGACTTGGGATGCGAGGGTCTGAAAATTTACAATGAGTTCGGGCCAACAGAAGCTACAGTGCAGACTACTTTCTACCTATGCCCATATCCATCCACGGATGATGCCATTCCTATCGGCTACGGTTTACCAAATTGTTCCCATTATGTGGTCGATCCCAACCTGCATCCGGTCCCGGCCACAGTCCTGGGTGAACTTTGCGAGGGTGGACCTCAGATCAGCTCAGGATACATTAATCGGCCTGATGCAACATCTCATGCTTTTGTCAAAAACAATCTAGCTTCGGATGAGATTCTTCGGCTCGGCTGGACGACGCTGTACAGAACTGGCGATCGAGCAAGATTTCTCCAGGATGGACAATTGGAATACAGGGGCCGGATTTCGGGCGATCACCAAATCAAGCTTCGAGGTTACAGGATCGAGCTCGGTGAAATTGAAAACTTGATAATGGAAGCCCTTCAAGACCTCAACCTCGAAGTTGTTGCCGATGCTGCTGTTGTGCCCCGAAGGGTGGCATTGCCGACTGAAGACCCGGAGCTCGTTGATGACCGCCAGTTGATAGCCTTCCTAGCGACTGCACGCCGTGTCTCTAACCGCGACGAGATAGTGAACGCGATTCACTCCTCTTTGGTAGCCAAACTCAATTCCTACATGCTTCCCAATGGCTACCACGTCACAGACGCGTTACCTACACTGCCCAGTGGGAAGAGAGACCGGCGGGCGCTGACGACGATGGATCTGGATCTCGTTTTTCCTACGAACAACTCAAACGCTACTCAATCAAATTCAATCGAAACTAATAAAGGTGGCAAACTTCTGGAAGCCGTCATTGATATTTTCAGAAGGGTTCTAAAGCTGAAGGCCGAGCAGGTAGTCAACGGGTCCTCTAGTTTCTTCGAGTTAGGTGGTCACAGTATGCTGGTCTTACGGCTTGTTTCTCAGCTCAAACGGGGATTTAGCATAAGTCTTGATGTCAGGGAAGTGTTCTCCGACTTGACGCCTTATGGGGTCGCTCGGGTTGTCGCTGACAAGGCTGGACTCCAAACGCCACCTGCCCCAGTGGTGACCGAAGCGTCGGGCATTGATTGGCAGAAAGAAGCATTGCTCCCGGATGAATCAGCATATTATCCTTCTCTAGGAGACAGAGTGGTAACCCAGAGCGACAGAATTCTTCTGACTGGTGCTGATTCAGTGGTTGGCTGCCACCTTCTCGTTCGCCTGCTCAACTACCACCCCAACGTACGCATTACCGTCTTGGGAATTGAGTCTCCGCTTTCACTTCAATTGATTGAGCAAACAATCCAAAACGATAGGCTGATTCTTGTTGATACCAAATCTCTGCATGACCGAGTTGATGTATCGCCAGGCTGTCTAGCTGAGCCAAACCTCGGCCTAGGCGAGGAGGATTTCCGAACGCTCAGCCAGTCTACTACCAGAATATATCACTTTGGCTCCCAGATATCGCTCGTCAAGTCTTTCAACGACTTGAAGCAAGCCAACATCCTCGCCACGCGAGACCTTATTCGTTTGGCAGCGATGAACCCAACTTGTTCCATCCACTACTTGTCATCATGGAGTGTTGCTCACCTGCAACGATGGAAGACGACGAAATACTTGGACGTAGGGTCATCCGACGAAATCTTCAAAGATGAACGAGTACCGGACCATTTCTTCCCAACGGGTAGTGACTTTGCCTACTTTAAAACGCGATGGGCCGCGGAGATGCTGTTAAGCCAAGCATCAGAAAGGGGCATCCCTACAAATATCTATCGTACCTCCGGTCTTGACCACGAGTCCACAAACAGCGAAGGAAACTTCTTCTTGAAACTGGTACAAAGCATGGTTGATACAAGAGCCATAGCAGACTTCGGTCATGGCGAAGGCATCTCTATTGACTTTGTCACCCCTGACTACGTCGCGACCAGCGTATTGCATCTGGCCAAGTTCGCGAAAATAGACAAGGGACCAAGTCAAGTTTTCCACATTCGCAATCCCTCCGCAGTATCGTTGCGCCAACTTCCTGATGTGCTCAGACAGTACAACTCAAGCATCGGCGAGTTCAAGTTTGTGTCGATAGAGAAGTGGCTGGAGCTAGCATCGGAGAACGACGAATTGAACAGCCGCGTGACACAGGCATACCTTGATCTTGGTCACGAGATGTTCTCTTTGGATGATTCCAAGACAAGAAAGCTGCTAGAAACTTCACCAGAGCTTCGCAGCATCCAAGCTGCTCCTCTACCACGTATACTGGTGGATGTAGTGGCATCAGACTAAACAATAGTCTCATCTTTTTAGCAAATATGAGATAAGTGAATTGAGTAGTTAAGCCGGATCAATACATGGTGGGAAGTTGCAGTATTAAACATAAGGTTTTACCTAAAAATATAGATACTATCACACTCCACAGAGAAACAACCCAAACCACCTGAGGAAGAGGCCAGTTTGAATGGATATATTAATAAATCAACGAGAAAAAAGAAAACATGTCCGATATTATTAATCTATACATTGCCCTGCGAAAGTAAATCGCACACTTTATTCATTGAAGGCCATGATCTTCACATACAGACCCCGTCGCAGGGCTTCTGGACTCATTATATCCATCTCTCTACATAGTCGTATATAAGGAGCACGATCCCTATGAAGGCGGGACGATGCGCAAGAGAGCTACCACTTCCAATATTAAATATCAATATTCCCATGAACGGCACTCTCTCGTCACGATGTCGCTTCATGAAAGCCACAACTCATTGCTTAAGAATCGGTGCAAGCATTGTCTATTCATTTCAATCACAACTATGAATCGAGTTGTTATTTCAAGGAGAATCAAAAAAGCCCATTCCACACTCTATTTTGGACAACTACGGGACGGGGAGAAAAAATCAGAGATCGTTGTTCCTGTGACTGATTCATGAGCGTTTATTTTCTTCTTTGTTTTGTTTACATTTTGATTTCGCCCAGGGCGACCTGTTGAGTCCGCATAACCTAGCTCTGTTTCAATCATGTGAAGTTTGCAGCCATCGCCAACGCAAGTCTTCCATCGCTTGTCGTAAGCTCACGCCGAGGTACGATACGAAGAGCATACACGCGCCTTCGCAAGCACCAAGATCATCGCACTCCTCATTTATTACAAACTCGGATCAACAGAACGCCATGTAGACTAACACATTGTTGACGGCGAAGACGCGATCCTTAGCTTCACATCTTATCAATTCCAGAAGTCTATCTCAATTCGTCATACGCGTCGCGCCAGCGGTAGTCAGCAACAGGGCCGTCAATACGAAAAGTGAGGGGACGGTCTTGCGTGCATTCATCATCGACCGGCTCGTCGCCCCGGCGGCGGCAGTGGAGGTTCAAAACAATTCCCCCGCGTAAATCTGCCCTCCTGCATTTGCCCATGTCAGAGCGCTATTCATACTTGTGAAGAAGATCGGATCACATACCTGTCACCAACATCGTGGTAAATCATGAGGAGGATCTCGGGACTGTCGTCACGGGGCAAGAGGGCAAACGAATACTGGGGATTACCGCAAGGCATAAAGGAGACTTCGGGCCATGGCGGATTCGCTGCTGAACACTCGATGTTCTTGTCTTTGTCTCCACTCAGCTTGAAAGAGAGATTCTGGATAGTGAAGCCGACAGGGATCGCGACCTTGTGAAGTTTGAGGTCGGAAACAGTGACCTTTCCTTGTCCTCCATAGTCGGGCCGAGCAGTTACCAACGACGTTAGAAACAGAGTGCAGGCAGCGGAGAAGCGCATTTTTGCATGGATCGTTCTTCTGCGTCAGTTCGTCTGATGTCTACGCGGGGTGTCAAGGTGCTGAATCGCCGCGGGGGAGCCACCAGGCACTTGGGCCTACTTATAACAGGTGGTGCCACACTTCCGCGTTCAATTTTGACCGGGGTGTCAGATTTTACCAGAGGATGGGGTACTTTTGGTGGGAGCGAAACTTCATTCCTCTCCCGTAATAGTGAGTATGCGGGGACCCAAAACGGCCAATTTCTAGATACGTAACCAGACGGTAGCGGACAAATCATCTCATACTTGGACCAGCATATCTTATGCAACGCCCAGTGCACATCACTCCAAGCTCTGGGAACCGAGGTAGGGATACCTAGTCTTGGCAGTCTCTTCCCCGGCAGGCAACTGGTCACGCGCCGGTTAGTCCATCGTCGTCTGTAGGAGAAGCTGGGTTCTCCTGCTCTGCCGATTAATTTATTTCCATGGTATCAATTTTTCGAGCAACGGTACATCCACTATTGGATGCGACTACAAGGAAAGGCCTGGATGGAGAGGAACAGCGCAGACTCGTCTCGTATCCATACTTAGATGATGTTTACAGCTCAGGGCTGATCACTCCACTATTTTCCCAGTAGGATCCCCTTTTCCTGCGGACTAGAACCAATGAAGACGGAGCTTTCAGCCCTTCCTCGCATCCATGGCGCTCAGATCGGCTGCTGCTTGGCCACTGCGGAACTTGAGACAAAAGGGGTTGCAGGGCACTAACGAGTCAGGTCTAAGCCACCTTATGCTTTTCACTCTGATGAGAAATTGAGAAATTCTACTCTACGAACGGAAGAGTAATAGAATACATATCTATGTAGATATATCAAGTGATAAACTTTAGCTTCGGATTTTTTGCTTTTCCAGGATTCTCGGGATTACTTGATGACAGTGAACAACCCAAACTGAGATACCGTAATCATTTATGTAGACGGATAAGTTGGACCCAGAACTGCTCTCTGCGATTTTGGGGGTTAACGAACCAAGCGCCATTTAGTCATCGTGCAAGGCTCTAACCAATTTATTCCAGGGAAAACTTATACTTTGAAGAAACCGATATTATTTCAAAGACATCGTGACGGCATAACTAACCAGCATGGAAATGGGAAACATGATACTGTGATGAGGATGCTGTAGGGTAGCAAAGCTTTACGCGTCAAACACAGCAACCCTGGTTCCGTTCCAGGCAGCAGCCGCGCTAAGTCGATCCGAAAATACTAATTGCCACGCGTGAACTAACGTTTCATCCCGATAAAAACAAGGCAAGAGAATTACGCTCTATTTAGTTTTAATTAGACGCGTTTTGACGCGGTAAGTGGTATCGAACCGACTGAGCACTATCACAGAGAATGAGCATCTTGCAGGGTGGCATTCAACGGATAATTGTTTTTCCCTCACTAAAGAGATTGCAGCAGTAGACTTTGTTGAAACTTGCAAGTACACCACATCCTACCAGGTCCGGCTATCTGGCATATGGCGCAAATGTATTTTCTCACAGCTTTTTCGTTGACCAAGCCTTTTATTTTTCTCAACTCACACATGATATGTAGTATTTCGATCAAGCTCATGCATTTGATATCACTCTTCAAGCCCATCTCTCTGTCATGACACTTGGGCTCCCCCGATCCAACTCTTATACTTGTCTATTCTTCTTCGCGAGTTCCCCCCTCCAAGACGATTGTTGTGGGGTTTTCATTTAATGAAAACACGCCTGAAAGCTTCGCGGTGGCAATAAGATCCTTTGCAGTGACCGTTCGTGTTGTACTGGACATTGTGGTACGGATGGCGTTACTCATGGCATTTTTAATCTTGAGAATGATCAGAATGACCCGCAATAGATGCCTAGAAAGCATAGGATTCTAGCAATACTTACCTGCCGCCCGTTAAGTGGGATAGCGGCTAGTGTATCGAGATCTGCTTCGCTGAGATCCATGGTGACTCGAGAGTTTGATGTAGCTTTGGCAAAATTTTGCCAGATACTCTTCCGCGCTGCGAGGTCCGGAGCATCATACTGAAGAGATAAGTGAATTCGGCCTGTCCCTCACGTGAGCAAATGACTTGATCTATAATAAGGATTCTGGTAGTGTGATTTCACTTCACATACTTTGGAACGCTTGGTCGATGAAGTTAGCATGGTTTGTCGTCAGAATGAGTATCCCCTGATAGTACTCTAGCTCCCGGAGGAAAATGGATACGATTGCATTCCGCTTGATGTCTGTTAACGTGCGCGCGGCGAGGAATACGTCGGCCTCGTCCAGGAGCAAGACTGCCTTCCAGTGGCTGGCAAGCTTGAGTATCTGGGCCAACTTCTTATGGATATCCTCAGCTTCATGGCCCAGGGCGCCACTGGATACCATATAGAGCGGCATTCTGGCCGTTTCTGCTATGGCTTCTGCCGTCAGTGTTTTCCCGGACCCGGGAGGTCCAGATAGCAGGGCGATGAATCCCTTTCCTTTACCTTTAATAAAGTCATCAAACCCAGAGTCGGCGAAGTTGGATGCTATAACTAGTTTTGTCACAGTATCCTTAAGTGATTTGTCAAGTACCAGGGAATCCATGGCGTTCCTGAAGAAAGGATGTCAGAAGCCCGAGCAATAACACGTTGGTTGCGATAGAATGGATCATTCTTACGTGTTCCAGGTAACGTCCCAAACCCTTTCTACGGCGAAACCACCTGGTAGAGTCATTAGCAGGAGATCAGTCATATCGATGGGTCGTCAAAGGATACCCCACATCCCGTCCTGCATTGAGTATCCATACACAAGTCCCGAGACGAGCAGAAGCTGCTCTTTCGATAGTTGTTCAAGCTGAATAGTTACGGGTTCTGTTTCGGGGGATAGTAAAGAAGCAGATGGGCTAGGATCAGATGGAGGGAAACCTCTTCTATGCAATCTTCTGGGTCGCTTTGCTTCTTTAAGACTTTCTGTTAAGAAGTCTCTGGAATCTTTGAGAAGGTCGCTGAGAATGTCCTGTTCCTTCTGGGTATAAGTACTAGTTACGTGATGACAAGGCTGCTTTACTTACATCTTCACTTTTCATGAGATCCGAGATCCATATTCTGCCATGCTGACGAATTTTCTCCAAGTTGAGGCTGAATGTGAGAGGATGAAAAGGGTTTGTCGTTCGCATCATCTTGGGGTCTATAATGACACGACCGCTGAACTTCAATACAGAAATTAGAAACGAATCTAGATTTTAAGAATCAGAGAATCCCGCAACTCACAGGGTATAATTCAAGCTTCTCATGAGGTGTGGCCAATCCAGTGCCTTGATGTTCCTGAAGTTGGAAGCCCACTTTCCAAAATCTAAGAGTTCGGGTGTTGCGTTGTTGGATATGCTCAACCACTTCTTCGCGTCGGGGATGGTACTTTAAGGGTACATAAGGGAGCTCTTCAAGGGCTCTGAAACCCTCGAAAATTGGGATTTTGAGTGATTCCTGTGTGTATCCCATGTCATCGCCATCCCATTCAAGAACCTCAGCTTGCATTACGAAGAAGATCCTCCCGTCAATGGGGACGGTTGCATGGCTGCGCACTCGCCAGATTCGCGTGAGATCCAGAGAATCAATGCCTACGACCAGGCAATCGGGTGGAAGAAGGGCCCAAAGGTACTCAAAGGTGATTGAATGAGGTAACAGTGATGATAGTATCGAAATCATTGTTTCGTACTCCTCTTCGATGTATTTCAAGGCCGCATTCATTTCAAATAAAGCGACTTTGTCTTCGACACTTGAGTAATGCTTGGAGAGGATCTGAAGTTCTGGTTTCGCCCAGAAGAGGAATTCGGGACGAATCTAAACATCTCTGTTAGAATACTGAACCCACTAAACAGGTTATTGAGATGAGATGAACCTCTGTGTTCTCGCTCTCAGTCAGGCCAAAGCCTTGTGCGCCTCTGAATATATTTTGCAATGCATTCCGCAACTTTTGTCCTGGGATCCGTAATTGTGTATTGAAAGTAATCATATCTTCTGTGTATACCCTCAGCGCGTATATTACACACGGCTTGTGCTTTAAGGAGGATTCTCGAGGTTGGGCTGGTTTGCAAACGACATAGCGTCGCCTCACTCTAAAGAAAATGGTGTCAATAATGGGGCCTTTGCAGAAGGAACCTAGCGCAGAAGAAGGATTGCGATTTGGACGCCGAACGGTTTCGAGAGCACCTACTTGTCCCAGCTGTACAGTAGATTAGCAAGAATCAGAGGAGCTTCAACCCCTAAGAGCTATACGTACTATTGGTCTTTTACAACAAATTCTTTGCGATTGAGAGGATCGTCATTTCCTGACTTGACAGGTTCGGCGGGAGCGACGCCCTCATTTCCATTTGGGATGTTTGCTGGCGGTTCTGGCTGCGCAGGAGCATCCCCCTGCTCATCCATGTTGTAGAACTTATCTATGGCTAAGCATACGGATATTAGAGTTGGCTCAAACTTTGGCAGTCCATGTTGCTTACCACTGCCCATATTCAGACCAAATTCGGTCTGCAATGATTGAATGATCTCGGAGGGAACATCCTTCCCTATCTGTATCTTGAACTGTGAGGCATCAAATACGGAGCCAGGAGCAGCCGTCGTTCTCTGCCTGGCCGATTGGCTGATGGAATGGATATTCTGTGCATTGAATGACATGATGCCAAAAAACGACGAGAGAGCGCCCAGTCAAAGACAAGAAATGGTGATGGTGTATGTCTTTGGAAATCTAGAAGGAGAAGACACACATGTGACTTTTTCTGTTTGGATGCATTTGGGGGCTAGTTTACCACGCAAGGCAACGGCGGTTTTCGCAAGGCAATGACGGCTTTTCGCAAGGCAGTTTGGAATGAGGGGATATGCCGTAAGCTGAGGATCCTGATGCTAGAGTGAGCTGCTGCGCCATCTTTCCATTGGACACTGAGAGCGGGGTTATGTTGCGGTGAGCCGAGATGGACACGTTTGTGGGACTTTAGCAATATTGAGGCGGCGTAAGTCGAATATGCACCGAGTCCCTCCTGCCTGGTGGCTCATCTCTCACCCCATTGTACATTCGAAGATTGAGATGGAGGCGCACAGTAAGTCATCAAAACACACTGGTCTTTATCTCTAGCTACGCAGTGGAACTCGTGAGACGCTTCATCAACAGAGTCCAGCCTTCTACCTCAATAAAATGGGTGATTCCAAGGGCCTAAGAGTGATTTGGCCTCCCAATGGCCTAAAACCACCTAACCACACACATGAGTAGGAGTTCGTTCTCCTGTCTCATTCATAAGTGAACTGACCATTTTCTAGCATCGTGTTTGTGCAAAACCAGAGATCTATATTCGACTGGAAGGCAAAGAACGGAGCCATTCTTCCAGTTAAAATTGGATCAGAATTGGAGACAAGTCGTATTTTTGGGTTTGACTATGGTCTGGAGGACGCGAGGATCACCTCTGACGGCTTCTTTGAAAATGACATTATATTCGGCCCAGGTTACGATCTGTGTTCAAAGCTAAATGTCGTGAAGAGTATAGACAAGGTAAGTGTGACAATACTCCTAATATCAAGATACGGAGTAAAGGTTTTGACCATTATAACAGGAGCACATCCCGATAACCTTTGTTGGCCATTGCGTCGGCGGTGTGGTCGTCAAACATGTGGGTGCGAGCGAGTCCGCGATTAATCATGACCATCTAACTTAAGTAACAGGCACTCTGGATTTCCAAACACAGACCTCAGCTGGGAGCCATCTTGAAACAAACAAGCCACGTTATCTTTGTCGATACGCCTCATTTTAACTTGAATTGGAGCCTTTGGAAAATTTTATCAGCTGACCCCCAAAGGGAAAGCCGTGGCTGTTGGCAACTATGGTCAACCGCTGTTGATAGTGCACAAGAAAAATTTCGGAAGCTTGCTTGCTGCTTTAATATCTCGTCGGCGTTTCTAGCTTTGAGAGGCCCTGAAGTACGTATTCTCAATCATCCAAGATTTGGATGCCAACTGACCGTTATTGTTCGCTGCTTTAGGCATATCTTGATGGAGATACCTTGGAAGATTCGCCTAACGGAAGGGTTTTCGAATTTCCCGTGTCTGAAAATCATCAAGGCCAAGACCCTATCAATGGAGATTTCATTTCGGAGTGGCTGCTCGATTGCATAAGAGAAACTAAATTTTGCTTGACAAGAAAAAGTGCCCACATTCTTAAAATCAAATCCTGGCTTGAATTCCAACCCGAGATCATCAATGCTCATACATATGAGCGAAATCTTAGGCTACGATATTCTGGCACCGGAAATTGGCTTTTGAACCATGCATCCTTTCGCCAATGGACTAGCGATGGGGTTCAGAATCCAATCCTTTGGTTAACCGGTCCCGAAGGATCTGGAAAGTCTGTACTTTCTTCAATAATCGCTCACCATATATCACAGACACTCCAGGACCCGGCCCCATATATCAACTTTTGCTCTCAAAAGCCTCGTTCGGCTTTTCAACTAGCCTCCTTATTGGTTTTGCAACTTGTCGATTTTGCAATAGAGAAACACGGGGGTGTAAGCATCGAAATTCTCCACGTAATTGAAGAGGAATCGAGTCGGCTCCAACGAATTCACCGCCTGCTTAAGATCCTTGTATCTCAGTTCCAAAGGGTCTTTTTCATTCTGGATGGGATCGACCATATGGGCCTGCCGGAAGGAATGGAATTGCCTTGGAGAGCGCACGAGGTGGAGAGAACAACACAACACATGGAAACCACACTCAAGTTTCTCATGGACTTGGCTCGTGACACAAACTTTGCTTCTGTTCGAGTGTGGTGTTCTTCGCAAACTACTAGTAGGATGAATAAACTCCTAATGCAAAATTCAGCTGCTACACGATTGCGCATGGAAGGCAATGTACTTGCGGAAGATATTAGGAGATATATCAACCATCCTATCAAACAAGAACACAATGAACTGACCCACAAAGACGAAAATTCGGAAAAAATTTCCTTGTTGATCCCCAAAATACAACAAAACTTTCTCTTAGCTTCACTGGTTAGGAAAGTCTTGCGTACAAGGAGAAGCGTCCTAGGAGAAATAGAAATGAATTTCGACCCAAACCCAAGAGACTTGGATGCGATCTTCAATAGGACCTTGGGTGCTATTTACCATTCACACAAGTCCCAAAAAGAGGATTCATCATTCTCTTGGTTGTGAGTTTGAGCTGAGCGCGAGATACTTGTATCGAGACCTTTACTGATGCCTACCTAACAGGGAGTTGCTCTCGCTAGTTACATTTGCGAAAAGGCCTCTGCGACTAACCGAAATCGAAGATGGCTTTAGTTGCTTAAAGTCTGGAAATAGCCTTGTTACAGAAGAAATCGTCCAGAATTGCAAGCCATTTCTCACATTTGTTCCAATGCCAGGAACTTCGAGAGACGGATTCCTTCTGATATCGAATAACTCCGTCTTGCGCTTTCTTTTAACCGTTTCGACAAGCTACGTGTCGAAAGAAGAGACTGATCGGATTAGCCCTCTTGTGATCGCACAGATGTGTCTTCAGTGGCTTAAAAGCCCAGTGCTCAAGCGGAAGACAAGCAACACCGAAATCAGCTCAGCATTCCTTCCTTATGCTATAAAGTACTGGGCGCAGCATGTAGATGCGGTTTGGCCATTGATTGCCGCGGAGACAAAATCTTTTGTGCAATCTCCTCGGTTCTTGGAGGTTATTCAAATTCAAAGTCAGCTGCTTGAAGGATATTTGACAAGAAATTTTGACAAGCCTAAGGATGCCCAGTCCACGCCATTGTTGAATTATTTGCCATCGGACCCGGAAATGAAGGTTCTGGAAGGGAATTACCGCTATTTCCTGAGAGAATGGAGTCATTCCCTGCGATCGGAGCCCCTGCAAGAAACTTTACATGAGAGCATGTCGAATTGCTTCTGGGGAGCACTAGGGGCATCGAATTTTCTAACCCAACTTGGCGCACAAATCGAAATGAATCGAAGTTTCCTCCTGGAAGAACGTCCTGTTGAGAGTAGCGAAACGAGTTCCGACGGATCATTTAGATACTTCCAGACAATTAGTGCTGATGGCAGCCGAATAGCCGTGTGGAAGTTACGAGTATTGAGGCAAGTGAAGTTGCTGATCTCTTAATAAATGTTCCTTGAGTGATCAATCCGCTGACTTCTTAAGTGAAACAGTGAAAAAAAAACCAAATCCGATCTCGTGGAGTTTACCAGAGAGTCCTGGATGGTTGATGGACGGAGAGACCCTTTCCAGTACGGTGCCCAGGAGCGTCTCACGAGCACCCGTCAGCGAATTCGATGGGATAATTATGACTCTACTGGATCTCATGAGAGCCTCCTTGTCCCAATTCTGGATTATTCATCAAGGCTACCGATCTTTGAGGGCTCCAAGTATGGACAAAGCGTAAGGATTGGTGCGCAAGTTTTCCGACGAGGTCGGAAGGGCCAATGGACCGCCGACACGTCAGACGAGGATGGGTTCGTACCTTACTGGGAAGACATCACCACATCTGGGCCTTATACAGTGTGGTCCCGTCGAAAACGCATCGATCTTGAGATATTGGGTGGTCTTGGATCCCTGCAATCGATACTGAAGCTCTCATCCGGACGGATAGGTGAAAAAGAGGAAAGTTCTCAACCATCTACTGAGTCAGAGTCCTCAGCTACCGAGTCTACCGCATCCCAAGTGAGTACTGATGCCATCGGAGATGACTCTGATGAAGACAAGAGTGAAACCGAAATATTTGATTTGAGGCGGTACGAAGAGCTCGAAAATATATCTTCTGCTGAGGAGCTTTATGATATTTCCGGATCCGAAATTGATGAAGGCAACTTGAAGTGGCAGAAATCTCATTCTTTTGCTCGTGGCACTATAACGATGAACGATTCAACCAAAGAAGCGCACATACAGGAGATCTTTCATCCCATTCTGCCGATGGCGGACACAAACAATCATTCCAGAGCGCCATCAGAGAGTGATTCCTCCGTTGGTGCTGATGCTGATGATGAGGACTCTGACTCGGGGAAGGAATATATTGAAGCACGAGATTCTGATTCAGAATCAAACCATAGCTCATCCTCAAACTCAAGCTCAGAGAGTAGGCATTTACTCAGGTGCGATGTGTGTGATAATCATATCCCTATTGCCGACAGTGAGAATTCCGAGCTAGAGCTATGCTATCAGTGCAACCGCTGTGTTTCGGATGACTCTTACGATATCTGCTGGTCTTGCTACAATAAGGGAGCATGGTGCGCCAATCCAAGTCATAAGCTCCGTATCTTAGCCTCCAGCCGAGGCAGAGGGTTTAGCCCAAGAGAAGAAATTGTCCGAGATGAAGCGGACCCTGTCCTTGACATTGTTATTGAGAAAAGCAACCAAGGGAGTCACGCCGGCTTGTTGTCCGTGTTTCGATATTCTCGGCGCAACAAAGACATGTTACACAATTCAAAGCCTATCATCCATCCTTCTCACCCTCTGGTTGTCTACCCGCTGGATTGCCAGAAGTTTCTGTTTGGGAACCTTGAAAATAACACTTATGTCGTCCACGAAGTACCTTTCGATACTTCGGAAACAAACCAGACGAGTGCCGACACCTGCATTCCTGTGAGCGTTCATATGTCTTTCTCATCATGTGGTCGGTATGTCCATGTTCTACGTATCACAGCACGCAGAGAATCTATTTGGTTTGGAGCGACCAGGCTCCATGTGAGAAGTATTACGCTTAGACTCTCAGCAACTCATCCAGCCTCCGGGAAGCCCCGGACAGAACCTTTTTCTTCTGGAGCGGATTTAGGAGACTGGCCCAATCTGATGCGGCAGTTTCCCTCTGCTATTACATGGACCAATACCCATGCGTACCTCTCTCTGAGTGGCACATTCCTTCGGGTATTACGCTTTGATCTACAATGTTCATCCAAGATTAGAGAACAGACAGCGTATACATTGGCTGCTACCATAGCATTACCTCAGTCCGCCACGTCAAGGCCTGTCCATTACTTCCCTCCCTATGGTGATGGAGTAGCAAAAGTGATACTTGGAAGCAGCCAAGACCATGAGAATCAGCCGCCTATGGTGGTATATCTTGCTTATCAACTGGGAAACGAATGGGAAAAGGTTGAGAACCAAACCCTTTCTCCGACACCCGCATTAGACCCAAAGGGAAGCATGTTCGTGGAACCAATGGGTATTGAGGATGAGCATCATGCGCATCCAAGAAAACTCGGCCCTGATGAGAAAAAGGAGCGTCATTTCGTCGGATCGAAAGATGTCGACAGAGCAAGGAAAGCGGCAGTTAGAAATGGCAGTTACTGCCCTTCTTGTTTCGATCTTGGAATGGGAATGCTCGCGCTTTATCGACCACATGGATTTGATTTGCCAATTATCGACCTTAACCCTGACCCTGATAATACCAAGGCAGGAAGAACTCCCCTGGCATGGAGAGTACCTCATGAAACGCTTCTCACTGCATTGGAGTCAGGTTGCCAGTTTTGCTGCTTTCTGATATACCGGCTGTTGGGAAGTAGTTCGCGAGTGTACGGTCCATTCCTTGGTAGTACTGATCTGGCGTGTTGTTCTCAAGGAACTGTTAAACCAGACAACACCTTAAGACAAACAATCTCCGGACTACGGAACATGCGGTGGTTAGCTGATCCAGAGGAGCAGGTACTGAAGTTTCTCTGTCAACCCCTCGACCAGGATCCGACCTGCCGCACATTTACGAAAATGTCCGTCACGATGCCGGGGGTATGCACCAATCGGGAGGTACCTCTCCCCGGGTCAGATACTAAATTTGCACCAATCATGGTTGGCATTGAAGGCCAAGACCAAGATTTGGACGCTATTAGTACAATAACCACATTCATTCATACAGACGAGTCTGACAAAGGGGTCCCAGAATGCACCCTGGAACTTTTTTCCCTTCCAGGTAAGTATAAATCAGGCTTCGATTACACTGGTATGGTTTCTCACGGTATGCGTATAGATGACGCAGCTCATGAATGGGTACCGACCAGACCAATCAACACCTCTCCCGGGAGTGACCAAAACCTGCATGTTATCAAAGGCTGGTTGGAAGAGTGTGACCAAAACCATCCATTCTGCCAGCGGACTGGCAGCAAACCCGTATCGATACCAACAAGGCTACTTGAAATTATTGATGAAGATACCGTATGCCTCGTTAACGCTGTTGGAGATAGTACACGGTACATCGCTTTGAGTTATTGCTGGGGCCCTGCTTCACAGAATAATTGCCCGACGACACAAGACAACCTGTCAAGTAGATCCTATGGAAGGGAGGGAATACTACGTGATGGCCTCCCCGCCGCCATCAGAGATGCCGTATATATTGTCGAGAAGCTCGGCATCAAGTACATTTGGGTTGACGCCCTGTGTATTGTTCAAGATTCACAAGAGGATAAGAGTCGGGAGTTGGCAAGGATGGGCCAATATTACGGTGGTGCTTTCTTGACAATTGTAGCAAACACTTATCACTGCAATCAGGGATTTATTGGCGAAATCGGGAGGTGCAAAAAACACACAGATTCTCCACTTCCTAGAGACCTTGTGCCTTTCAACGGAATTTTCTGGTCGGATCATGATACAATGGGCCGATTTGGAACCATACTCCTTCGCGATGAGAACCCATACCTCCTGTCAAAGGAACCAATCTCTAAGAGAGGATGGACGTTTCAGGAACGTCTACTCTCAAACCGCGTCCTCTCTTTCGGCAGTCGTGTTATGTGGTCGTGCCTTGGCCAAACAGCCACTGATGGCGGCATCCAAGACTGGTCTTTTGACGAACATGACCCGGATGGCACAATTCGAGAATTTCAGAACGAATTGGCTAAACTTGAAAAACGAAGCACTCTCGAATCAGGCAGTTCCAAAGCAGAAAATGATGGAAGAGCTGGAAAATACAGTCTCTGGCATAAAATAGTAGGCAATTACTCGAAACGGGCCATCACATACTCTGAAGACAAGTTTCCAGCCATTGCAGCAGTAGCAGAGCAATTTTCAAAAATTAGCGATGACGAGTATATTGCTGGGCTCTGGCGACGGAATTTTGAAACCGATCTGTTATGGACTACACCATCACCGGGCACTACGCGTTCTGAGAAGTGGCGAGCACCGTCGTGGTCATGGGCGTCTGTGGACGACCCGATTCTCTATACGAATCTTCCTGGGAATGACGCAAGTTTGTTGGCTGAGATCACAAAGATAGATGTGTCCCACAAATCTCTCATCGTGCCGTTTGGAGAGATCAGTTCGGCAACACTCGAGATCAAGGCTCCCTGCATTGATTCAAACGCCAGCAATATAGCTAAAATGATTGAGCCCTGGTTTCCAACCATAGGCTTAGAAAACGAGCGAAATATGGTACTCAACTTTTTGAGTGGAACAGGGAAATACGGAGAGGAGCAGAAGGTGGAATTACCGAAAGAGGTCGCCTTACTTCTATTGTATGTCGAATACAGCTCTTCATCTCCAGATCCGGTTGCTACGGCTGAAGAAGAATCACACGCGAGCGAGAAATATTTAAAAATATGGGGGCTGGTATTGAAACCGGTCAACCATACTAGAGACCAATATGAGAGAATTCTTGCCGTCTCTGGGCTAAGGATTAGGGTCGTGGGAGCGGACACGCTCTTGTCAGTGAAGAAGGTTGTGAGAATCGTATAGCGAGGCAGGAAGAACATAACCAACACACCCTATTGTTAGACTAACAAGAATCTTATTGAGTGATCACTATATTGAAACGCCAACGTTCAAATTGCTCAGCGAGATTAGCTGCGGCTTTTTCTTGCACGTCTAGATTGTGGAAACCAGAAGGCAATTGGAGAGACACCACGGTAAACTCACTGACGTGAAGCTAATATGTAAATACCCGCTTTACAAGCCTGGAGTTTCGTGTCAGAAACTCATAATATCACTTTATTTTTGGGGCTCTCTATGGGTAAACTCATAATCGATCTCAACGATGAAAGCGAGACAAACCCATCTAGGATACTTGGTTGCTCACGCTTATATCAGACCTCGATTCACAACTGTGGGGCGACAGCCGAGACTCTCTACAGATAACTGAACCGGGCCTAGCGTAAGGCAGCATAAGGAGGCGCAGTCAAAGTGCGAGGCCAACTGTTCTTCATCCACTCTCCCTTTCAACCGCATCAGCTAATTCCTCAGCACTCGCCGTAATATTCGTTAATTTGATAAACAACTGACTCGAGCAATACAGCGAAGAAATCTCTCGTTTTGACTCATGAGGTGCGACCTCGTCAATTTCCCGTCTCCATTTTGTCCCGTCATCAGCATATATGTGCCACGTCGCGTAGATCCAACTAACGTCAAAGATGGCCCACATCCTATCTCTTCCTGTCGAAAGCCTGACCGACATTCTGGGCATTCTTATGCCATTTAGATCATCGAAATGGAATGGATTCGATGAAATGAAACAAAGCTTGCATCTTCGCCTAGTATGCCGTAAGTCAACCCCATACAGTTTTCTTGTCCAAGCGCCCTTGATGATCGACGATGCCTCTTTTCACATCCCCCCATTGAAGCTGCGAGCTGACGGAATTATCCTTGTTAAGGGGACTTTGAAAGCATTGTTTCTCGGATGGTACTCCCAAGAAAGGGTCGCACTTTTGTCCTCCCGGAAGTGTGTCCGAGTAACAGCTATACTATGGCCTGGCTCGTCTGTATGAAATGCCTCCTGGATGACATGCAGAAAGGTTCGGTTACTACATACTTTCGGCAATGGGCGGCATTCATGGCGGCGCAGAGCACATGGAATAGAGATGGCCAGCCTATCAGTGAGATTGAATGGTTGAGAACTGTCTGTAGGTCTGCTGTCGAATCACAATCTCGACATTCGGATTTAGCAGCACTTCTTCAACACAAAGAGGGTGGGGTATCGTCTGGCCTAAAGATAGATTTTGGCCTCCCTCTGCATCTTCTTGAAAGACAGAAGCATGAATTAAACGGTGATAGGGTTGGCATAATGAGAGACGCCGTAGGCGCTCTTCACATTGCTGCACATCAAGGAATTCATGCAGCTGTTAACACACTGCTCATTGCTGGAGCCGATCCTGCATATAAGCATCCGATTTTTGGCTACCCAGAAGACAACGCAGTTTATGGCGGCCATCTCGGAGTTGTGTCCTTATTACATAAATATGGAAGCACGTATGAATCTCGCACGCGCCCTGCCCGCCTACTCTCTATTGCTATCAAGAGAGACTACACCCAAATTTTCAAATTCCTGCTGGACTCAAGCCCCTTCCTTTTTGACAAGGTTGACATATATGGCTGGATGGAAAGAGCATGTGAGCGTGGCAATATCGAAGCCATTCGTGAGCTTTTCTCATGGGTTGATAAGTCGTCTCCCCGGGAAGAGGGAGATTGGGGTTTGATAAGCAGACTTCTCTGCCGTCCCAAGCCAGTCGAAAGTAAAGACTCCCCAAGTCACGGAATACGCCAAGAAGACCAGCAGCGCCCTCAGAACATTGTTCAAAAAGCAATACAGCATGGCCATCCCGAAATCGTTCGGTTCCTTCTCCGTCGACATGAATTTCGCCCGACGAAAGCAAAAGATATACGGGAGCCCTTATTCACAGCCTGTCGGCAAGATCGAGGAGATATCCTCACAGTTCTACTGGATCGCTACTATGTGGACCGGAGCGTTTTAGCCTTGCTTTTACGTGATGCAGCATACTTCAGCAGGGTCTCGGTCATCCAAGCGCTCTTGGCTAAGCCAGATATCAGGGCAGTTATCGGGCCTTACTCCATGCAGATGACTTTGTTGTTTGCCATCAAATATGGCTCCAAGGATGCCAATTCTTTGGAGATTGTCCAGGTCCTACTGTTAGAAGAGGGTGTTGATCCAAATTCATGTCATGGGTGTACACCACTGGAGGCCGCCGTAGAAAGAGATGATACGGCCATGGTGAAGTTGCTTCTCAGCCACTCAAAAGTGAACCCAAATACCAGAGGTCATGAGCATAGCCCCCTGTGCAATGCTGTGCGGGGGAAAAGATCGGAAATAGTACGACTACTTCTCGAGCGTTCAGATACAGATGTGAATCAGGGTTGCTCAGATGTCGAGGATTATGGCGACGCACTTCGATCTGCAATTCAGCTTGGTGACGTACTCATTACAAGACTGCTCCTGCGTCGGAAGGACATCGACGTGAACAAAGCCGGCAAGCACCGCCCCCCTTTGGCTATTGCAGCTTCTTGTGGAAACAGTGAAATCATCTCAGAGCTTCTCAGACACCCTGGCATTGATCCGAACCATACATCCATCTCACGAGAGCCGCTCATGGTTCATGAGATGGCAAAAGGTAGCTGGAATTTCGAAATGACATCATCCGAAACCCGATATGGTTCAATCTCAGACTCACCATTACTATTGGCAGCACAAAACGGCTGCCTGGACGCCGTCAAATTGCTATCAGAAGATTCACGTGTGTTTACATTGTCTTTAGATGAAACTGGGAGAACACCCCTGTGGTGGGCAGCCCACAAAAGTTCGGCAGATCTTGTCAACCTTCTACTGGAGAAGGACGGCGGAGAACAGATCAACAAACAAGACTTCCAGGGTTGGACGCCCTTGCATGTTGCGGTGACCCAGAAATGCTTTTCCGCATTCCTTGTTTTACTATCTCATCCGGATATCGAACCAAATATAGTAACTAAAGATGGGTGGGCACCATTTCATATGGCCATAGCTGGTGGGATGGGCTTAATGGTGAAAGCGCTTCTTGAAAATCCGAAAGTTAACTGTGAGCAGAGGGTGAACAAGGCTGGCATGACCCCCCTCGGGTTAGCGAAGGAGATAGGAAACCAAGACGTAATTGCTTTGGTATCAAAATCGCTTCGCACACGCCCAATTGCTGGATCCAACTTGGTGGTTGAAACAGAATCAAGATGAGACAGGGACCGAGGAGAGACTTCCTATGATTTAAATAGTGACGAAGGAAGGTGTATAATGAAATAAGCTATATTCAATGTGTGTAATTGCAGTGACTAGACTTGGAGCAGATGCCCGTATGTTTCTACGAACGAAGAGACTACTCCAATATATCCATCTAACTCTTCCTTTGTTGTTCCAAGAACAATACTCAACATCCCCCGCTCGGTAATCCAATAGCCCCTGCTGATGCACCAATACCAAAAGAGCTTCTTGAGGGGGTTGACGTTGTGATTTTCGATATCCGACTCTTTGCTAGGGCGGACACCATTATCGAGAAAATGAATAGTTAAGACGGCGCCCTTTCCAATGACCACCATCTTTGTGCCTCGAGAGATTTCTTGAAGCTGCCCACGGAAGTAGTCTCCCAGGGAATTGAGCTTCAGACAAACATCTTTCGTGTAAATTTGAGTCAATCCTACATACCCGCAGGACATAGCCAGTGTGTTGTTGTTAAAAGTCCCTGAATGCGGCAAGCTATCGGGCGATCTCGGGTCGTAGGCGGCAAGAAGATGCTCTTTACCACCAAAAGCGCCGAAAGCGAGACCACCTCCAATGTATTTACCCAGGGCTGTCAGGTCAGGGTCGAGGGAAAACTCGCTTTGAAGACCAGCGGGATGGAGACGGGAGGTCATCACCTCGTCCAGAATAAAAACAACGCCACAGCTCTTTGCTGTTTCTTGAATGGCGTGTAAGAATTCGTGTGTGGCAGGGATGCAGCCTCCCGCTCCCTGCATTGCCTCTACAATAACAGCAGCGGCATCGGGAGTGTTTTGGATCAGATTTTTTACCTCTTGCACGTCGTTGTACTCTCCCAGTACCCAGTCAGGTTTGTCAATGGTATTCTTCGCTATACCGTGAGCAAAGCTGAGCACTCCGCCGTGATAGCCACCGCGAAAAGCGATAACCTTCTTCTTCCCAGTCATATGGCGGGCGATACTGAGGGCATAGATGTTTGCTTCGGTGCCAGAGTTGCAGAACCGGACTCGTTCGATGCTGGGAAAGCGCTCACAGAGGAGCTTCGCGAGCGCAACTTCATGTGTCGAAGTCGCTCCAAAGCTCACTCCTACATCCTCGTAAGTCGAGAGCAACGTCTTTTTGATGATCGGGTGTGAATGTCCGTATAGACCAGCTGTCAGTTCGCCGACAAGATCGAGATATCTAAGGGAAAATCAAGGTCAGTAAGAGCTTGGATAGAACTGATGGATGTACCTCATACTCGTTTTGATCGTGATCCCATAATCTGTTCCCTTCCCCCTTCGCCATGAAAATTGGAAATGGCTCATTAAAGAGGACGGATCGAGTGTTTCCACCAGGCAAGAAATCGACGGCTTCTTCAAAGTGCTTCTTGCTCGCCGGAAGGCGGTCGATGTATGAATTCCTCGCTAATGTGAGGGCGTCTTCCAAAGATTCGAGAACTTCTCTGGGCGGTGGTAAGTCAACGGTAGGCGCTTTGGGGAGGTCTCCCAGCGCCCTGGGCATAAACGTTGCTTCAGCCATAGTGGTCTATCTTTGTTCGAGTGATGATTGCAGATTGGTCCTAGACACATCAGTACGCCAGCTTTCCTGATTAAAATGCGACCCGATGCACAGTTGCCCGACTTCCGTTATTTAACAGATGTAGGCCGACGGATCGGACGGCCACAAATCAACGGTAAATCCGCTACGTTCCGTCGTGCTCCGTCTCTTATCGCGGAGTCCCACTCTTATCGTACCCAGATCGGATAAGATAAGATCAGATAGCGGGTTCGACGGAATTGCCGCTTCTCGCTCCTCTTCAATCTTATTACCTTGCAACATTACGCACCTCATCCCGTCCGGGAGCCGCAGGCGTTTCCGCGTAAAGATTCTAGCTGGTCCAGATCGATGGCGGATACCAGTCTCCCCGACAGAAGTACGCCTACGCCCAAGCGGCAACGCAGGGCAGCGAGAACTGCATTAGCATGCACATTCTGCAGGTAGTTCCCCAGATTCTGGACCAAAGCTTGGGTTTCTCAGATTGCCAATTCGACTAATGTCGATAAAGGAAGAGAAAGATTAGATGCTCCGGAGAATGGCCTACATGTTCAGCTTGTGCAGCCCGCAAGAAGACTTGCCTCTATCCCGGACTTCCTCCGGCAAGTGAATCGCCAAGAGTCAGTTTGCCAAGTATTGAGAGTCTTGAGCCAGAAATTCATAACGGAGAGTATGAATATGTCTTTCGTTCAGTTAGGCACAATCATCTAACATGAACTTAGATTACCGTCAAAATGTATCCGCCAAAAGGTCATCTCCTGCTTTCGAGAAATGTTTACGCCAACATTTTTCAATTTCATTCCACCCCAACAACTGGTCGAGGACGAATTTGGGGATAATTTACCTTTATCTCTCATATTATGCATTACTGCGCTTGTCTCAAGGTCAGAAGATACCAACATGGCAGAAACAATCATTCTCTAAACCAAGTATCTTAGATCTATCCCTGAAATTAGCTCCGGCGGGGCATCTTTTCATGCCGGCGATCACTTTGCTGAATTGGCAAGACGAGAGCTTGCCTCAACGTACGAGGAACCTTCTTTGAATACCATTCAGTGCTGTCTCATACTTTGTGTCTATGAGATTGGTGAAGGGTCTGAAATTCGAGGATGGCTACGGCTAGGCCATGCTGTGAAATTAGCTCAGCTTCTCCAACTTCACAAACAGGACACAAACCTTGGGCTCATGGACTGGGGACGTTCTGCTACTCCCTTATCACCAACCATCTCTGAATCAAAACGCCGGACTTTCTGGTGCTGCTTTTGTCTCGAACGCCTGCTGGCCAATGGGCGTGACCGAATTGTCACGTTTTCCCCCGATGATATCACAACGCAATTCCCGCAGTCCGACGAGAACTTTATCTATGGGCACCAAGTACAGACATGCACATTGAGTTGCACTGACTGGTCAACTGAGACGCACAATCACGTCGAAAAGGAGACTATCATGGGATATACAATCAGAATTGTCCATATTCTTTCCCAAATCATCAGCTGGAATGGCAGGGGAGGCCGGCATGTCGACACGAGCTTCCCGTGGCTGACTGGCACCGCCTTTTACAGACTTGATGAGGATTTGAATCGCTGGAGATCCATAATACCGGTCTTTTTACAGTACTCTCCACATAACGCGTCTGCAATAATCGCCCTGGGGAAGGGCAAGCCATGGTCAATGATGTGGATGGTGTATTTTCAAGCAAGGGCATACCTGCATAGAGAGTATTTGCCTTTTACGCCACAAGAAGAGTATGATCCATTAAAAGGCAAGGCCCATTCAGTGTGCACTTTTAGGATACTGGTATCTGACATCAAGAAACTTAGGCCCGAGCGATGGACCTGCACTCACGGCTGCTGCACCGAAAGATTTTTGGTATAGCTCTGCCGCTGCGATGATTGAGAGCGCTAATTCAATATCAAACTTGTACCAAATCATGAAAAAGAGAGATTTATCGGCTTCTGCATACCCAATCCCTGGGCTCGGGTTGCTCACTGCGGCGAGTGTTCATGTCGTGTATTCTATATTTTCCTGGGATAGCATGAGTAACATTTTAAGTCCTGAAGAAAGCCGGTCCTATTTAAAACAGGATTTGGATGCGTTCAATGATATTGGCCAACGATGGTGCCTCGCTATACACTGGGTAAGTCAGGAGATAGTTGTTCCAGCATTGTACCTATCAGCACCTAACAAATACCTACAGATGAGACAAATCTCATTATTCTACAAGCTAAACCTCCTCACCAAACAGTCGTGGGCAAACAACAATGGCAACGACATATCTTCTATGAACGTGAAGGAGATAAAGGACGGCATCATGAATTTCGTTCGCCAAATCAGTCTCAAGGATCGCCAGACACGTGATGTTAACCTCAAGCCAACATTTGATTTCGACGGCTGGGTGAGCGCTATGCAAAGTTCGGTTAACCAAGAACAGGGAATGGAATTAGAAGGCGAGCTAGAGATAGTTGAGAGTGACTCCCTTTCAACGGTATATGTGGAGGATTTGCAGGTTGGTCTTTTGAACAATGTCTCGGGTATGTTTTATCTTGACGGACTGGCCGAAATGGGGTTGAGTGGAGATGTCGACTCCCTGGTCGAGGAATGGGGGCAATCTGGATTAGAGTGAAGTCAAAGTAGTGATATTTTACGTGACAAAGTTTGGTGTTATGGACGCGGCTCGCATATTCATGGCATCTAAGATGGGTTAGGTTATCATCGGTCTAGAATAAACGGTACATTTCCGCAGTCCACGAAAGCAGGACTCCTCTTTTACCCTTGGGTCAACCTGACCACCAACCATTTCTTTATCCTCGGCCGGGCTAGTATCATGACATTTGGTTCCTTTGTCTCTACTTAGTACTTGGTACGCCTAGATGATAATCGTATCTCATGAGAATAGCTCTATCTTAGGAGCAAGAACCGCCGCTATCCGAGAACATCAACAAAGATATGATGCGTACTACATCCCGGAACCCAGGACTGTCCCCTAGATAAAGTGAACCGATATCTGAGATTAAGTTGGGTGGCTACTTCAAAAATGTGAATTTCCAAGGCGCCTGAGACCTAAACCATGCCACTAGCTTTGTCGGTAGAGGGTTCGGATAAGCTCCCCTCACCTCATCTTGGTCTTGTCGGTCGAGATAAGTCGCTGCCAGAAGTAGAGACCGAGATAGCTTGTGGGGAAATATCTAAATAGTTCATCTGCCGAAAAGTGGAGAGGAAGCTTCAGAGGAGACGGAAACACTCGCGTCCAGCCAACGGAGTTGCCGCCCCCGGTAACTATCAGTGCCGGAGATATCGTTCCCCCAGCCTAGCCCCAAGATAAGAAAACTACTAAACCCCATCCATCACCTATAGGGCGATTCGGATTCAATACAAGAACCCCTGGGTCATCTGTCAATGTAGAATTTAATGCCCTAGAACGACACATCTACTCCCAATCCACCAACTCAACTCCAACCACAGCTAGTTAACCTGACATGGAAACTCATCAGGAGACCAAGGACGACTCCAAGTCGCTCAAGATGGAGACTCGCTCAAAGGTGTCTGACGTCGAAGATGGCACCGTTGCAGAATTGGACGAGGGCGAACAGTTCCTGAGAGACAACGGCATCAGTAGTGCACATCTCCATGCACTCATCAATGACGAGCATGCTGTCAAGAAGCTTGTACGGAAGGTGGACATGCGAATTCTTCCGCTTCTAGCTGGAACCTACATGATGCAGTACATCGACAAACAGGCTCTTTCGTATGCGGCCGTTTTCGATCTCTTCACCGATACCAACATTACGCAGACCCAGTACAGTTGGTTTGCGAGTATGTTCTATCTTGCATACTTGATTGCCGAGTACCCGTGGAGTTCGCTCGCCCAACGCACTCTGATGGCCAAGGTCGTCTCTGGCTGCGTGATTTCATGGGGAGCTGTGCTCATGCTCACGGCTGCGTGCAACAATTTTGGCGGCTTGGCTGCCTGCCGCTTCTTTCTTGGTTTCTTTGAGGCACCAATCACCCCTTGCTTCATCATGATCGTCAGTATGTGGGTAAGTTACATGGTCGAATCATCAACCAAGTCAAATTTGGTCTGACGTTGCATCCTAGTATACCAGAAACGAGCAGCCCTTCCGAGCCGGCATTTTCTATAGTTGCAATGGTGTCGGCTCTATGCTCGGAGGACTTCTCTCCTACGGCATCGGACAGATCCACTCATTCCCTGTCTGGAAAGCGATTTTCCTCCTTTGCGGCGGCATCACCATTGTCTGGGGCATTGTCATGTTCCTCTTCCTGCCTGACAACATCCTCAGTGCAAAGAACTTTACAGTTGAGGAGAAGGCTACCCTTATCGGACGTGCGAAACTCGGCAGAACCGGAATTCTCAATCGTCACATCAAGATATATCAAATTAAGGAAGCTCTGTGTGACCCTCAGATTTGGCTGCTCACCCTATTCATGCTTCTCAACGAGATCATCAACGGTGGTATCTCTAATTTTGGCAAGCTCATTATCAAGGGTCTGGTGAAGGATCCTCTCTTAACTACCGTTCTTGGTATTCCCCAAGGCGCCTTCCAGGTCTTCTGGATCCTCACAGGCACTTTCCTTGCCTCGAAGTTCCGCAATTGCCGAACGTACGTGATGATGGCCTATCTAGTACCCACCATAATTGGTGTCTCACTGATGTGGAAGCTCGACCGACAGAACTACAAGATTGGAGTCCTTATTGGATACTACATCTGTGGAGGTTTTGTGGCCTCGCTCGTCGTCGCTCTCCAGATGCCAGCAGCTAATCTTGGAGGCTACACCAAGCGTGTTACCGGCACGGCTATCGTCTTTGCAGCATACTGCATCGGTAACATTATCGGTCCCCATGCTTTCCTTGAAAAGGAGTCACCAACGTATCCCACTGGCTGCGCTGTGGTTCTTTCGTGCTCGGTGGGGCAGGTGGGCATTGCTTTCTTGCTCCGTATGTTGCTTGTTTATAGAAACAAGAAGCGAGATCAAACACACCCGGCTCTGGCTGAAGAGGATATCAATGCCGCGGATGAAGTGTCTGCAGACTTGACAGACTTGGAGGTAAACCACTCAGAGCCATACGTTCTTCTTTTTGTTCCGAAGCTAATCTGTGCTGTGTCCAGAATCCACGCTTCCGATATGTTCTTTAAACATCGTGGCCACACTGAAGGATCAACGAGGGGCCTTGATAATAGTATAGAGATCAACCTGACAACTGTTTTGTTACCTAGTTACGGCTTATGTAGAGGCTTTACTCAACATTTTATTAAGTGCATTTATGATCATATCGAGATTTAACACAACATTCATTCATTTACGTAATACTGTGAACTTAGACAATTCAATCATTACCAAGCCAATGATTATTCTCAATAATCAACCCAGTCAGGAACGAGGTTTATCCGCGTGAAGTATAGCCGTTGCTTATCATGGTTAACTGAGTCCCTATCTCCTGTTCTGCTCGTAGGGCTTAGGTATTGGTTCCCTTGGGCGTCGAACTATCATTTGTGATACTAGTCACGTGTAGCCCGAACTTGGTATCTCCCTAGTTTACCTGTCCCAAGTCCGTGGCTAGTTGGGATAACGGAAGTGCCCCGTCGATCCGCGGTCTGAGTTCCCGTCTCTTCCGTTCCACCCCGTCCGTCAAGGCGGAACTGCAAGGCAGTTATCCTGAATTGACTCTACTAACATGCTTTTTAGCAACCAAGTAATCAAGAAGACTCATGCTGCTTCGTCATTTAAAACATTCGCAACGCACGCCAGCTTAGGTCGCAAAGTTCCTCCCTTACATGATCTCCCTCTTTCAATATCAAGAGTGGATGAAGTGCAAACAAAACCGCCATTAGCTTGAATTCACAGAGGAAATTTCAATTCCTAGATCCTTCGCCTCTCCATATATCAGCTCATTAAGGGCCAATCTTAGCCAAGAGTTCAGACTCTAAATCCAAGGAGCAAGATCGTCAAATTCGATAAATCTCGCAATGACACCTTTGTTGGACACGATTGTCGGAACGTGGGAGCTACTGTCCTATGACATGGTAGTGTCTTCAGAATCCGGAGAGACGGAGGTCCGCAAACTGGGAGGAAAAACACCTCTTGGGCGAATCGTGTTTACGCGAGATCAGTTCATGTCAGCCCATGTGACTGATCCCAGAGCTACTAGCCCAACTGAAGACGGGGCCTGGTTCCAAGCACGCGACGAGGAGGTCCTCCGTGTTGCGCGGCCTCATGTCTCATATTGCGGCCAGTTCAGGCTTTTCCATGAGGGAGAGAGTGATTATCTTGCTACCACGGTTCATGTTGCTTTAGACCCAAATTGGGTTGGATCCGAACAAGTCAGGAGGGTTGAGATCAATCACGACGACGGACGTGGGCTACTGACTCTGCACCCCACGCAGGAGTTCCTCCTACCGGTGAGATGACGGACACCTGCCCGGGTGGCAAGACTAGATACGCTAACCAGAGGGTTCTCATGTAGGATGGCAAGAAGTCTACAGCAAGCCTGACTTGGGTGAAGCTGTTTTAGGACAGGGGTAACTATGATTATACCACCAGCTTGAGTTAAGACGGATGGAGGGGTATCACAGTCGGAGCTATACTCTTTATCTACAAAGGAAACATTCAACTCACCGGCCGGCCATATGTCTCGAATTCCATGGGCCTCCAATAATGGCGCTTAGAACTTGATACCTGTCTAGATTCGCGCAGTTGGTGAGAGCTTCTTTTTATGCTTAGACTTACTCTTCTCCAAAATAAATAAGTTGACCTCAGAGGGCCGATGGATGCTATTGTGGTTGACCTTTCACAAGGCTTCTAAAACTTCTATCACAGGTAATCCTTTCATCTTCTCTTCGTTAGTCGAGGGAAGAAAATGCATTCTTCCGTATTCAATTCGTCCAAGCAATTGAAATTAGTTCCCTAATCTATCGGCTTCGACCGAGTTTGCCTGTGGTTTGGGCCGAGTCGGGTTAATTCCGTGCCGACTCCTCGGCCCAGCACTGATGTTAAAGCCGGACTTCTTCGGCACAACTCAGAATACGTAGCGGATGCTGTGGCATAAATAAACCAATTAGCAAGTATGTGATTCACTACATTTTCGATTTGCCATTTGTTGTTTCTCCACTAGAGGAATAAAACTGCCGACATACATTCGCGTACATCCATTGCATCTGCTTCCCAAAAAGTATCAGCACACCATGGCCATCACTCAATCCATCCTTTCTGTAATTCAATCAATTTTCTGCACCGGTCCCGCTCACCTTCTGTGCTTCTCAGCTCTTCTCGGAACAGAGCTTTACCAATCCTTCGTCATTACCAAAATATGCTTCCTCGTCCTCCCAAGGAAACCCTTCACCGCACTGCAAGCGAGGGTCTTTCCGGTTTATTTCCGCATTCAATCATCCCTCCTCGTCCTCCTGGCTCTCACTGCTCCCTCCCGTGGGCTCCTGTCACTTATTGAACGCAAGTCTGACTGGATCCCACTACTGGTTGGCGTTTGCACGGCGGCACTGAATCTCTTCCTATATGGCCCTCGCACCTCCAGAGCCATGGTTCATATTGATCAGCTAGGTACAGGTAAGTTGGTTTATAAGTCGGATCAATGCATGTGAGAAGTTCAGGCTAACATGGGCGTAATCGTTAGCGACGGCTAATGACCGAACTGAGTCAAGCGAGAGAGAGCCGCTTAACCAAGACAAAGCTGTTTTGCGGAAGACGTTCAGCAAAAATCATGCTGCTAGCATCCACTTCAATCTGATCACAATAATAGCTACCCTTTGGTATGGCTGGGGGCTTTCCACTAAGCTCGCTACGTAATATCGCCAATTTTTAACAGGCCCTCTGCGGATCTCGGTTTTCCTCAAAATGAGTCGTTAGATATGACATTGTGAATTATCGTTCTTTACCAGTATGTGTTAGTGTAATAATGCTCACTTCATAGAGGGCGTATCATTACCAATTATCACTGTTCAAGATGGCGAACCACACATGTTACGGTCAATGGTGGCAGGCATTCCTTCCAACCAGCCAACTACATATTTTCTATTCTGTGTGTGCAAGCACCACTCCAATTGAATAATTCAACGACATGGAAGAAATGACGATTAACATCTTCCTGATATTCTACCGCTCCATCTTTGCCTCGTCTGTTTTCCATGCTGGATGATCTTTCTCTGGTATCTAGGGTGGGTATTTTTGTGACCAGCCATTTGAGTACTGACTCATACCATGGACGGCTTTGCTTGCTGGTGGGTCATCTCTAATTTTTCTTGGGTAGGTAAGTATCTTATTTTATGAGCAATTATGAATAAACGATGGGAATACTTTCTTCGTCTTGCGAGTTCCCTACGAATAAAAGAAGCGAGCCTCTTCTCTGCATGCTCCAAGATCCTTTAAGACAGCCATGCACGAATTTATAGAATTGCATAACGTGAACAAAGAGAATGAGATTGACCCTTTATCAATTCCCGTGTTATGGCCTATTAGAGAATGTCTTGGCAGGATTCGATTGGATACGGACCTCCCCAAGTCGGTCAAGTCAGCACAATCCCTGTGCTAAGCTCGGCCTTGCAATTTAAATTTGGATTCGAGGCGAAAAATCTCCCACTTTCCGTCTCAGCCAACCTTCATTTCAAGCTTCATCATTACTCACTTCTACCGCGTGGTATCATGGCCTTCACGCCGCTCGTTGTTCGGGTGGTGACTGCTCTGGTGCTGTTGGCCGTGCTGTCGGTCAAAGTCCAAGCCGGCGGCCTCATTGCCCCGAACACGCTCATTGCCAACCAGGCCGCGAATGTCACCCTCTCCGAAACGCTGGACAAAGATTCGGAACTGCGAAAAACATACAATGGCTACCGCGTCTACCTTGCGCTGACGCCGCCGGGCTGGGGCACAGGACCCGAGTGCTGGCTCGCCGACAACCTGGATCTGCACCCTCAACAAGTCAGTGTCATTGTCCCCAGCGATGTGGTGCCGAACGGTACAAAGGTTCAATTCGCCGCCAGTCTCATCAAGAAGGGACAGGAGAACGCGCATGGGTTCTTCTACAGCAACAAGGTCATTTTCCAGCAAGGCAACGGCACATGGAGCCAACGGGAGTTGAATGGGCGGAACATGGCCAACGAGAACATAGTCAACTGCCAGGCTTTGGGATGTGTGCGGCGGTGTAACGATCAGTACTACACTGGCGAGGAATCCAGCGAGAAGGCAGCCGACGATTGTTCCAACCAATGCGTTAAGGACTGGCGTGCTGCCAACTCGGGCACACCGTATCTTAGAATACCCGCGGCTGCTGCGCTGGTCGGGATCACAGCCTTTCTGTGGCTTCTCTAGTCTAATAATGTATAATGCATCGTGTTGTTATTCTGTTAAGAATGATCGGCATTTCCAGTGGAATGCTATTCTAGCTTTGTGCTAAATGCCAACCGATTGACCTCAACAGGCATTGAACGACGATTGATTGGGTGCTCTCTCTAGTTGCCGATCACTCAACGAGACGGATCAGTTGATTTTCATACTCCTCTTTTGGTCTCTAATTCGGCAGCTTCTTGGGCGACACAGAATAGCCATACATACCCAAGACCATTTGGAGTCCATCTGACTCCGGCATAAACGCCCTTTTGCACCAGGTGCACCGCATTATACATACTCTTTGTTGCTATCGCTAGATTAACTAACAAGAGACTAACCACTTCCTAATTGCTTCTGAAGAACATAGCAAATAGTGAATCTAAACTCACAATGTTGGAATTGAGTCGAACATATCTAGCTGAGCATGAGAAGCTTGACATTGTATCAGTCTGCGCGCTTTGAAAGAGTTTTGGGAAGAGATGATTCTATTGGCACGGTCGTTTGCCTGCATAGATACCGTTCGTAATTTAAGGTTAATCGAAAAGTCACTTCATTTTGGACCAGTAAGCATTGATAACTACTATTGACCACCATGTCTGTCATCTAACATTCCTGAACTAGTTTGTCGTCGCGATTAGAGGTGATGCTTTTTCCGACTACCGGGGACCCCAATCAATCTACACGGCGACACGGCGACACGCGGCGAGAGATTGTGTATGAAGGCTTAGCAGACAATGCCTTGGAGAGTTCTTCTATACGATTCAATAACCCCCAGACTAAAAGCCGCGGTTACGACATGACGCTGTGGCTTTTGAGCCCGGACATACAGATCGCTGAGGCGGGATCTTCAAGGTTTTGTGTCATTTGGAGAAATACGTCGGGAAGCTAGAGCTCATCACTTCATTGCCGGAGATGGCCTCATCCTCCCGGGGATCACACGGCAGAGCGTCCTAATTCTCGCGGGTAAGAGGTTGTGCAAGGTACAGCCACAGCAGACAATCTGGAGTTGGTAGAGGTAGTTGAGTGACCAAACCATGTCGGGTTTTGCCGCTGCGCACAACGAGGGTAGGCTGGTTGGTAGGGCTGACCACTGTCTCGGCGTGTTTTATGATTCTAGTGGGCGAGATTGGTTGGGCTGGAATTGTTGATGAATGGCTAGGAGGTGAAGGACAAACTGGGGTCATAGCACGCAATGAGTGTGAATTTGCAGGGGTGCTTTGATAGTGAGCTTCAAGGGCATATAGTCGATTATAAGTCATCTGTGACCTTGTGAAAATTGTATGGAGAAGCCAATTTAGATTTGAGCCAAGGTTGTTTCGCTTGCTGGACGTTGAGCTTGACATTCGATAATCAGCACCCAGTGTCACTTTATTATGTTTAGAAAATCATAAAGCAATTGTCTTTTGTAACACTCTTCAGTTCAAGAGAATGGGTGTGGAGACTGATCGAAGTCTTGGGCTGATTGCACATACCTACAATCGAAACAATATCTCTTGCCTCTGCCTTGATCGGCGAAGTACTGCTCTCTTATCAGCCCACTGTCAATGATCCATATTCTTCTCCCCATGCGTAAACATGGGAGACCGGCCTCATCTTGTGCGAATCACGAGGGTGTAGCTGGTGCCACTACCGCATGTATCGAAGGCTGTTGAACCCTTGGTAGGCTTTGTAGAATACCCTGTCCACTCCCCATTCAGAAAATCAATATTGCGCAACCAATTAAATACTAAGGCCCATCTATTTCATTCAATATGGAGTTTATCTGGTCACAGGCAGCAAAAATGTTCGAGATGAGTGCCTGGGACAACCAGTGTGCTATATTTCCTTGGCTCGATTCCGAACTACCTTGGAATCCCAAGGACCGATTGTGTTTGCTAAATTTTCAGGCCCCAAGTGATAATGTGCTCGGCAGTGTGCCAGATGCTACCCAGCCTTCAGCAGGCGTTTCAGGTGGCTTTGCCGATGTCTTCACTGGACCAACCAACGCCTCCGGGTCTGCTTCTCCGTGGCCGAGTGATTCCCCCACAATCGTCGCACGACTGGCCTCCCCTGACACCGGAGCCGCTACGCTTCGCAAGGGCCTGCCGGCGGGGGACATGCACACGCAGTTCCGATTCTGATCGCTCGAGTGCGTGACTCGCAGGAGGATAGGTTGCAGCGTTGGTGTGACTCGCCACCCTCCGAAGAGCCCGCTTCGTTCCGGCCAGGTACCCTGCCAAGCTGTTCTAACCTTAAACCGAAGTCAAGGCTACAGCCCGTTCATCTAGAGACATTATGAAAGCGACTGCTCATCGAAGTTCAGGCACCGCTTCTGCTAGTCTTGGACCAAGTCGCCCTCAATCGCTAGCTCTGATAGCGCCGCAAGCAGTACCGTATAGTACCGTATCTGGTTCATTATGAAGCATAGAAGCGTTATCCCATTCTCAAGCACGAAACGTGGAACCAATGATCCGATTTGCAGCCAGGTAACTTTACATGATCCTGTCTCCTCTTGTCCTCAACAGACAAGCGTGGACGAGCCTTTGAGTGCTTCCACTTCCAATTCAATCCCTGGACCAGCTCCATTACCGATTCCGTGGGTCTACGCTGAGGCCCTGTGATTTTACCCCAGATGATACATTCAGCGGGGAAGTCATACCTACCGGCACAATGGCGTAGGAGGAGTCTCGACGTAGCATTGATGGATGCGATGACCATTGGAACTAAACGGTCGCAGACAACCCAGAATGGCTGGTAAGCTTCCTACGATGCATTTCATGCATCGAGAAGGCGGACTGGCTGCGTCTCTCTGAATGCCTTTGGACAACGTAATCGGAGCTGAAGCGGTGTTTCACTTCTGCTTTTTATTGGTACATGTAGTGGATATCTACGGTCGATAGCTCGAATCATCACAACAACATGTTAAGTTATCGAGAGAACGCTAGCTTTTAGCTGGATATCATATCATCTTACTTACTACATATAGCTGGTACCTCTCAGAGCCCTTACGTCGATGTTTTCCCGCCAACTACTTTGGCAAAGCTCAAGTGATTCTATTATCTGGTATGAGCGCTAGGCTTGATTGTTGTTTCAACCTAGTTGATATGACCTAGTAACACTAAAGTTCAATTAGCCTGAAGGAAAAAACCCTAACCTTGCCAGTATGAAAAATACCCTATTAGGAAGCATTTCGCGCTGCCAATAACTTGTTGCCTCAACTCAAATTTCCTTCACCGGGTTGTTCTGCTTGCTCGGCTTCATATCTCTTTTGAACCAATTTCTTGGGTCTCGGGGTAGCTCGGGATGTTTTTGCGGCCACGTAGATGTTCAGTTGGTGCACCATAGAGGATCCACAAGGCATACGAGTTGCATTGGCAATACAATACACAGATATTGGAGCGAAATTGGTATACTCGTTGAGCTAACGTGTGCCAAGAACATGCATTTCTTGGTGATGGCTAGAAAGACGGGTCAAAGGCAGTGGCTTGCTCAAGGGCAGGGGGTTGGACCATTTTTCTGCTTGGGAAGACTTAATCAAGCCGGCGGCGGCTCACGAAAAAGGTTGGACGCTGCCGCAATCGACCCTATTCCCAGCTGAGACATTTCACCAAAGCACATGCCAGTGGCGGCATTTTCAGAATGGGAAGGTCTTCCGGGTTTCGGGATATATGGTGTTGGCGAGCAAGGCGAACTAGTATTCTTTTGGACTATGCTCCTTTCCACCGTTCAGGGAGGGGTAAATTATGGCAGGGGAGGAGGGAGTGAAGGCGATGAAACGGCGGATGGTGGCATCCAACTACCGAAAAGATACGAGACTCTGTTTGAGACTGCCGGCATTGTCCTCTTTCGGACTGCATGTTTCCAAGTAACAGATAAACCCGGATAGGTTCCAATTGGCCGAGAGGAATAATGCCAAGAACACAAGGTCTCATTACTAAATGTATGCTTGGGCACGAGCTGAGAATGGCTGAATTGGATCAACACCCACAGGCGCGGGGGATTGTCCAACACTCTCAGGCCCATCCACAGAGTAGTAGTTTGTAGAGCTTCTCGGCCGGTCATTTCCTCAGTGAGGAAATGAAGCTCCTGAGGATCCCGAGATGTACGTGGTTACTCCAATCGTTCGCCGGCGGATGAACGTATAAAATGCACAAAGAAAGTCCAGTAATGGAAACCAGTTGTGCTCAGACTGATCGTCCATCAATACCGGGGTTGGATTGGCAGATAACCGAGACTGGGTATCAAATCATAGGAATACCGCACGTGCTATAGCATAATGAAGCTAGCGAAGGATTCGGTGACATCTCTCAATCCGGTCAGTATCTCCTTCTTGGATCGTATTGTCAATGGGTACACTTAGATTAGGTACCACAATAATAAAATCGGTTAGCGGCTCCAATGATATTATATAATAGGTACGCGAAGGGATAGTCCTTACTCTACACGATTCTACATCAGGAAAAAGCGTGGAAAATGTCATGCGGCTTACAAGGGAGCAGCTGGGAGCAGGGATGGATCTTCAACACGTCCGTCCATGTGGAGCCTCACCACGATGGTTGGTATGACATGGCACTTATGGTTTAGCATCATGTCCTATCACAACCAAGTATTGATGTGTTGGGGGTCTCAGTAGTGTATCATTCCAGTCGAGGGCCAAAATCCCTCGTTCGGCACTTCGAAGATGGTGGGTGGATGAACCATGGACTAGAGTATGAGGTGGATACATGCCAAACAGAAACCCCCCGAGGTGAGCCAGCCGTTCGAGCACGTTGATAGCTGTATATATACGTAGATGGGCGACCTGGAATTCCAGATGCCCGTCGACTCAGTATGATACCCATACTGATCATATCCAAGACTCGCGCTTTGGAAATAAGTCGAGGTCTCAGCAAAGAACCTTCATAACTCCTAATCAAATTGCAAGCAACAAACTGTCACAAAACTCCACTACAATGACTCTTCTCCATGCACCTATCGCCATCACCGGCATTGGTAAGTTGCCATCAAGAGTTTTACCTTACACAAGAGCGTTGACATGGCTGGATGCTAACGTACTGTGACAGGGTGCCGTCTTCCTGGCAACATCTCAAGTCCCTCAGAACTATGGCAGTTTTTGGCAGACGGACGTTCGGCACAGGGAGACATGCCGAAATCTAGATTTAATATGGATAGCTACCGTGGACAGCCAGGCCAGCCCGCTACCACAAGGGCTGCTGGCGGCTATTTTTTGAGCGAAGATATCAGAAATTTTGATAATTCATTCTTCGGTATTAACAACAGAGAGGCGAGCGGGATGGACCCGCAACAAAGGAAATTATTAGAGGTCGTATTTGAATGTCTTGAGAGCGCGGGCACAACTCTCGACGATGTATCTGGGGCTAATATTGGCTGCTATGGTATGCATCACTCCCCGAAATACTATTAAAATCTGCTAACTGCTTACCTGAACTACAGTGGCCTCATTTGTGCCTGATTTTATTGCAAACCAAGCCAAAGATATCGAGTCATTGACGCGATATACTCAGACAGGTCTAGGCACAACACTGCTTGCAAACCGGATCAGTCACATCTTCAATCTGAAAGGTCCGAGCTCTGTTATTGATACAGCCTGCTCGTCATCTTTATACGCCTTGCATGCCGCCTCTTCTGCTCTCTTGGCCGGGGAAATAGATGCCGCCGTTGTTGCCGGCGTGAACATTATACAATCACCGGAGATGCATGTTTGCATTTCTCAAGCTGGAGTGCTCTCGCCGACTTCCACATGCCATACTTTTGACGCATCTGCCGACGGGTACAGTAACCATTTCCCAAATTTCAAGGATGCATAATTCTGATCCGTTTTTCAGTTATGGACGCGCTGATGGCGTCAACGCTATTTTCATCAAACGTTTAGATGACGCAGTCCGTGATGGTGATCCAATCCAGTCCGTCATTCGATCTGTAGCCGTCAACTCCAATGGCCGCACTCCCGGCATCACGCAGCCCAGCATCGACGGCCAGGAAGCAGTAATCAACAAATCATACAGTCGAGCCGGACTGAGCCCTTCTGAAACCTACTATGTCGAGGCACATGGCACAGGGACAAGCATCGGCGACCCCATGGAAGTAGAGGCAATATCTCGCGTCTTTCAAAAAGATGACGGAAGAAATCACCCCATCCGTGTTGGTAGTGTCAAGACGAACCTGGGACATAGCGAGGCAGCGAGCGGCTTGACAAGCATTATCAAAGCTACGCTGGCTCTGCAGAAAGGCGAGGTTCCTCCTACGGTTGGGATCAAGAAGCTCAACCCGAAGTTGAACTGTGGCAAGTTGGGCGTGGAAGTTGTGACCAATAACATTCCCTTCCCCGGCTATAGAAATGGCCCGTCTCGCATCAGCGTGAATTCATTTGGTTACGGTGGTGCCAATGCGCACTGCATCATCGAGGCAGTCGATGAGTCGAAGCCAACAAACGGACTGCTCACAAACGGGCAACCCACAAATGGGCAGCTCACAAATGGACAACTCACAAATGGGCATGGAAGCGGTTCGACGGAGAGCGTCTTTCTGCTTCCAATATCCGCAAATAATTCTTCGTCATTGAATAAACGCGTGGAGGCACTATCAAAGTTTGACCTGTCTTCCGTTTCTATTGCAGATTTGGCTTACACGCTTGGAGAACGTCGTTCACATCTGGCCCATCGTGGCTATATTGTTGCCAAACAATCTTCAATCACAGACAATGTCTCCATCGACAATCTTCAGACCTCTACCTTGGGCCAGGATATCGACCCTAAGGCCAGTTTTGGTTTCGTATTCACTGGTCAAGGTGCACAGTGGAAGGGAATGGCTCATAGCCTCTTACAATTTCCCATCTTTGCCAATACGATTCGCCAATTAGACGATCATCTATCTTCAACTACGCATGCCCCGGAATGGTCTCTATACGATATCCTTGCAAATCAATCCGATGTCAGCCGAGCAGAACTTGCTCAACCTATAACCACGGCCGTGCAAATAGGAATTGTAGATTTGCTACGAGACTGGGAAATATTCCCTGAGGCAGCCATTGGTCACTCTTCGGGTGAAATTGGAGCCGCTTATGCCAGTGGTTCCATTTCTGCCAGAGAAGCCATCTTGATTGCCTACTACAGAGGATTCTCGGTAACCAAGTTGACAACAGTGGGTGCCATGGCTGCTGCCGGCCTTGGCCCGGCTCAGGCTAATGAGCGGCTTGAGAAGCTTCATGTGAGCAACACGGTCCGGGTGGCTTGCATCAATTCTCCTGAAAGTGTCACTCTCAGTGGAGATGTGTCCGGCATTGACTCCATCTCCGAGGAGTTGAACAAGGAGGGCATCTTCATTCGAAAACTGAAGACCGACGGCAGGGCGTATCACTCCCACCACATGGAAGAGATCAGCAACATTTACGAGACTCTGTTGACACAGGAGGTGTTCTCAAAGAACATTGTCAATGGCGATGGGGAATCGGAGAACCGAACAGCCAAGATGGTTTCTACCGTAACGTGTGAAGAGGTCATTGGAGATACGCTTCGTTCCGCGTCGTACTGGACAAAGAATTTGACATCTCCCGTCCGTTTCAGTGATGGCTTAGAAAAACTCAACCACTTGACCAAGGATCTCAAGTTCGTTGAGATTGGTCCCCACGCAGCCCTCAAATCTCCAGTGCTTCAAACCCTTGGGAAGACAACCATATATTTGTCAGCACAACTGCGAGGCACTGACTCGGCTGTTACCCTGCTGAGCCTTGCTGGAAATCTATATACTCGAGGTTTCCGGATCAACTTATCCAAGGTCAGGATGTCATCCACCGTGGCCCACAAACGGCATATTGCACCTCATGTCATCTTAGACTTGCCCACTTACCCGTGGCATTACGAAAATGAGCCTCTGTGGGCAGAGTCTCGTTTGAGTCATGAAGCCCGCTTCCGCAAGGCTCAACGGCATGAACTCCTGGGTTCCCCGGTTCCAGGTGGTAACGGGTCAACTAAGGCATGGAGAAATGTTTTTCGTCTCGAAGATGTGCCATGGGTGAGAGACCATAAACTTGACGAAAAGGTGGTCTTCCCAGGAGCTGGTTACCTTGCCATGGCTATGGAGGCTTTATCGCAAACTCTCCCTCCAGGCTCTTCGCTTGTTGAAAAATCGATTCTTTTCCATCATGTTGATATCATCAGAGCTCTGCCATTAGAAGAAGGCGAATCAACCGAGCTGCACACAGAATTGAGCCCCATTTCACTATCCAACATAGCTAACTACCAAGATTGGTGGACTTTTCAAGTTTGTTCAGTTTCCACTGATACCGTCTCTTTACATTGCAAAGGTTCTCTAAGATTTGAGTCCTCCGAATTGGCATCGCAGCTTGAGTTGCCAGCCAAGGCTTGTCGCGTCGCCCCTCAGTCACGTCGTCTTTGGTATGAAGCATTGGAAAAGGGTGGAATCGGATTTGGTCCCGATTTCCAGCAGTTGGATGAGGTATATACTTCAGACCCTAAGGGCGTATTTTACGCAGAGGCAACTACGAAATCAATGATCCCGCTTGCCAATGACGGGAAAACTTACCAGTCCGACTGCTATGTCGTCCACCCAACAATTATAGACGCTGCGTTGCAAGTCTGCTTAATCTCTTCCACTGGAGGCTTAATTAATGAGGTAAAGGCAAGGGTCCCTGTGAGGATTTCAAAAGCCAGATTCGCGTTGCCAAAGGACACGGCCAGTCCTGGCGTACTTCGCTCGTCCTCAAAGGCGATAGGCGTATCTGCTCATCGAGCGACGACAGTGCTTCTTGATTCTGAGGGCCGCACCGTGGTTCACATTCAAGACATTGACACTACGGAGTTTTTCGGTACTATTGAATCAGAGGACCGGCATCCAATCTACAGGGTCCTGTGGCGACCAGACTTTGGTGCCATTAGAACGAACGACGACCTCACGCAGGCACTTCAGTACACTCTTTCATGCACTAAAGGTCATGCTCCTACATCTCCGGAAGACGACATGCTGACAGCAATCAGCCTTGCTGCACATAAAAATCCCGAGTCTCGCGTTTTGTTCATATCACAGGATGAAACTTTGCTTTCTCGAGTTCTGGCAAACATTCTTGATGCCACTTCATATTTCCGAAAATTCCAATCTATTTCGGTCGGGAGACAGAATAGCGATAGTGGTGAATTGGAAATTGCCAGTCTCACCCAATTTGCCTCACCCATTGATCTGGGAGCATTTACATATCGCAAGCCAGCAGCTGGAGACAAATTTGAGCTTGTCGTTCTCGGAGAAGATCTAAGTACACTTGGCTCTCTTCGACATAACATCACGCCAGAGAGCATTATCTTACGGACAGCGGGAGAAGATGAAGTTGGGTCGCTACTTCCGGAGGGCTTTATGGCTCTTCGATCTACCGGAGCTCAGCCCGGGAGTGTTCAATTACTGAGACAAGTTCCTAATGAAGTCAGAAAGCTCCCTCACTACGCCAAGGTCATTTGCGTCCGTGTTTCATCTCTGAATAATCCAGACTCTCACCTTGAGCAGAATTTAGCGCGGTTGTTGAACGCATCTGTGCAAAAAATGAGTCTTGAGGAGATGGCTGAGAACCCAATTCCCCAAGACACACTGGTCATTTCCACTGTCGAACTTGGGCGCGAAGTACTTGTCCATCCAACACAAGAAGAGTTCAATGCAATCAACAAGATGATTGACCATGCCAAGCAGCTTGTGTGGGTTACTAGAGGGAAGCAGAGTGGAACATACAACCCAACACACTCTCTTTTCGCAGGACTTGCGCGGGCTGTCATGGTTGAGCAGCCCCTGGCACGTATTTTCACTCTCGAGATGCATCCTCATGCAGATCTGGCCGATCTGGCAGGCGATATCAAGGTTATACTTGAACAATCTCAAAACTCTAGCCTGGATTATGAGTACTTGAAAAATGAGAAAGGTGGACTAATGGTCAGCCGAACTGTTCCAGATGAGCTTATGAACCAAGCCTTCCGGGAACGGCAAAACCGGTTGGCCCAGCGTATTCCGTTGAAAGATGCCGGAAATGCCACGCTCTCTTTGGAAAAGGCCGGCCAGCTGAGCACGGCACAGTTTGTCAAGACTCCATTATCCCAACTAAATGACAACGATGTGATAATTAAGGTCCTCTGTCTTGGCCTAAACGCCAAGAACGTATATGCTCTCGCGGGTCGTCTGAACGTCCCTCCCAAAGGGTTCAGTCTCGAGTACACAGGCGAAATCGTTGCTGTGGGCTCTGCTGTCTCCAGCTTGGCTGTCGGGGATCAAGTCACTGCCTTTTACCCCAACTATTTTGGTACATACCTCATTGCGCCATCTTGGAGCTGCATCAAACTCAAAAACGGGGAAGATTTACGCGAGATGGCCACTGTTTTAGTTGTCGTGGTGACGGCCATTTATGCCCTCGAGCACCGCGCCCATTTCCAACCTGGGGAGTCTATTCTTGTTCACTCGGCCGCTGGTGCCGCGGGTATTGCGGCCATTCAAATTGCCAAGCTTATGGGCGCCGGAGAGATCTTTGCAACCGTGGGAACAGAGGATAAGAAGCAATATCTTGTTGAGCAGTTCGGGTTGCGAGCTGAGAACATTTTCAGTTCGAGAGAGGCTGGCTTCGCGGCTGGTATCAAGCAGGCCACTAACGGTCGCGGCGTTGATGTTATTATTAACTCCCTGGTTGGAGAACTTCTCCATGAAGGCTGGGAGTGTCTAGCTGACTTTGGTCGGTTTGTTGAGATTGGTAAAAAGGACATACTTGATGCTGGCCGTTTGAACATGGAGGGCTTTGCTCGCGGAACCACGTTCACGGCATTTGACCTGCAGAATTTGATTGAGTCCAGCTTACCTGCGCATCGACGGTTGTTTCGCAGCATGCTAGAACAAGCCGTCGAGCTTGTAAGGGGAGGCCAGGTTCAAACTATCAAACCACTCTCTGTGTTCAATGTCTCCGACGTCGCTTCAGCGTTCCATCACTTCAACAGCGCTAAGCGAATGGGTAAGATAGTTATATCGTTTGAAGATGAGAACCAAATAGTGCCAGTAGTTCCTGAGAAGTTCTCGACGCTTCTGGACCCAAACAAGGCCTATCTTCTGATTGGATGCCTCGGCGGTCTGGGTCGGAGTCTCTCCAAGTGGATGCTCAGCCGTGGCGCACGCCAATTCATTTTCGTCGGACGAACTGGTACTCAAAAGCAGGCGGCCAGGCAGCTCATCGAAGACCTGAAGGCAGCAGGAGCCATTTGCACTGTTATCACAGGTGATGTGACGAACTACGACGACGTTGTCAGGGCGCTCAAGGCAAGTGAAACACCTCTGGGAGGCGTCGTGCAGGCTGCTATGGGACTAAGTGTCAGCTTCTTCAACACCATGTCCAAGGAGTCATGGGTCGGTGGCATAGAAGCTAAGGTCCAAGGCACTTGGAACTTGCACAATGCCCTCGCCAGTTTGGACAAGGAGAAGGATCTTGACTTCTTCATAATGACAAGCTCTGTTTCCGGCAAGGTGGGAACAGCAACGGAGAGCAATTATTGTGCTGCCAACAACTTTCTTGATATTTTTGCCTCCTACCGTCGAAGTCTAGGACTCAAAGGCATCGCACTCGGACTGGGCATGATCTCCGAGGTCGGATATCTACACGAGAACCCACACATCGAAGAGCTTCTCCTTCGAAAGGGTATTAGACCCATCAATGAGGACGAGGTTCTTCAGATCTTTGATTTTGGCATGTCCTCGCCGCCTACTTCAGCGCAGCCAACCGACTCGCTATCCTACTCACACATCCTCACAGGCCTGGAAGTGACAGGGCTCCAACGAAAACACAAGAGAGGATACAATGGATACTGGGAGTTCTTAGCGGGACCACGTTTTTCTCTCCTCACTTCGTCGTTGAAGAGGAGCAGCGGGGATGAGGCAACGCAAGGCCCAAGTTCTCAGTCGTCCACTATCGCCGATGCCATAGCTTCCAAAGACGATGCGACGCTCATAGATGCCATCTGCAAAGTGATTACGAAGAAGTTATCCTTCCTGATTTTGCTCCCTGTGGAGAAACTCGATATCAAGACGGCGCTGTCGGACTTTGGGATGGATTCTATGCTGGCTGCGGAATTACGTCAATATATTTTCGGGGCAACCAATGTGGACATCTCCTTTTTGGAGTTGATGGATAAAAAGACCTCGGTAACGAGTTTGGCGAAGTCGGTTATGGCAAAGTTACAGGAGAGTTAGCCTTTGCTAGTAAGGGTGAACAATTTTAGGAGTCTGGCTGAAGCTGCAGCTTAGGGAAACAAGTGGCAATCAATGCTCAATTCTAATTTTATGCAGACCTTCCACAAGCTTATACCTTCTATCGTAGTAGACTGAATTGTTAATAGATATAACATTGTAAAGAAGGTGAGTGAGAGTAAGCAGAGCCTGGGTGTAATGGGCTCGTGATATGACCGATGTATATGGATAGAAAGAGGTATTTCAACGTCCTTTGGAGCTCGATTTCCGTGATTGCAGCCCTCTCGCAAGGAAAACTACGCATGCAGAGAGCGTACTTATTTGATTATTAGATATTTCACTCTGTAGTATCTCATTATTTGCCGAAAGAAGCCCTATGTTTCCCCAACCCTAAGCTATAAAGCAACATAAATTGGCAGCAATAGAAGAAGTCAATTTGAACATGCTAGCCAAACTAAGCCTCGATAACCATCCCTAAGCAATGTGAATTATCCTAACCCAGACTCCGGGTTTAAAACAAGGTTGAATCTTGGGCACTCTCGGGGAGTTGCAACACATGTCTGATGCTGTTTTGCTTTTACAAAATAATGACATGTTAATTCTTGCGGCTGTAGTCGCCTGAGGCTGACACCCATGTCTCATTCGGCGACGTCGACGCATCTGCCCATGGACGTTGTCTGTCTAATGCGCAGTATTTCGTTCACACCTTGATCCACACTTTGATCACACGTTTGGCCACCATCACAGTCCTCATTACCAGAGCATGGACCGCATGTCCCCTGTTTACAAACCATACCGCCAGTGCATTCAGTGTTGTCAGTGCAACTCCCTACCTTGGGAACGCAGAGACCAGGATATTTCGTTGTTTGGCGAACACTCAAGACATCGATCTCTGTAGGTGCTACACTTTGACGGCATGTCTCGTCATCATCGCAGTCTGAGTCGTCAGAGCAGGGGATACACTGGGAGTCTTTACAGACCAATCCTCCCGCGCAGTCTCCATTAGCTTGACAATGTGGTCCGGCCACGCAGGCTCCTTGTTCATTGCATCTCTGGCCTTCGTAGCAGTCGGACTCAACGGTGCAAAGGCCGCACATCCCTTCTCGACAAGCCTTGTCCAGATCACAGTCGTCCTTATTTGAGCACCTGAGGTCTTCCACGCAGGAGCCCTCGGGATTGCACATATCAAACTTCTCGCAGTCGTCGTCGGTAGAGCACTTCTCGCACTTCCCTTCTCGACACAGCAAAGCTCCCAGGCAGTCACCATTCTCCATGCACCTGGTGTCTTCTACACAGGAGCCCTCGGGGGTGCACATCAGATTTTCATTGCAGTCGTCGTCAGAGGAACACTTTGCGCACTTCCCTGCTCGACATATCTGACCGCCCGAGCAGGCATCGTTATCGTTGCACTCTGATGGCACGGGCTTGCAGGCTCCCTCGACACAAGCCTGCCCGAAGCCGCAGTCCCGACTTGACGAACAGGGGAGACATTCGCCCCCCAGACAGAACCTACCATTCGTGCAGCTGCTGTTGTCCGTGCAGCCCATCTTCGCTTGACAAGATCCTTGGTCATTGCATTTCTGACCAGGCCGGCATTCCTCATCCGACATACAAGGGACACACACCCCCTCATCACAAACACGACCGTCCTTGCAGTTGTTGCTCGTAACGCATTCGGGAGCATTGCGGCAAAAGCCCTGTGCATTGCACTGTTTAGAACCGCCACACTCTCCATCTGACGAGCATGCTCGGCAGGAACCCTCCTTGCAAACTCTGCCGCCCTCGCAGTCGTTATTGGTAGAGCATTCCGGAGCAAGTCCTGCTTGACATTTTGATTGTGTGCATTTCTGGCCCTGGTTGCAATCCTGGTCGACCGTACAAACACCGCATTTCGAACCTTTGCAGACTTCATCGCCCTTGCAGTCTTCGTTTTTGACACACTCATCCTTGACAGGAGCCGTCTGGCAGAGACCGGCGCGGCACACGAGGCCTTCTCCTTGGCAATCATCGTTGGAGACACACTTGCCACACTTTCCTCCAATGCAGACCCTTCCTGTAGGGCATTCGGAATTCGAAGAGCACTCTGGTGCTATACGTGGAGGCTGACACCTTGACTCGAGGCATACCATCTTGTCATCACAGTCTTGATCGATGGTGCAGATTGCACATTTTCCGTTCTTGCAGATATCATTTCCAGTGCAGTCCTTGCTTGATATACAGTCAGGGATGCTTGGAAGAACCTTACACGTGCTTTCGCTACACTGGTAGCCTTTATCGCAGTCGTCAGACGAGATACAGTGGGTGCACATTGACTCTTTGCACACTTGCCCATCATGGCAATCTTTGTTCTTTGCACAGGCTCCCTTCCTCTCAGAATTCTTCTCGGAGGTCTTGGGCTGACAAGTGTGATTCTTGCAAACTTTTCCAATACCGCAATCTTCTTCGCGTGAACATTCCGGCCAGCGGTGAGGATAGCAGGTGCCCTCCACGCTGCATGTATCGTAGCCCTGGCAGTCCTTGTCACCTCGGCAAGGAGATGGTGTAGCCTTTTGACAAATTTTCTGCGGGTTGCAGAACTCCTTCTTGTTACAGTCGGAATCGGACTGGCAACCGAACCGATAGTCCGGGAGTGCGCAGCTTTTGTTGGTGGTGCAGTACTGGCCTGTAGCACAGTCACTGCTCTTCAAGCACGTGGGTAACGCAATGCTCTGACACACTCCGAAAGAGTTGCACACCTGCCCCCGTGCACATTCGGAGTTTTTCATACATTTCTCTCCTTTCTGAGTAAGGCAGATATTTCCCTGGCTGCAAACCTGGCTTAGGGGGCAGCTAGAGTTGCCACTGCACTCTGGAGCGGGGACGAGTTGACAAGAGCCACGGCCATTGCACATATATCCTCCGTTGCAGTCCTGGCAGGTTGTGCAGCCCGGTCCAGAAGACAGCTCGCAAATACCGGTAGAGCCACAAGAGAAGCCGTCCCTGCAATCTCGATCATCGACGCAGCATGGTAAGGGCCCGTTGTAGTCTGGCTTTGGTCGCCACGGAACATGACTGCTTTGTGGAACGCCAGCATAGATCCATGATATTAGTTCGTTATGTGCCTTGTCGGTAATGTTGCTTGTGTAAACGAATGACTGGGATGAGACTTCAATGCCACACGTCAGCTGCCCCTGGCTGCAGTCTGCAAGCGCGCTCGCGAGCTCCTTGAATATCGTAACCGTTTCCGTTGCCGCCGCGCGGTCACGTTCATGAGTATCATCAAATGCTGCCACGAGACAAGCAGCAGTCGTTACAGCAATTAACCGCAAGGAAACCATTGCTAATAAATTAAACCAACGTGGGTGTCTTTCGGACTGAATTCCACCTAAAAGAAAAGAATAAAGACATACAGGCCCACACGTACAATAGATGGAAGCCATAATCCTTATATTAGAGGCTCTATAAGGAATCTCAACTGAAGGGGCGCTATCACCGCCTTCCTTTGCCTGGTATGTGGGTTATTATCTTCCCTTTCACTTGTCTTGTCATGCCCATTCCATCCTTGCCGTAGCTGGATATGGAGGTTATTTTCGGCAGCGCTGGCTCCATCAACTTATTCGGGTGATTTGCGAGATGGTGAGACATTCTGGTCTCTCCCGGGCCCAGTAATAGCTCAGAAAGGGCGAAACACATTGAAACCCAGGTTTTGCCAATGGAATGGGAGGTGATCTTCACCGATGCCCGGCAAAAAATGGATCCCTTTTTTGCTACCTCCGTTAAACTCGTGCGAGCCTAAGGGCTTCATTCTTGAATGAGGTTTCGTATCCATTGGGAAATCCTGACGGACAAACAAACTAGTTCTCGGCTCAAGCCAGCTAGGCACTTTACTGCGTCACCTTCGATCAAGCAAGTCGACGGGTCTAGAACGCGATGTGTGAATCAAGCTGGTTGACAATCCAAATTCTAACCCCTCCACAGCAACAAAAGACACGCCTCCTTCTATTCCAATCAGCGAAACTATTGTTACTATTCAATTTTAGCAATAATAAGGACGTGAATCATCATTGCTTCAAGGTTTACTCGACTACACGTACATTCTCCTTACCCCTTATAAAGGAGGAAAGCCTCCGGGGACCTTTTATGTAGATTCACTAAAACCACCTACCCTAAAGTTGTGTTCACCCTTCACCTAAGGGGTAAATCAAATCTAAAACCATGACCTCAATGATGTGATCAAAGAGTAGACTACTATTACTAGATTATTTTAAAACAGAGCAATATCTATATCTTTTTGAAATATGCTATAGATGTTGAGGGGGTGCGGTAATAACTACGCGATAACCTGCGCTGGTTAAGCAACCCAATCTAGGAATATCCATGTTGCTTTATATGACCGATGATGACCCAGAATCTTATTTTCATGGAATTTATATTGAAATTGTGATGGATTATAGCTGCCTGGATTGGAATGCAAAGAACGCTGCGTGCATCATTTACGATAGAGCATCTTATCATCAACTTCACTCTGAATTTAGCTAATCTGACTCAAGCTTGAACGAATCTTCAGGAAAGTGCAAAACCAATACCTGACCACCATGACAGCCGAGAGCGACTGTGGACTGCTCTACCGCGACAGATGAAGGACGAAATTCCGCTGGCAACCACAAAATCTTCTTCCCATCCCTTAAGATCCATGACTTGTCATCCGATACCGAGAATCCATCTGGTGCCGAAAACTCTGATTTTCCCTCTAGTAAGGTTCCAAGAATAGATGTCAGGTCGATTTTTTTCTTACGGGGCTCTCGAGTAGACCATCTCTCGTTCTGTGCCAGAGATTTTATTGGGAAAGCAGCCTGCATTGTTCTGATCGCCGGGTGCTCACGTGTGCGGAATTCATAGACAGGTGTGTCGCCGCCTGGCACGGAGAATGCCTCTGGGATGGGTACGGGATCACCAGTAGCTACGTCCCATAATCTGACGCGGCCGTTTCGTCCTAGAGAGGCCAGCTTTTTGCCATCGTTTGAGAGGACAAGCAAGAATGGTTCTTCTTCACATTGTATGTCGACGAAGGACTCAGTCTCTAAATCCCACAATCGGATCAGGCCATCGCTCGAGGCCGTGAAAAGACTCCCGTCTGGGTGGAAGATGACAGCGTTAACCTCCTTTTTCTCATGGATCAAAGTATGGCAGCACAGCCCTTTCTCCAAGTCCCAGACCTTGGCTTCAAAGTCCTCTGATGCCGTCGCGAGTTGTTTGCCGTTCTCTGAAAATGCAATCGAGCAAATTGGCTTGGCATGGCCCTGTATTGTTGTCACGAGAACACCATCGTGGGCATCCCACACCATAATCTTTCCATCTGCACCTCCAGATGCAGCATATTTACTGTCAGTTGAGACAGCAATAGCGTTGACCTGGCCCATGTGTTCCTCGCTGGCTGAAGTATGATCGTTATCTTGTATATGACACAGCCCTTGGGTGGACAGCTGAGCCATGTCCCAGATCTTGACGGTGCCGTCTCTGGATCCAGACGCCAGGAGATGAGATTTCGGCGACGAGGACAATGATTCGACGTATGAGCTGTGAGCATGGAGGGTATCCAAGCAGACTCCGGTCTTGACATCCCATATCATCAATGCCCCATCCGCTGCTCCTAACATCATGCGTTTCCCTTTGTCAAGCGGAATTGCCTGGGTTATCCTGTTATTCTCAGCTTGGAACGTCTGAAGACACTTTTGTCTGTCGACATCCCACAGTTTGATTGTTTCATCATACGATGCTGATACCAACCGGCTGTCATCGCCTGCATACACCAGCCAATCTAGATTTCTCTTATGCCCTTCCATGGTGCGAACGCATTTCTTCTTCTGCAGGTCCCATATCTTAATAAAGACGGTTGATGTAAACAGGTCGATTGAGGATATGGCCAGTCTATTGTTGCATACATCGAGAGGAGAGCCGGCTGTGCGTTTCGTGACCCTCAAGTTAATTGTGTCCAAACGCTCGGCGGTATCGGGTTTCCAGATGGTGATAACATCCGAAGAACCAATGACTACCGTCTTTGAATTATTGGTTCCAATGACTTCCGGATACTCAATATCCGAGACATCTAAAGATTGGATCTCCGCTCCCGTGGTTAGATCTAAGACGTGGATCTTGCCCTCCGTTGCACGGCTAAAAGCCCTCGGCTTACCCTCACAGAGTAGGACCGAAGACCACGGCTTCTTTTCATTGCCAATTGTATCGAGACAGTCACCTGTGGTGGTATCCCAAGTTCTAACCTTTCCAGTTGAAGAGACGGAAAAAAGTAGTTTTCCATCTGCAGAGAAGACAGTTGATTTTACTTGCTCCCCACTATGCTCGAGAGTAAATGTTGACGCATTCCATTTTTCTTCCAGGGGAATATCATTGAAAGTCCACTGAGGAGGACGCTTTCTCCTAAAAAGATTTCGGATTTGGCTTTCTGAAGGGCTGAATATGAGTGGCGCGGCGTAAACTTGGAGAGGCGCGGCCTCGATAGCATGTCTAAATGTTACAATGAATCGGTGGGCATCTCGAACCAGCTCTGCCAACTCGTTTGTATCGTCTTTCTCCTATGGTTACACTTAGCAAGCCTAATTCAGTAGGTGATAATGAATGGAATGGAAGTAAGTACCACGAAGGCTTTCAGATTTTGGAATGCAGTCACTGAGTCGGACACACCGCCAATGAGACTTAGAGCTTCTAGCCAATGCAAGAGATGCTCCTCAAGATACTCGATTAGAACCCCGACAGCTTGTTCTGAACTTTGCTGAGATTGATACTCTATGAAATGTTCATCCCAGAACAGCAAACAATATTTGATCGGGGTGAGGGGATCTGGATTCGGAGGTGAAGCCTGCTCCGCCGACATGCCTAGATCTTCGAGGTCATAAATATTCTGTTTGAGAATGCTTGAGAGGGCCGAAATTGATGTTTCAAAAATGATCCGATGTTGCGATACTATCTGAGATGGGAAGATTTCACCGGCGGCGTTCTCGATCAGGAAATCTTTGGCACTTTGGTGAACGAGAGAAATTACATCATCTCGGATAGACAGGAAGGAACCACAAGATTCGACGAGCTGAGCCACGTCATCTTGTGTCATGCTCCTAAGATCTTCAATGAGAGTTTGAAGCTCACTGATAGAGAGGTAGCGGTAAACGGTGCATATCGTACCAAGAATCCGATAACAAGTCTTTGCCCGTCGGAGGATAGAAATTCCCTCCATCATCCGCTTGTACAATGGGGTGAGCTCGGCAGGAAATTCTTTTGCAATGTCGACAGCGTCGTAATTCGCCACACCGCTCTTGGTCAGTTCGGTGCAGACCAATCCTACCCAGAGAAAAGTCCCATTAGCGTTGTTGATGAGATGAGGCCTGATAATATCGATATTCTTTTGCGATATTGTCTTCAGCAGCTGTTGAATTTTGTACTCAATATAAAATTCGATAGCCTGTGACAGATCGTTATCGTGATCCCTGAGGTCTAGCGTAGTCTTGTCGACTGATGCCAACTTGTTCTCGATATCTTTCCAGGGTCGGCTTGAGACAACCCACGTAGCCTTAGTAGCGGACGACAAGGTTACGATGATATCCAAAAGCTCGTCCCTAGTTGTCCTACACTCATCCAAGGCGTCAATAACCACTATCGCCCCCTCTGCGCTCTCATCTTGCAGCATGTTGGTGAGAATTTTTGCCAGAGTAACCGAGGCGTTCTTCTCAGAGAAAGCTACAGCTCCTGAGGTATTCCATGTCTTTCGAGCGTGTTGAATGAGGGACGGTCTTTGAGAGGCAAGCATCCAGATCAAACCTCTTAAGACCGCCGTGGCATTATTCTGATTTGCCTCGGGTTCTTGACAAAAGAAGTAGGTTAGGCAAGGGTCGCCATGATCAACATCACTTTTGAGGTGATTAATGAGCCCGCACATCATCATTGTCTTTCCTTTACCCGGCTCTCCTTTGATCCAAAACAATTTCTGCTGGCCACTTTGACGAAAGTCAGAAAACGGCTTCAGAATCCAGGCATACGAACCCTCAAGCAGCCCTCCCTTCTTCTTTTCAATCGAATCCTTTTCGACTTGAGGGTCTAAGACTCGTAGGTCTTGAAGACACTTCAGATCTTTCTCGTCTTGATAGCGCTGCTCCTCCCTCTCCGTCTGATCCTGAATCGCTCTGTTGATATCCTGGAGCTGCAGCACCTGGGCTTTCGAAACTTCCAACAGACCACTGAGCTGAGACTTTATGTGCTCGGTGTTGTACGTCTTAGAATCCTCAAGAACCGCCTTTTCGGCTTTCTCAATCGCAGTGACCTGACCGGCCCAATCATCGAGCTTGAATAGGTCTCGTAAAATGACCTTGGCCCAGTGGAGATGGTATATGTATATACTCTTCATTTGATAACAGAGCAACGACTGGTATAACTTGACGATGTGCTTCTTAAGCTGGGTTCTAAGGTCCTTCGTAGACGTTTCCTTGTTCCGGTTCTCGTCCAGAAGCAGATCTGCCAACTTCCAGTACCATTCCATCCGCGCCAGGACCCAGGAGAGTCCCTTGCGGTTCAACCCTGGCTGCGTGATTGGGTTTGCAATGATCTGCAACAAAATTTGAGAATGTTTTCCAAAAGAGAAAGCGGAGAAGGAAATAAACTAACCTCAAGCCCAAAACTGACACCAGCCCAAGCAACAGACGCTTCGGGCGATGCTTTGACCGCTTGATCAATCAATCCCTTGACGTTCGCAATAGCATCGGCCCCTTCACTAATCTTGCCCTTGAAATTTGCAAACTTTTCGGAAGATTTCAGCCCAACATCAATTGCCTTTTTCATCTGGTCTTGTCTCGTCTCAGGCGTCTCTCCAATGGCGTTGCCGCCAGTCCAGGCTTCGTTGGACTCGATGTTCTTATTACTCAGCCTAGCAGACAGAATGGTCTCGTAGGCCTTGACGAGATCTTCGTCTGACTTCTTCAACCCCTCGTAGGCTGCATCCCACAAATTTTCGGGTGTGGTTTTTGTCTCTCCCTTTGGCTCATCTGGTTCGTGTGCCTCTGTGGAAGGGACAAGATCAACTACTGGCGCGGCATCTTTTTTGGGCGTAGGCTCTTTGCTATCCGGGGACTCATTGCCGGACACAGTGGGTTCTCCCAATTTTGGAGCAGCATCGGGTGGTGTTGTCTTTGGTTGCAGGGTCAAGGTCTTTGCCGCAGTTGCCTTGGGGTCAGCCGGATGTGAGCCCGGCTTTCCTGACTCTGCGCCATGGAACTTCTTTTTGAAGGTTGACCAGCCCATTTTGCATTCCTCGTCAATGTATGGAGAGTGATGATGGTGAGAGAAGGTTGTGGCAAGTGTAGAGGCATCTCCCAACTTGTCCGCTCCATGCATATCTCTGGGATTATGGAGCTAGTTCTGTAACACGTCTTACCCCTCTCTGCTTACTCCAATCAGCTTCCTAGTTAAGCACCAAGCTGCATGAAAAGCGTTCAGCTTTGAGCCACCGGAATTTTGGCGCGCCTGTACCCAATCCCATCCTCAGGTTTGTGCAAGTTTCTGGCGGGATCCCAGCAATCAACTCCAGTTGTCCCCAGTTGCGTCAGCTTACTGCACAAGCGCAAACTCATGGTAAGATCTGAAAAAGACTACTTCCTCTAGGTGAACCGGGATAATTTCGAAACTCTCATTGCATCAGTATCACTGTTTCGTTTTCGAGTTTCTTCCTCATTTGAGCGCTCCCCACAATTTCAAGTGCTTCCAACGGCCGCCTTCGACGGTGACAGCTGGAAATTCGCCATCACTGCGAGTCATCAAATAATTCGATTGTGGTCCCCTGATGGATTCAGCTTGTAGCATTGTTTTATGATGAGTATGGAGAAAGAAATAGTCTTGATCATGCACGTATGTTAAAGTTCCAATGAGAAAAGAGCCATCAGACCCAAGAAGTTCAAAGCTATGACGAGCTGGAACAATATCCAAGCAACATCCCCGAATAATATGATTGAATACTTCACATCATCCAATCGATTTCTTAGTTTCAGCATCCAAAACAATAGACAAGCTCTCAATTTTTACAATAAATATTGTATTTAGCCTGACTCGATCTCGCGCATCGACTAACTGTATTCATTGAAAGTGATGGACAACTTCTAACCTACGCCTACTGAACACCCTCGATCATGACCTTAAAAACATCTTGTCGAGCCTGCCTAACTAACTCGAATGCCTCTTCAGCTTGTTCGAATTTGTACCGGTTTGTGATCAATCTCTTGACATCGATCTTTCCACTCGATATCAAGTCAATAGCAGCTGGATAACATCCATTGAGGTATCTGATGGAACCCTTGATCACCAAAGCCTGGGTACAAACGTGCGTGATGGGGAAGAGTACGTTTTCTTTCCCCATGCCGGCTTGTGTAAATGTACCGCCGGGCTTTGTAGCGAATATGCCCATCTGGATGCATGCCTCTGCGCCGGAGCATTCCAAGACAACATCAGCCCCGTCATCGAGATTGAATTTCTCTTTGATCAACCCAGCGACCCTTTCCGCGTGCACGATGGGCTCAACACCAGGTTCAGGGCGGGGAGGCATGAATGTTTCGTCAGCGCCGTATTGCGCAGCCAGATCCAAACGTGACTGCACAATATCGACGCCTATGACCTTCTTGGCACCGGACTGTTTCGCGACAGCTTGAGACAGGATGCCAATTGGACCACATCCCATAACAATGACTGTTTGGTGAGCTCGGACATCAGCTGTTTTGTTGATCGCGCAAGCAACAGCGACAGGCTCCACCATGGCAGATTCCTCCATGTCCATGGAATCAGGGACCTTGTAGCAAAAGTCCGAGGCGTTGACATAGTACTTCGCCAGTGTGCCGTCCCAAGGTGGCGTGGCAGCAAAAATCATCTCTCCGCAGTTATGGTAGCGGCCCCCCTTGCAGTGGCTGCATCGCCGACAAGGCACACCGGGTTCCATGGCGACTCGGTCACCAACCTTGAGGTGCTTGACAAGAGAGCCTACTTCAGCAACTACGCCAGAGGACTCGTGTCCAAGCACCATGGGGCCTGTGAGTATGTAGTTGCCAATCCGCCCCCTTTGCCAGCTGTGGCGATATGTTAGGAACGGATTACTATGAGTTTTGAAGAAGGTACTGTCTTACTAATGGACCTAGATAGAGTCAGATAATAACTCCAATTATTACCATCGGAAGCGGACGAAAAAACTCACATCGCTACCACAGATGCCGGTCTGGGAGACATGCACGATAACATCATGGTGGTCCCTCAGCTTGGGTTTGGCCCTATCCTCAAAAGCCACATCTTTGACCGCCCGAAGGACAAATGATAAGTTTCCCTAAAAGAATATCGATTAGGTCTACTCTCACATACCCATTGAGAGCTTGTACTTACGGCCATTATAGTGATGGGTTGCTAAGCAGGGGAGCGTTGGTATGCGACACGTCTCCAAGCAGCAGCCCCCTTTACTACCCAGCCTTATTATAGGCTTGTACCATCAGGTTAACATTTATGCACGTTTAACAACCCGTTTACGGAGGCCGCCTCTATGATGATAGCGAAGGAAGCGGGTAGAATATGTCCTAATTGGGAAATTTTGGCGTATTTCGAGAAGCAGAGTCATTGATAACCTCATGGATAAATTTTCCGGATCGCCAATATTTTGGGAGAGTGAGGGGGAGTGGGGGGACAGGTCCTGAGTCAGTTGCTCCTCGTGCCATCTGATCAAGGCGTGGGAGCTGAGGATACCAATAGGCAGCCCCTCGCGTGAATTCCCCTTTAGAGTTCGTCCAGTCGTAGCACTACAATGACGTCGAGTTCTAATCATTAAACATTCGATAAACGTGTTTCTTCACAAGATTAATTAATTTCATGGTGCTTGTTGGATAATCAACCCCCTATTGAGCGGGTTCCTATTCGCACCGGATTTCGAAGGAACAGGGAGCCTAACCAGGAGAAGGAAATTTTGCGACCGAGTTCTCCACTGGGAGGCTTAATAAGAAAACACCATGGCGGCTGGCGATGGCTGAGAGATTCCGATCTGCGGGGAATGACCGCATTCCTCTGCCTCGTCATCAACGAGACTCGCTACGTTGGGGAAATTATCCGCACCATCGAGCTACACATTTGGCTCTTTGAGATATGCGGCGTTCGAATACGGATGGGCAAAGAAAAGAGGGGAGGAAGACTCCAGGACGAGGCCGAGCTGCAAAGCGATCAAGAAAAGGATGGTGAACACTGACCGATGAGTTCCTGCATGGTCGATGCCTTGCTAACCGAGGCGGTAGCCCCGAATGTCGCAGGCGAAAAGTAAAGTGTGATGAAAAGCAACCTCGATGCGGCCAGTGTGAAAGAAGAGATGGGAATTGCCACTTGAAGGATTCCATCTTCAAACAGCATATCTTCTCCCCAGTTGAAGTCTCTCACATTGATGCAGCTCAATCACCGAACGTCGAGTTAAACAGTCAGTCGGACATTCCAGAATTTGATCTTCCAACGAGCTTAGAGCAACAAAGTATAGCCACTGAAATTTGTCTCCAGTCATAGCTTGTATCGCTGATATGTTGCACAGGTAATACTACCGCGTCGGATGAACTTCCACTGCTTCTGTCTGCCAACAGGTCCAATACACCCCGCCCACACACACTTCCACCATCCGGTGCATTACCAAGCAGCCTCTTCTCTACAGTTCCTAATACTGTTCTCCGTCACTCGGATGATTTGCTCTTTGAACATCAATATGGGAACATATCAACTACAAACCCTGGTGAAGCACCACGCTCGGAACAAGGCCCGTGGCAGCAGCATGGTAAGTCCCCATCCTACTCGCCTCCCGGGTGTTCACTAATATCTACAGTTGCCGACACGTTTCCAAGTCCACAAACCATCACGGATGATGATTCTCAAGAACCTACAGTTGAGTCATTGAAGGATACCCAACAAGAGCTGTTTCTCCTCCGACATTATTCAGAATGCATAGCACCATGGTGACATCGATATTCTCCTTATCTCACGATTAAGAAATGTACTAACATTCCCATAGGATGGACTTACTTTACCGATACGAGGTATTCAGCCGTGAAGTTCTAACCTTGGCTCGCGAGCATTCAATACTTCGATATGCAGCTTGTGCAGTGGCCGCAAAGCAGCTGGGTCAGATGAATCATCCGATCCCAGCTCTTTGCGGCAAAATCCAACAAAGTATCGCGACTCAGTGTTTCCGCGGAAGATCTGGATTTATTTGGTACGGCATCAAATATTATGAAAAGGCCATTCGAACACTGGTCAAATCCATCACCCCCAAAGATCAACAAGCGCCACACATGGCTCAAACTCAGTCGAGTGATGACCATGCTTCACCCGCTGTTTCTCTCTCGCAGGGAGATTTAATGGTGCGCGCCGAAGGCGAGGACCCAATCGTCAGGCTTCTAGGTACCTGTATTCTTATTCAGTACGAAGCTTTGAGCGCCAACCGAGACGCCTGGTCTGGGCATCTAACTGGTTTCTCCAAGCTTCTTGATTTGATAGACGCTGGGCAGCTACTTAACCACCATCCCATTTTCGAACAAGTATATCCGTGGACAAAAAGTATCATGGAGGTCAAGGCTGGCTTTTGGAACTTCGTCGCCAACGACTTGGAACAATCTTGTAAGCTATCACCAGGGGAACAGATGTTTTCATCTTCTAGAGCTTTTACTGACTTTAATCCCAGTCGTTGCCCATCGCCAGACTCGTGTAGATACGGAGAACCTTGCACTATGGAGAAATATGGGACTCCTTATCGAAGATGATGGGTCACTCAGCCTGTTCGATGGCCAATACAGCCTATCAACAACACCCGAGCATGCAAGGGATAAAGTCCTCTCATACACCTTGATTCGCTTATTATGCAAGCTGATTGATTACGTGGCGCCTGTCCCATCCACGGGTCAGCTTCCAACGCAAGCTTCTCCCAGCAGCCTTAATCTTACCAGAGATAAGTTCGTACATCTCGAGAGCCAGTTTGACAATTGGTACCAAATCCTCTCCCCATCTTTCCATCCAGATGGAAAGTTCTCTGCTACGGGGGAGGATCCTAAAGCGCCCGGAGGTTCTGGACTCTTCAATAGCGCTCTCTGGTTCAGTAATGACCTCTGCTCGACAACAATGATGTATTACCACATGGCTCGGATGCTGCTCATTACCCATCGGCCAGTTGGGCTGTTGTCGGGGGATCACGCTCTGGATAATACGTTACCGGTTGATCTGTTGTCTGCCTTCAGGGAGATGGAGAAAGAACTCAAAGTCCACGCTTCAGAAGTAATCGCGATCGTTCGCGGAAATCCTTGCGATGCCGTCAAACTGAGGTCTATCCAGCCGCTATATTTAGCTGGCCGAAGCTGCACAACAATGAGTGATCGGAGAATTCTTGTAGACATGTTTAGGGATATCCAAAATGGGTTGGGTATTGCAACTGGATATAGAGTTGATGTTTTACTACAAGAATGGGGAACATCATACGAGGAACTAGAAGCCCAACCATTGCCAGCTTCCGAGGATCATCATGTGCCACAGCAATAGTCTACGATCTACAAAAATCAATACTTTATTCGATTAGCAAAGCCCTATTATCAGGGGAAATAATTCAGCGCGTTTCACACCACCTAGCCAGATCCATGAAAACAGCGGGAGTGATCAAATCAGTCGGACCGGCTTCAGAGATTAAAAACAGGGTCTCCAATCTCTACGCTCGACTCAGTGCTCGCCATAAGAACGACTAATGATTTCATTACATTAAGTCTCACAGGGTTTAAATATTTATATACGCATATCACTAAGAGGGTGGGATGGACTAGAAGAATATATGCTTGTACTAGTTGTGATAACCCATGAGACATGGTTCACACATCACATGGCTCCTGTTGCAAAACTGTCCCCTACAAGAAGATTTTCAACGGTTAAAAGGGAAGTGACGATAACACCAACCGGTTCATAATCGACGATGTGAGGGGATATTAGTCGTATCGATGTTAATCAGGTGATAGCCAAGGCTGATTCGCGGAGAGATGCATAACTTCCATGTATTGGTGGATACTGCGGAATACAGAGTCCAAGACCGCCACTGAAAAGCACCTAGCCCAATCGCATATCCTACACATTGCACATGAATATGTTCTGTTGAAATCATGAATCGTATAGAGTAATGCTTTTAAAGAGAAAGAGAGAAGGAGGGGAAAGAGACATAGGAATAGAATAATTAAACAATGTCGTAACTTGAGTAGGTATTGTGGAACAATATAATTTAAAACGTGAGATTTGATGACTTGGGTTGATCAATGTCTCAGCGGACCGCCCTTGACGGAAACCTGCACCACATCAGAATCTCCATGAGTGTGAAACCATGCCACATACTAAGTGGTGTACCAATTCCACTCGATCGACTCTGCATCAAATCCTGCGATATGAGGTTCCAAGAAATCTGTCAGCAGAAAAGGAAGGCTTTTACGTCACTCAGCCAAACAATCGCCTGGCCAGCACGCAAGGTACGAACAATGCATCGCATAATTTTCCAAGCGTAGTTAGTATCATTATCGAACTCCAAACGTGTGGAGAACTCTTGAGAAACCACGCACATCTACCTGGTCTGTTTGCCGCCCCATTCTTTTCCCCGTGGGGAGAAGCCGCTATCCGATATTTAGAGGGAGCCATCTGAAGGAAAGATAAATAGCCTGCATTGAAAGCTAAGCAAGTTCCGCTTTTGCTTTAAAGAAAGCTTGTCAGCAAGTTCTGATACGAGTGTCACTCTAGTATTACCTCTATTTTGTCATACAACGTCTTCCACAATGGCCAAACCATCGGAGCGGCAACCGTACCTTGGTCTGACTGGGAAACGGTTGCTTTTCTGGATCACTTTTGCCTGCAGTGTTGATATGCTCATGTTCGGCTACGATCAGGCCGTCTTCAGCGGAGTCATCGTGACTGATAACTTCCTCGAGCTTCATGATCTGGTAGGACCTGAAAAGACAACGGTTCTCTCCACCCTCACTGCTATCTATGATATCGGTTGCTTCCTCGGTGCCATCATTGCGTTTACGGTAGGAGAGCGGCTGGGACGGAAGAAGTCTATCATTTCAGGCACAGCCATCATGGGCATTGGCGCCATTATCAAAACTTCCTCCTTCTCCCTTGAACAAATGTTTGTCGGTCGCATCATCCTTGGGTCGGTAATCTCATTCGTTTACTTTTTATCAGTTCCAGCTAATTTTCTGAAAGCATCGGAAACGGTATCAATACCGCCACTGCCCCGATATGGCAAACAGAAACCTCTCCACCTCACTTGCGAGGGAAACTTGTCATGTTCGAAATGATGATGAATATAGCCGGTTTTTCTCTTTGCAACTGGATCAACTATGGGCTATCATACGCCGGCGGTGCAGTTGCCTGGAGATTCCCTCTCGCATTCCAGTTTTTATTCATAATCGCTCTCTTCGCTACTGTTCCGTGGCTTCCAGAGTCCCCCAGATGGCTGTACCATCATGGTAAAGACAGTGAAGCCATAGACGTTTTAGCTCGCCTCCAGGATAAGGACATCAGCGACCCCTTTGTCGTCGCTCAGCAAGAAGAAATCAAGTATGGCATTCAATACGAGAAAGAGCACCAAGTTCGGTGGAGAGATCTCTTCAAAAACAAAACAGCCGAGGACACAAAGCCACTCCGCCGCCTTCTTCTGGGTGCCGGCACACAGTTCATTCAGCAGTTTGAAGGTATGCTCCCGTAGATTCCCACATTCTGACCCTATTAACTGGAAATTAGGTATCAATATCATGTCTTACTATCTTCCCACTGTACTGATCACGGCTGTTGGTTTATCTAATGAACTGGCTCGTTTATTGACGGCCGTCAACTCTGTGACCTATCTAATCTTTTCGTGTGTGTCCATTCCTCTCGTTGAGAAATGGGGCCGCCGCGGGCTGATGCTAGTCTCAACTGCCGGACAAGGTTTTGCCTTTCTTGTTATCACTGTTCTCCTCCGCTATGGAAGTCCACCCTCCGGCAATACTAAAGCCGCCGAGGCGTCTATTTTCTTCTTCTTTTTCTATTACATTGCCTTTGGTGTTGGCATGCTTGGAATTCCCTGGCTGTATCCTACCGAGATCAACTCCATCTCGATGAGAACCAAGGGCGCTGCTGTGGCGACGGCGACCAACTGGTAGGAAATTCCACCAATTCGAGCCGTAGATAAAGTTGCTGACAGACATCCTAGGCTTACCAATTTCGTCATCGTTGAAATCACTCCTATCGGCATCCAAAACCTTGGATGGAAATTCTGGATTGTTTTCACTGTCTTCAATACCGCTTTCATGCCCGTCATATACTTCTTCTATCCGGAGACTGGTATTTAAATTCTCCTCGCTTAGATTAAATAGAGACGCTGACATCCGTGAAGCAAACCGTACCCTCGAGGATCTGGACGAATACTACCGAAGTAACCCCCCCCTCATCATTGTGGGCGATAAGGATGCTACGTCCACCAAGCGCCCCCTCAAGTATATAGAGAGAGAAGAGTCTCATGTTCGTGATGCCGCATCGACTGCTGTTGATGCAACCGCCAGGTCAAAGGACATTATCCTTGGGAGCGAGCACCATGAGTGAGCACATATTTTCCGGTGAAGGACATTCTCTTAGGAATATCTCGAGATGTTCCACTTCGATTACACAAGCTTTTAAACCAATCGACTAAACTAGGGTACATATGCTTCTCTTATAACGCAATATGTTCCAAATAACGCAACAATATGACACTTCATATATTTCTAAAATTAATGATAATCTTATGCCGCTCCTGAGGTGACTTACTTCACTATCTACGCTCACGTACTGCTGGACCAGGTTCTAATGGGCTATGTATCTCTCGTAAATAGTAGGTTGGATGTGTACCCGTCCCAAGGTTAAACAAACAACCAATTGAACTCGAAGTTTGCTGTACATGTTCTCTCCACTGGCTTGTCCAGCCTAAAAACCACTCCACGTCAAACCACATGAATTGATGAAGTCCAAAAGTGCAACTCCACATTCTCGGATAATCTTCCAATCTGGACCTAATCACAAAGCCTTCTGCGGATCACGTCGCAAGAAATAACGAATTGAGGTGGCAGCAGAAGCCATACCGCGCGTCATTGCGTTAATTTAATCTCTCTAAGATGAAAATTTATTGCAATTTAATGCTAAATGAGATCGACTAGTTTCAAGGTCCCCGCTGGCATCGTGAAACTTTGTCTTGAAATACGATGCTCATTCCGGCAATCTCAACTCCTGGCCCTCTAAGCACCGAAGTCCCTCTACATTGAACCGAAATCCAAGATGCCTCTATTTCAACCTGCCGACGCCAACACGCACGTGCTTTCTCAATTCTCACTCAAAGGCAAAATTGCAGCCGTGACTGGAGGTGCAAAGGGTATCGGTCTGGAAGTCGTGCGCGGCTTGGCCGAGGCCGGAGCCGATGTCGCGATCATTTACGCCACCACAAACGCTGCAGAAGTTGGTGACAAGATCGCAGCAGAGAATAATGTGAAGATTAGGACGTACCAAAGCGATGTACGCTCTCGCGCCGCCATTGCAGCAACTGTCGCTCAGATCGTTGCTGATTTTGGCCGACTCGATATCATGGTTGCCAACTCTGGCGTTTGCGCCGATATCCCAAATCTGGAGTACACGGAGGAGACATGGCAGGCCAACAATAGTGTCAATTTCGACGGAGTGATGTGGACGGCACAGGCCGCAGGGAAAGTATTCAAGGAACAGGGCAGAGGGAACCTAATCATCACAGCAAGCGTCAGCGCCACTCTTGTCAATGTTCCTCAAAGACAAGCCGCATATAACTCATCCAAGGCTGCTGCTGTGCATCTAGCTAAGAGTCTGGCAGTGGAATGGGTGGACTTTGCGAGGGTCAACTGTGTATCCCCAGGGTTCATTGAGACGGAAAGTAAGGATCCCTGTGTTGTCACGACCCAAGCGAGGCGATGGCTGACCGAAATCCTAGTGCTTTTCGTTCAACCAAAAGAGCGTTTCGATAAATGGATGGATATGATTCCTGGAAAGCGCATGGCAAAGGCTGCCGAGCTCAAAAGTGCAAGTTCCTTTCCATCATGAATAATGAGTCTTGGTAATCTACATACTAACGGACGTGAAACAGATCTACGTTTTCCTTGCCAGCGACGCGTGCTGCTATATGACAGGAGCAGACATTATCGTGGACGGCGGATATACTTTGACTTAGTTGATAGTTACAAATCCCTCCTGAGTATCGGCTTACTTCAGATGTAATCAAATAGCAAACAATTTCACTGTCATCCAAAACTAACAATTGCCACTAGACCGTTAATCGCTTCAGTAGACGTGTTCACCCCACGGAGTGAGATCAGCCAATATTATGCACAGTAATACACGCGTGTCGCTGCAACTGTGGAGCGTCTCCGGGGGCAGATCTCACACCGTGAATCAATCCAACCGGTGCGGAGGAACTCCAGGTCTCAATGACAACATTGAATACAGAAAGAACAACACGTACATAAATTATAGCGGAGGCCTCGCGTCTCTTTGACTCAGCCAGCATAAACAAGGATCATTGCTTCCAGCCAGGGTGGCCGCGTATAATCGGCTGCAACAGCCGATCCGTGTGGGTACGGTCATAACATCCCAAAGTCCCTCGACAGTGGGTACTCATGCGAGGCTTGAGCTGAGGACGCTGTAAGATTACGGTGCGTGTGGGCTTCTAATAATACATGGCGGTCCCGTTGGTATAAGGATGCTGGCTCCCGCTTCAACCAACACGTTTGTCTTTTCGTTAGATTCATCTCATTTTTCGTTTTGCTATAGTTTCTGTTGACCAGATTCTATTTGTGTTTTTTCCGCTTTTTTTTTTCTTCTTGTTTCTCCTTTTGTGTCCCCCGAATCCTACTATTGTGAGAAGAGAGTGTTTCGCCTCCCGCACCGAAAATGAAGTCGTCCGTCTTAGCCCTCCTGCCTGCTCTCGCCGCGGCAAAGCCCGTTCCTGATGTAGGCATTTCCACGGTCAATGTCGTTGGTGGGCAGGAAGCCAGTGCTACTGAATTTCCCTTTATTGTCAGTCTCGAGAGCAAGACGGAGGGTGAAGAAGGACACTACTGCGGCGGAACACTCTTGAATTCGCTGACTGTCCTGACTGCCGCCCACTGCCTCGCGTCCGAGGACGCGGAAAATGTTCAAATCCGTGCTGGTCACAGGGTATGTATTGTCCTTGGATTTCTCCTCACGGGTCACTTGTTTCTATGCCCGGATTCTTGCTTTGTTGGTCCTGCATGGACCAATAGGTCCATCCCGTCCTGAGCCGGAAACGAAGCTTACACTGCAAGTAGATTCGCAACGAAGGCGGCGTCACAGTCAATGCGGCATCCATCTGGTTACATCCCGACTACAACGCAACCTCGGCCGAGAACGACCTTGCTCTCGTGCAGCTCGAGGAACCGATCGAGAAGACCAACAACATCACCTATGCCACACTATCCCCTCCGAAGAGCGACCCCAAGGCCGGGACCCAAGTCACTGTAGCGGGCTGGTAAGTACAGCAAGTCGAAAAAGAAGATTCCCACCTTGTTGACGATTCTAACAAAATGAATAGGGGCCACACTTCGGAAGGTGGTGAATTGGCGGACACCCTGCAGAAGGCCTCCTTCCCCGTCATCGACCGCGCCGAGTGCAAGAAGACGCTCAACGCCAACATCACCGAGGGCATGTTCTGTGCCGGAGACCTTAAGGGCGGCATCGACTCGTGCCAGGGCGACAGCGGCGGTCCTCTGCTCAACGACGAGAACGGCAACGTCGTCGGCGTCGTGTCCTTCGGCTTCGGATGCGCTCGTGAGAACTCACCCGGCGTCTACGCTCGTGTCGGCTACTACCGCGAGCTCATCAACAGCAAGATGTGGAAGCCTGCCGTGGCAAGACGGTTCTTTGCATGAGCGGGCCTGGAGTCTGCCCGAGTAGCCGGTCTGCTTGCGCATGTCGTAATGATAATCAAGCCCAGATTTATGGATCTTTTAGGGAATAATAGCGGTGCGGAGGGGACACATTAGCGATTTTTTACTTATGATTTGGTTGTGCCAGCTGGATTTGGCCGAAATAGAAACATAGCATTACGAAATTTGACGATTATTGAACACACCAAGGCTCCGTGATTTCGATCAAATGCTTATAGTGATTCTACTCAATTTTAGCTCTGGGGAGACATGGAACAAGACGAATCAATTCACTTCCTGACCACCCAAGCATCTGTGTTCGATGTACGTTTCATTAATTCTGTTTTGGGGGAGGAATAAGCATAACTGTATCGGCCCATTCCGACTCCCGTGTTGAGGCGGATGTACACGTAGCTGATCCGTCCATGACCGGTCGATCCGGTTTCTGTGCACAGAGGCCTCCAGCGCCCCAAACCTGCAGTGAAATCTCTTGCCAACCTTTCTCTAGGCACGTCTCTTCAATAACTACATTCGGGATTGATTTCCGGTAGCTCTTTGGGGCACTCACGCGGTGGGTCAACGCGGTCTGAAGTTATCCAAGATATCGCAACCGAGTCTCTCAAAATCAATCCACACGATGCCAATATCGGACGGCCCGTTCCTTAAATACTTCTTTATTGGATAATGGTAAATTATGAATCATGCTATAATTCTCTTTGGTATCTAACCAAGACTATATTTTAGTTTGATAAGAGCTTCATAGCAGGGGACAGATCCTGTATTCAATATTCGTCAATTGACAACATCTCACCAAGAGCAGAGTTCTTCATAGCAGGACAACTTACAGTATAGACTTCCATAAAGCTGATCAAAGGCTGTGAGGTGGAGGCAGAAGCAACCTCAAGCTTGAGATGGGTAGCGAATGGAGAATCAAGACTCTTCCCGTTGCGAAAGGTCATGAAAAGACTGCCGATGATTACTATTTCTGGAGATTCTCCCTGGCCAAAGAAAGCCCGGTCAATGGTATGCTTCCGCGACTCAACGACCTTCCAAGCATTTTCACGACTGGCTGCGATATCTAGAATCTCCCTTATTAGCAACGAAGTTGATCGCATTCAGAGCGAGGTTTACAGAACCAGCTGAGCCAGTGAAGCTTTCCTGGGGTGATTTAACGCAGGCGTCGCTAGAGAAGACTTTGGAGGCCAGGGTCTCTCCGGCATCTGCCTGGGGTGAATCGGACAGCTCGTAGTACCTCGAGATGAGATCCTTAATGGGCTGGCGGAAGGCATCTGATTGCCAGAGAGTAGATTCTGTAGCATAGCCCATTATGTATATCTCCAAGTATATTCAGGGATGTTGCTGTTGAGGGTGATCTAGAAAGGCAATCCCAAGCGTATCTAGGTGATCCATGGGAACATTTATAACAACGTACATGTCTTAGCCAAGATATTGGCGAAATAGTCTTTACTAATCTATAGTTGTCTAGGCTGCGATTGAGGTGTTCAGTGGACGATTCAACAGTTGTTTCGGATGTTTCAATTGCCCGAACACTTATCTGAGGCCATGCAAATAGCCCATTGAAGTACATACAGCAGAGCCTCGAGCAGTGTTTTCGGCATTTGAACCCCCCGAACAAACTTGTCCGAGATCCACTGAAGCGGAAAGCGTATTATTAAGCAGTATCCTATGGATTTTAGATTTCGGACTACCCGAATGTCCTTCGTTAGGAGCCATCGTACGAGCGCTCTCCACAGTCCAAGGTGGAGCTTTTCAACCAGGTGACGAACTGGTTTACAAGGACTTGGCGTCCTTGGAATGAGGATAACTGGCAGGCCTTCTCTCATAAATGTAAATGGAGATTGCCTTCACCGCAAGTTGCTCATTTCCCTGAGAACCCGTAATTAGGTCGCAAGCTGTTGACAGAAAGGACTCTTCTTCCGTAGCTTTTCTCCGTACTTGATGAAGGCAAATGGGATAATGGCTAATATGAGCGTGATGAAACCCAGGAGTGAACAAGCCCACTGGATCCCCAAGTTGCCATACATTTGGGGAGCCGCTAGAGGAAGGCAAACAGCCGTTATAGACCGCATGGTGCTCATTGACGCCTGGGCAGAAGCCGAAAATTCCCTGTAGGCATCAGTCACGTAGTTTAGGAGCGACATGAAAATGATGATGTATCCAGCACCAAACAGGAGTCCCGACATAGCAGGGACTGCAGGATGAATCCATGGAAAGGAAGTCCATCCCAGCCAGAATAGGGAAATAATGATTCTACCAAAGTCAGCAAAGGGGTCATCTGATATGATAGTAACGAAAAAGCCTCACAATGGGCCTCCAAAGCAGGCAAGGGGAAGGCGGCGGTATTCAATTTTCATGGCCCATTCAGCTCCTGATAACATGCATCTTCGATGGTAAGACGTGTACCATAGAGAGATGAACAATGCAGAAAGTGAACCGCCAGACACTATCAATTGTGAGATTCCGGGAAGCAAGAAGGGGACTGATGAATGTGGTTACCTGGTAAGAATGTTAAGCCAACCTCTCCTGCGGAAAGGCCATAAACGCCTACTGGAGTTTTAGCTTCTCGGGTGTGAATTCTTTGGGGTATGGATACTACAAACCTTGGTAGATGATAAAATAGGACTGAAAGAATAGGTAGAGAGTGGCATAGATCAGCGACAAGTATAGCCCAGTGAAAAGCACAACCGGTTCCTTGACGATCATGATAAACGGCCTGGAGAAGACAATTTTGAGTTCTTCCCGCAGACTGGGCCGCTCTTTCCCATACGGATCATTGACGACGGCCAATTCAATGTTATTGCGCTTCATGTGCTGCCGTCTGATGAAGTGGATGTAGGTTTCAGGTAACCAAAGGATCAGCGGCAAAAACACACCAGAAATGGCTAACGCGATCCAGAAACTAAGTCTCCAAGAGTATTTTTCCACAACATAGCCGGATATGATAGGTCCGAATGGCGGTAGCATGGCAGTCACACATCCATAGATGGACACGGCGTTGCCCCTCTCCTCAGGAACGTCGAAAATATCCGCATAAATAGGTCCAACAACAACGTTAGGAGAGGAGGCAGCAACCCCACAAAGGAAGCGAAAGAATATCAAAGCAGAGTAGGAGGGGCTTACGGCACAGCAGATGGTGAAGATCATGTACCCAACGTAAGTGCCAATGATGACTAGTCGTCGTCCGATGTGCTCACTGAGAGGCCCAAAAACAAGAGGGCCAAAAGCAAATCCAATCATAAACACGGAATTGAGCAGCACAGGATACAGTGGATTGGTAATTTTGAAGTCCTTCACAATCTCACTGGCTGCTCCCGACGGGAGAGATGAGGCCAAAGCGCTGTTCGAGATAGATACGAGACCTGCCGCTGCCACTAGTAGTTTTTTCGCCTTCCAGAAACGTTGTCGTCAGCATTCTTCTTATGTCTGAATGGTGGTTTGATCTCGAGGAATTGAGCATACACGAGAGAATTTAACCGGAATCTTCTCATCTGGGAGCAGCACGGCGGCATCCAGCCAGACACTGTTCTCGGTTCCGGTAGCCATCATGCAACATCCGAGATGAACAACAGGCAACTCCTTCCACAACTCAAGCCGTCTTTGAAAGGACACAGTCCGTCGAGAATTCTCACACACCGAAGAAAGAGAGGGAATATTTAAATCCCCGCGTCTGCCACCGAAACGAAATGGGAAGGCCGATCACCGCTCTCCGGTTTTGCTCCGGATTACCCCACACTTCATGCCCTACAACCAGAACACGCCTTTATCTCCGCCATATCCCCTTTTAACCATGATTATTTAAACGGCCATGCATCTATCACACTACTAAATACCTTTCTCTTTTAGTCAGTGAATGCGGTTGATGCGAGGCAGCCTACATATCAAGACGTATTTAGTTATCGAATCACCGCGTCAGTGTTTAAACCCTTGCTAGGGTGCTTTTTTACGCTTGGCGAAGGGATCGCGACAAGGCAAAGAATATATAAATAAAATCATCTACTTAACCAGTAGCCGTTATAGCGTCCATGAATTGGGGGTATAATACGCCGTTTGCATCATCCTGGCCGGATTTGCACAACCACATCTATCAATATATAGCTTGCTAGCAGTGAGCGCAGATAAAAATAAACGCAACGCGCTCTAGATGGGTTTGAGCTACTTCGTGAGACAGCCATACTTTCCCGGTTCATCGTAGGTTCGTCGAAGACTCCCCTACAAGCGAACCTCTGCTTTTCCCGACCCTTCCATTCAACATAAGTCCCATAGACAAGTGCAACAACCATATTAATCCCGGGCGACGGTTTAACTCGGGGCACACTTGACACCAGCGTCAATGCGTAAGTCGTGGCAAATTGGGTTGTGGGGGAGATTATCTGAGTTCCTATTAACGTCAATATGCCCGGCAACAATCTGACTCATACGCTGATGAAAATGTCGCATGACTTGCGAGTTCAATCTTAAATGCTTGACCAGACGCCCGAATAATGAGACATAATCAAAACATTGCCACTGCTAACTACACATGTTCCTTTCTGGTGGTCAAAGCACTCTTTAGCTTCCACACAAAGCTTGTTCCTTTACTACCTTTCAGCTGTCTCTTAAACTGTGATCAAAACCCAAAAATGAGTTTGTCAAGTCTACAAAGCTTCTCTTCGGTGATGTCATGGGATTTGGTATGGTCTTGCGAGGTCAAAGGGCTGTGAAAAAAAGATCGACGTTTTCGTCCAAATGCGGACTACTGGTACTACAAGAAATATAGCATCAATTAAAAATCAGTAGGACACAAGGCATCAAGATTGTAAATATTGTCAGGTAAACGGGTCCCAAGGTGTTGTTTAGCAATATAGTATCATTTGGACGTTTCTGCCCTCGGCTTGACTCTTTCTTGCATTACATTTGCTCGCAGTAGGTTGAATCAATTGACTTGGTGCTGGGCCAATGAGAATTCAAAGAACAAGGAATTGGCTGAGGATAAAATGGCTCGACCAATTGCATGTATGTTCATTAAAGCCCAAAGGCGAGTTCAAAATGTAGTATATATCCCGTTTTTTTATTGGTCTATACGCTGGGAAAGTCAAATGATATTTAAACCTGATTTCCCCATGGGGTAGTGTAATTAGTGTGGAATTCTAACAACGGGTGAGTTTTTCGAAATGGAAGACCACATTTGGAACTGGTAAACAACATTCATCAGAGGCGATGTTTCTTAGTTGATGCAGAAGGTATTGGGTCAGTTGAACGAAATATGCTTTTTGGAGATAAACACAGACGCTTGCATGTGATATTTACAAAGTCAAGTCGATTCACATGAGTATTTGATTACGCGGGAGAGTTTGACTACAAAGTAAAAAGCAGCAATGGAAGATGCCAGAACCAACATCTCAACACAATGAATGAGTAAAGGGCTAATTGAGTCAGATTTACTCTTTCAGATAAACCTAGTCACTCGTCAGCTGGGATGATTGCAAACTCAGTCACTCGTCGACTGTGATATTTTCAAAGTTAAGTCGTCTCACATGAACAAGATGCGTAGAAGGCTCCAGAAAAGAAGATTTCTTGGACGATTATTCGTCAAATATGGGGAGTCTTAACCATATCTAGATCCTGGGGTAACTTTTGTTTCCCCACGGGGGGACGTTAGCAAATGAATCACAAACCTTGACGTGATCACAAGCCATGTCCATTACGCACTTTGAAGAAAATGCAGAAAGCATAAGCTGGATGAGTGGTAAACGGCAGATCAGTCTCAGCTCAAGCCGGTCCTGAAAAAACTACTTAAACCCCTCGTCCCTCCTGCTTTCCTTTTGTTTTCTTCTTCCTTTCATCATCAGTTCGATAACGCACACTCCCATACGATTACAACGATTACCAACGATTTCACCGATAACGCACACGAACGACGACGAATACCGACACTTCCTTCATCGCTTGTAAGTATTGAACACATTCATCCTTGACGCGTTTACTGACCATGGCTTTCAATCGTAATCAGACGTACTTCGACTTCACTCCGCCGCCGCAACGAAGATTTTCTCGACGACCGACCAAGATGTAAGTTGAAACCATCCCCAACACCACCTTCCCTTCCTTACCCACATCAACATCCCCCTTCCTTGCCCATATCGTCCTTGGTCCTCTTCAACTGTGATGTATATCAATACTAACTAGATTAGGTCCGCGATGCTCGCCGAGTCGGACCTGTCGGAGCGGTGCCCTTACGGGCACTGTGATGATGACGCCGGGAAGACAGAGCCCGAACGCCGACCGAATCGACGCGGTTTCCGAGCGCTGGTTCGAAGGGTCAAAGAAAAGATCAAGACGTGGTGGTTGAGAGACGAAGACGCCGAAGAGTGGAACAAGTTTGTGGACGAAGTAATCTCGACGCGAAAGCAGACAGAGCGCCCAATCCGCACCTCGCCGATGACGATACGATTCGAGCGAGATACACGATTCGATCGCCGTCGGTCGCGGTACGTAAACGATGTAGCGAAGGGGATCGACCGGAAGAAAAGACGAGGGGTATTATAAGAAAAGGTAAGTATCTAAGAATCCCCTGCTATAGAAGAACAGGCTAACCTTTGACTTCAGGGGAGGAGCGGAGGACCGATCATATACATCACATCATACATCAGGGACAGGTTTGGTAGTAGGGTTTTCGCTAACATTCGATAGGGGAGGAATAAATGCATCATGCATGGGGGTAAGGTTTGGTAGCAGGGATTTCGCTGACATTCGATAGAGGAGGAATATAGGGGACAGGTTTGGTAGAGGGTTTTTCGCTAACATTCGATAGGACTTGTGCGGGGAGTGCAAGGTACGTCCATTTCCCCCCTTTTCTTGAGTCACTTCATGTTGTTTTATCCCATCATCATCTGGTTCTGCTTTTCATTTTCCCCAGCGTGTTTTCCTGAGCGTGCTTTTTCTGTTTTCCTGAGCGTGTTTTTTTTTTTGAGTTTACTTTCCTGAGCGTGTTTTCCTGAGCGTGCTTTCTTTGTGTTCCTGAGCGTGTTTTTTTGAGTTTACTTTCCTGAGCGTGTCTCCCTGAGCGTGTCTTTTTCTCCCCAGCGTGTCCCCCTTATCACTTCACGTCTTTATCTGCAAAGCTGTCACTACACATTCCCCAGCGCATCAGCATCATTACCTATATTATTCTATCCCCTTCCTTCTTTCTCCCCAGCGGCCACTGCCCGCCAAAGAAGCTTTGGTTCAAGTGAATCATATGTGGAGGCGCCAGTCAGAAGTCTGTCCGGTCCAGAACGATTGGCTGGCACCTTCTCGCGGTGTTCTGGGTCAGTAACCAGGGTCATCCCCTTGGTGAAGCTAAGACCAGCCAGATGTAGATATTAAGTAAATAGAATAATTATGTTAATATCACCAATGCAACTCAAGGCTGTAAAAGTCTTTCTCTTTAGAACAACAGAATTGCTTTAAGTCAGGATAGACTTGAAGCCCTTATCTTAGTCTTAGCTAGTCCTTCCAAACAATGAGATTACATGGCATTATGCTAGCCTCAATTGAAAGCATCATCCTCAATTGTCAGTAAAGGTGAACGATGAGGGTCTAAATTGGTTTTGAGGGCTGGGCAGGGTCCCGACGCCCACCGTCGCGATGGAGTATGCGAGGAAGGGTGAGGTTGGCCGAAAACAACCCACAAGTCGGATAATGAAGTCTAGCCATAACACGGTTTTTCGGCTGGATCAATGTCGAGGTCATTTATCCCTAGGCTAGAGTCAGGGATAAGGGAATTTCTCTATATACGTATAAACAGTCAGTTAGAGAGCCTACTTTGAGTGGGCATAGAGCCGATTCGATATTGTCAGACGTAGTGAGACGTCTGCAGGGTAATGGTCAGAAGACGACTGAGCCCATTAAACCGTGTTTGTGGCGGTTCCAGTCTTTTACGTCATGACATTGGTAGCTGAGCAACAGAAACGACTCGTATCTGCGTGTAGGTGGAGCAAGAGAAGTGTCTTAATTACTCATGCCGCTATTGGGAGCCTAGAACGCCACATTTTCAGCTGAATATTGGCCAAGATATCAGCTAGCCGCTGGTTGGGCTCCGGAGAAAAACCGGGAGCTAGCTCATCGTTCTTCTAGGCAAAGAAAGGGGCTGCTCCAATCTTGACGTTGACTGCATTCGACTCTGGCCCTTTGGTGCGTTTCCCTCACTGGAATATCTCAGAGACAATACCCGTGAATAGGGCGACTGCATTAATCTACGGCACGTTTGTATATCCCACAGCATCTGCATAATTTGATTCCCAACCTGACGCGCGGCACGCGTCACACGCAAACCCAAACCGCCCAAAATCACAACCCCCACAGCTCAGTGAGATGAAGGTCTCAATAGTGATGAGTGTTGCTCTTTGTGGGCTTTCCATGGCCTGTGGAAACCATGGGCAAACCCGCGCGGAAATAGAAGCCGAGAACAATGCAGCTTGCGAGGGTCCGAATCCGCCGATATGGTGCCCCATGAAGTGTCAAAATTGCGGCGGGCATTACTGCATCGATGGGTTCAAAGCCTGGCAGTGCAATGTCAACCCAAGACAGGGCGACTTATGCCCGGGCGGGTGCGACGATTGCTCACCACGACGTCAATATGAGGCAGCCAGAGGATGTGTTGGCGGGCCTACGGGAGCTGATGGCGCAGTACGTATTAATTCCTACCCCTTTGGTTCAATCCATGTACTAATAAGGTATGTTTTTATTGTAGACTTGCGTGAGTGTTTGCCAATTATATCATACAATATTCTAATTTCCAGATTATACTAACAAAGATCGTTCGCTCTGCAGGCGCCATGCTGAGAACGCTCAAGTCTACCCTGCTGGTTTGCGTTGACCAGACTCTGCTGGGAGAAAATCACCGGTTGTTTCTGGCTCAGTATGGGATGTTCACTACGATTGGATTTGAAATTATTAATGGATCAATGACTCTGGGCGGAACACACAAAATTAGAGTAAATTTGAATTGACGAAGGTTTGGTTTGGCCTTTGCCGCCCGATGCTGAAATGACGTGATGTGATATTTACTTTCAAATGTTGTCAGTCTTGATGAAACTATTTAGGCTTTCACTGAGTTGAACCTCCAATCCAAGCAGGATTTAGCACGCCTTGTGGTTCTTTCATCTTCTACACTTGCTGTCTAATCGAGCCTAGCTACGCAATACCCTTCCACGTAAACTGCAACCATAATCTTACCATGCAACTAACCCAGGGCGAGCATATCGGGCGATCTAGGTCGTGCTCAGTTTCTCAACATGTTTGGATGGAGGAGAGTCAATTGCGCAGACAGTATCGCTATACTCTGACATCGGCCAGGTCGAGCTGGTGGGCATACATGATTGATTAACAAAGAGCACATTCAATCAATGATGCAATTGGCTTTCGATCTCTGCTAACGTGAATTGATAGAATGCCACATATCTATATGCTTTACTCTCGCTTTTCTTGCTCGGTAAATCCAAGATTCTCTAAGCACGCCATATTTGATCCATCAAGTCTACATCACAAGATGAACAAACATCATGGAATGTTCTTCTTCCCGGTATCAACTTTTTTCTGCGCGCGGCCACCGAAACCCCATCCAATCTGGTGTGCCACATTAATATGGGTGTCCAAATCATCAGCCCAGTACCAGACCAGCCCAGGATTCTTCTGGAACATGCGGCCTGCCGCGACCAGATCCAGCGGAATATCATCGTCGGACTTGCCGCCCTCGATCAGCTCCTCCGCAAGCGTCCCCGTCTTGATGCTCCCGACGGTGCTGACCAGCATCTTGTCGCCAACGACCTTCTTGATGTGCTTCGCGAGCGGAGCTTGGTACCCGGGGCCGCCTTTGACTTTTTGCTGGGGGTGGTTGCCTCCGCTGGAGACATCGAGCACGTCAACACCTCGCTCGGCGAAGAGGAGGGCAAGCTTGGCAGCGTCGTCAACAGTCCAGCTCTCCCCAGTGTAGTCCGGGTTGGTGTCAAGCCAATCGGTGGCACTGATGCGCACGAAGAGGGGCATGGTATCGGGCATGGCTGCCCTCGTCTGCTCAACGAGTTCCAGAGCAAGACGGGCGCGGTTCTCGAAGCTGCCGCCGTACTGGTCGGTTCGCTTGTTGACGGCAGGAGTCAGAAAGCTTGAAACCAGATATCCGTGGGCAAAGTGAAGTTCGATGACGTCGAAGCCAGTGTCAATGGCGCGATTGACGGCGAGGGCGAAGTCGTGCTTGAGCTCAGCTATCTCGTCCAATGTCAAGGCCCGCGGCGTGGGATATCCCGCATCAAAAGGTTCGCTGCTGGGACCAACGATATCGCTAGGCCAACCACGCGCGGCTTCAGTCGCGGTAGGGCCAGCCTTGATCCAGGGTGCTACTGTGGAAGCCTTGCGGCCAGCGTGAGCGATCTGGATGGCAATCAGTGTGTTCTGGCTGTGGGCGAAGTCAACGTGCTGCCGAAGAGTTTCGGTGTGTGCGTCGAGCCAGATGCCGGAGTCTTGGGGCGTGATCCGACCACGAGACTGGACGGCGGTGGCCTCGATCATCATCAAACCGGGCTATTGTCCACGTTAGCTTTCCATTGAGCCCTCCTGTAGTTGAAAATGGTCGAGATATGGTAGACATACACCACGCTGGGCCATGCCACCGTAATGAGTGATGTGCCAGGGGGTGTGGAATCCATCAACGGCACTGTACTGGCACATTGGGCTGACCCAGATACGGTTGGCCAATGTGACACCGCGGATCGTGAGCGGAGTGAAGAGTTTTGGGATGACTTCATCTTCGTTATTCTTTATCGCGGTCCCAGCTGGAGGATCTTGCTCGGGACTGTAGAACGGCACTCCTTTGGCGGGGGCGGGGAATTCAGGGTGAGATGCGGGGAGGCTCGAGTGAGCAATGGCTCTCGACCGGTATGCAGACATTGCGGCAGAAATAGATGGTTCTACGGTTGATTCCAGACTGTTGAAAAACGATCTAGCTCATCGGCAGTCAACGGGGGCCATCCGCTTTATACACACGAATTTCTGAGATGGGAGAACCTCTTCCGTCTGCCCCCGGATCGGATCTTCACAGCAAGTCTCATAGTAGCGTGTTCAAGCATGACGGAGTTGCGGACCGCGCCGTAGGGCGCTGCCAATCAGCAAGTGTGGAATGACGGAAAACTACTCAAGCAACACATCATGTCACCACTCATTATTAATCAGCTTGTGGGTAGCATTAGAAATCAGGCAATGCGATCGAGAGGACAAAAAAAAAAAAACTGCTCATAGTTTCAAGACCAAGATCATTGTGTGGGCTGCCGGCATCCTGTTTGCCGTACATCATCATGATTAACAACAACAATTTATAAAGAAAAGAAGATTTGAGTTTGAGTGCTGAGCTTACTCCTGCCTGGATGGGCACTTACATCCCTTCCTATAACGGGATAAAACTTTATCCGGCCAAGTTATTGTAAACAAACACACGCGTTCCGCGTTAACTACCTACCCTAAAGAAACCAAAGAAATGCTATAGTTTTTAGGGATTTGTTGCAGCACCGGCCGTGATTGAACAACTTCTCATGTTAAGAGCCATAAACAGATTGCTAATCTAGGCTCAAGGTTCCATGAAGGCGCTTTCCTAGTCATCTACAAAACTTAGGTGAATGGTCGTCGGAGTTAAAGATTCAAATCTCAATCGGTGTTGAGGTTTAGGTCAGTCCATGAATCATTCCCTACCTATTTTTAGCTTATCGTGCATAGCAAACAATTGATGAATATTCTAGGTACTTGGTACTGGAAAAGCTGTTATTAAGGGCATTTATTAACCTACTATACGTGCAAGAGTACCTCTGCCACTGATTTAGCCATCATCAAGTTCTGCGATCTTTCAAATCAATAGGGTAGGTTAGAAAAGTGGAGATGTGTCCTTCAATCAAAACTCAGGGGCCGCGAATGACGTAGTTACTTAGGTAATCACCTAACTGGAAGAAGAAGGGCCCCACCTATCAAAGCTTTGTCAGCGATTGCAGAACCACTTATCCCAATCTGGAAATCAATGTGGTACCCCGGTCGCAAGTCGCGACAACAACTTTTTTGTTTTGGCTGGTTGTAATTTTACTTCTTTCCATTCCTTCAATGGATGGCAAGTCCGCAGAAAGAAGAACCGGCGGAGATCAATTGATCAATACCCATATACAGCTCTGAGATATCTCTGCTGCCAGTGGACTAGTTACCCCTAATAAGCGTTGTCTATATGTTCCAACATGAAGACCAGCGACTTAATGTGGTCTTTTACATCAAGCTGCATATAGAGAAAGTAGGATCTGAGAATTAGAGTAGCGATGGCGAATGATGTTAAGCGGAGTCGGTATATTCACTTTGTTTGGACGGAGTGTATGGATGAAATCGATTGCTGACGAAACTCCGCAGGAATTGACTTTGGGGCGGAAAGGACAATGAGGACATCTGCATATTGATCGATGCTCCGTCGAAGGCTATTAGTCTTGATAGCATTTGAGCTCTAAAGACCAGACAGGGGTACCACATTGATGGCCAGATTGAGTGGTGGATCTCCGATGTGCTACAGCCTACTCTTCTATCTAGATTAGCAAATGCAGATATGATGTTCAATCACGCAAAAATATATAAAGTGTTGCCCAGAAGGATAACAGAAGGATAATTTCTTTCTTACAGTTGTTTGATACGTTCTATATCGCGTTGTCGCATTTTGTATCATCGTCTTCTGCAATCATGTCCTCCTCGATGTCCCTCCCTCCTCGCAAGGATACCTTTTTCACGGTATTCAGCAAGCACCAACTGCGCCCGAATCCCAAGCCACCCATGGACCACGTCTCCGTCGCTGGCAAGACCGTTGTTATCACAGGCGGCAATGTCGGGATTGGCCTAGAATGCGGACGGCTTTTGCTTTCACGCGGCCTCTCACGCCTCATCCTCGGCGTGCGGTCCCCCCAGAAGGGTGAGGATGCCGTTCTATCTTTGCGAAAGGCTTACCCAAAGGCGAATATTGATATCTGGCACCTGGACCTGAATTCATACGACTCTATTCGGGCATTCTCTCGAAAGTGCAACGAGTTGACGCGTTTGGACGTTGCTATAATGAGCGCGGGAATCATGAACTCGGAATTCAAGGCAACTCCATCTACGGGCCACGAGGAACAGTTCCAGGTCAACTATCTATCGGCAGCCCTTCTGGGCTTGCTTTTGCTGCCCGCCTTGAAGAAGAATAACCCAGAAGGGGCTCCTGGCCGGCTTACATTTGTAGCTTCTGGAGCAGCCCTGATTGCAGAGTTTGCGGAGCGCAACGAAGATCCACTGATTCCGGCGTTTGACAAATCAGAGGGGTGGAACTCTTCTTTAGCCAAGAAGAGATACGATACAAGTAAAGGATTGGTTCTCATGTTGACACACAAGCTCAGCCAGATCACCAAAGCAGAAGACACGATTGTCAATGTGGTTGACCCTAGTTTCACACCAGGCACCAGCTTCTTCCGCAGTATGCCCTGGATAGTGCGACTACTTGCCTGGCCTCTCACGGCGCTTCTAGGGACCTCCGTAAACAACGCAGCATGGAGGTATATCGATACTGCCGTAATCAGGGGACCATCAAGCCACGACAGCTTTATAAGCGACTGGGAAGTGAGCCCGTAAGTCTAGAATCCATTCAGTCGCCTTGGGAAGAGAGTATAATATTTTGGATCACCAATGCTGACTTGGTCCAGGTACAATGCCTTCATGTATACAGAAGAAGGTAGAGATTTCATGGAAAAGCTTTGGAAAGAGACGGTGGCAGAGCTCGATTTCCCCGAGGTGCGCGAGGTCTTGAGATCGTTGGAGATGAAGTCGGCGGCCTAGTGTTTTGGAATGGTCTTCGGCAAACAGAACATGGTGCCACGATTATTCCAATACGGGGATCTGTTTCCGACTCGCTATTAGTTTGAAGTTGTCTTTGATCCGAAACCTTTTTTCTCTATATCGGGAAAGAAACTGTTGTGTAGAGTGGGTGGTGGCAAGTACTTTTAGATGTAGTAAACCGGTTGTTAATGGTTGTGTTTTTATTTATCTACCTGGACTATTGATGCGAGAGCTTTATACCTCTTGTTATCGAATTATACGATAAGCGTTTCATAGTTGATATATCTAGGCAACGCTCGCTTAATCAGATAGATTGACTCAACAAATGGACAATGGTAGCATTGAATTTTACAGCTTTGAGGTGCTCTCCTCACGACCCTTAAGGTTAGGGTGGCCGTCATTCATTGGTCGAGTGACAGCATAGAACGCGACGCCCTCAGATTTGGTTGAGAACTACAAATAGATTAGCAAAGGGATTGATAAATTGATTAGTATAGAGAAAACTAACCTGGGCTTTTGACCCGACGTGAAAGAAGGCCCAATCTCCGGTAACGAGATGGTGGGTAATGCCGGTGGCTTCGTCCTGTATATTATTAGTTTTGTCTATAACCAAGACTTCAGAAACCAGGGCCCTTACGGTAACATCAATTTGCCCTCGGAGAACATATTTAGTCTCCTCATAATCATAAGATCCATATCGTGTAGGACCAGGAACAACCCTGTAGAACCCTGTCGTCAAATAAGGAGTAGAGTCGGCTCTTTGGGACTTGATTGAATGAAAGTCGGCGACAATAGCACAGTCGCCCTCAGGGATAGGGATATGCTCATGACCAGCGCCCTTAATGATGGTAAGAGGAACAATCTTGCCAGACACTAAAAATAAGTTAGAAGAGGTTGTTCTGTAAAGCTTTCTTGAATAGGTGATAAAGCATGTCTTACTTTTTGCAGATATAATAGAGATCGAAGGTAAATGAAGATAGATAGAATTTGTTAAAATTAATGAAAACACTTGTTGGCCGCTTACTTATATACTAAGGTGATATGGAGTATTCTCGGTATGTATAAGATCGAAAGACGAGAGTTGTGCGGAGGGAACACGGGGGACGGCTCCGGGGCCGTTGCTCCGTCCCTCGGACGTGGTGGCACCTTGGGATAATCCAACTATTACTAGCTTCAAAAGGAGTTAGTGTTGATTAGTAAAGGTGGGCTGAGACATAACATGATCGGTCTCACGGCCGTTAGCCGGATCGTGCCAGATCAACATGGTCAAGGGAATCTATCACCAGGTAAAGGCGAAGGCCTGCGCCGAGCTTCTCAAGAGGTAGTGAAATTCTGGGCGCAGGAAACTGGCCAGCTCTGTCAATTACCAATAATGTTCTTTCGGCGCAGATTTATTTGTTGATAACGGAAAGGTTATCATATCATGTTTCTCCACTTCACACAACTTCGCCTGGTGAGATCCCAGAATGCTCCCATTGGCCATACCAATTTCTTCTCCATATATCTTACCCACGATGTACAGATATGGAAAGAGCAAAGCTTGGCAACAAGTGTTGAAATGCTGACAAATTCTCTGCTTGCAACAACCCGAGCTTTTCACATGGTTTAAATAAATTTTGGGACAGTATCAACCTGTAGCCCAAGTAAGATTCTACCTTTTGTTCAAGATATTTCCGAGTACTGTAACATGTCCCGCAGCAATCATGCCGAATTGCAGTTCATACCCTCGTCACATCCGGGGACTGCTCCCTCCCGCGAATCACAGCGCCGAGCCAACGCACACGCCGCCCGTGTAGCCCATGGGAGGGTAAGACGATTTCGTGTGATAGAATATCAGGCTTCACAGGATAGCAGAAAGCCAAAGGAGAAAACAGACGCTCCTGGGTCGAGACCCAAAAGGTCAAGACCCCAGAGGTCTAGTGGGGCTGCGGCTACTGCATCTCCTTTGCCGAGTGCTGAGGCTGGAGGTTTTGTTTTGGAAAATCCCGTTACCAGAATAGTATCAGCACGGAAAGAGCCTTTTGCCTTGTTTGCAAGGTCGTTCAACCAAACCGAGTCTTATCTCGTTGACTACTGTAAGGGATGTGACTTGTTGGTGATAACCTGATTCTAAGTTAAACTAGATGTACACGTCGTGGTACCGTATCAGAGCGTATTTTGCAACCGTTTATGGGACAAAGCAGAGTATAGAGAACTCATGAGAGGAGATTGGATGAGGCTTGTCCTCGCTCGAGGCTATTCGTTGGACGCTTTGCTGCTTATTGCATGCCGCCACTTGGCCGCGAACAAGTCACTGGAACCTGATGGACACCAACGCTACATGGAACTAGCGGTTAAATATAAGCTTTCATGTGTGAAGGGCCTGAATGAAACTATATCCGACGAGGTCGTTAGCATAATAAGCGATGCGACAGTTGCGACGGTTGTAATGCTGGCTTGTGATGAGGTGAGTATCAATATTCTCTGCATCCTCTTGAAGCCTACTAATTGCGGCATGTGAGCTCAAGTTTTGGATTAAAGAACCTTCTACAGCCAGGAGACACTTAGACGGTGCATTGCAGATGGTTAATCACAACGGTGGCCCGCAAACACTTGGGTTAAATGGTTTTCTGGAACATGTACTGTACAAATTTTGGGGGGATGTTCAGCATGGTAACCAGGTCATGCATTGAATTTGATCACCCAATCACTGAGATGGAAGGGATCCTGATTACTTAGTAATATCATGCGTCATGAGCGCTGATTTGATCTAACGATGGGGACGAACTGAACTTTTGCATGACGCACGAGGTTCCCCCTTTTCAGTAATCTGCTCCTTCTTCTTTCGATTTGGAACAGTTTCTGCACAGTGTATTAGTATTTCAGTGGTATTTCGCAAAAAAAAATTAAAAGATCGATTTGTAATTTGATTGGTAATCCTTCATTCGATGCTCTCGTCTTCGCGTTATGGGCGACACCTATCGGTGGAGTGGAGGCTTGAGTATGCATTTACCCATTGCGGTAATCTGCTCTTTCTCGTTTCTGCCTAGGGTGGCGTTGTACAATCCGGAGTGGTAGGGGATGGATGGCTGGAAGTGGACTTGTAAGCTGATCGAGGCTCTCTCAACATTGCTGGGCTTTTCAGGTGGAGCAACCCAAGTTGTACCGCAGTTGTCTCACGTATAAATTCCTTGTTGTCCAGCACTAAAGTTGAGAGACGATACAAAATATCATTCCCTATCCTCATCGATACCATACTCAATACTTTCAACATACATTACAATGGCTGATTCCGTTGCTGTCCCTCCTGGGTCCTGGATTCTTGTGACAGGTGCCAACGGGTTCGTAGCTTCCCACACTGTCAAGCAGTTTCTTGAGCGCGGATACAAGGTTCGAGGGACAGTCCGGAACCTAGAGAAATCCTCATGGCTTGTTAAGGGCATTTTCAAGTCTTATGCCGATAAAGGTGACCTTGAGCTTGTCGAAGTCAAGGATCTTGCGGTCGAAAATGCTTTTGATAGCGCTATCAAAGGAGTATCTGCAGTTGCTCATATTGCCACGATCCTACCCCCTGATAGCGATCCCAACAACTCGATCCCATTGGTTGTCTCGGGTGTGACATCAATTCTGGAATCCGCCATCAAGGAGCCATCTGTCAAGTCCTTCGTGTACACATCGTCCGTGGTGGCTCAATCCTTTTGCTCCCCTGGTGACCATACTAGAATCGACCAGGACACATGGAACGACAAAGCAATCGAACTGGCTTGGGCTCCGCCGCCTTACACTCCTGATAGAGGTTTTATCGTCTACATGGCAAGCAAAGCAGCTGCCGAAAAGGCCCTATGGAAGTTTGTCGACGAAAGAAAGCCGCACTTCAAAGTCAACGCCGTACTTCCGTTTACCATCATTGGTGAACCTCTGAACCAAAAACACGCCGAGACGCCCTACTACTTTGTCAAGGATGTTTATGAGGGCAATCCGGGACCGTTAATGCACCCGGCGAGTAAGTCTGCCTCCTATAGTAATCTCTGACAGACACTTTGACTGACTATAATGCAGTTGTTCATAATGATGTGAAGGACTGTGCTCTTCTCCACGTTGCATCAGTGCTGGACCCCGAAGTCAAGAACGCTCGCCTGCCTGCATGGGGGGAGCAGTGTAACTGGAACGATATGCTGGCCATCATGCGCAGACTCTTTCCGAAGCGAAAGTTTATGGACGATCTTCCTGGCTTGTCGAAGGTGGACGTCACAACAGACTACACCCAGGCCTTTGCACTTCTGGAGAAATGGGCTGGCCAGAAGGGTTGGAAAACATTGGAAGAGACAATCGCCGACAGCCTACCCAACATCCAGAGATGGTATCCTTAGGATATCCGCTCCCTGGTCTTTCAATCGGCTATGGCTTCAATATGTGGTGTATTAACAGTTGGTGTAAGGGAAATAGTGGTCAGATGGCGCGTGCTGGCTGATATCTTTAACACTATCTCGCGGATGAGACAATTTCATAGATTTGCATAGCCCGAGAATGGAAACCGTTTTATCCACAATTGCTGTTTTATAGTTGTGCTAACGTGTTATATTCTAATGGCTCTGAAAGGAAATGATCTTTCAATAATCTCTATGATTTATATAAGTACGAGAGACATATGGCTTTGGTAATGGCTTGTTTGCAATAAGGTACATCCAAAAATTACAGATTGATAGCTAGATATCTCGTGCTCACAACTCTTCTCGTCCTCTTCCAAGCCAACTTTACTCCATCTCATCAGGGTACACTGCCGAAATATCCGGCGATAGCCCACCCATGAAAATTCCCAATGAATCCCAGTTGCAATGAATATATCTCAGTGCCGAATAGCTGGCTAACACCTCCCCAAGCAATACTTGCGGTGCCTCCACGTAAAATTCGAACCTCACCATCAATAACTTATTCGGTTTGCCATCCACAACCGTCGTCATCCCTTCCGACTTGTCTAAAACGGCCACCAGACGATTATAGGCGTCAAGGAGAACTGGACGTCGGCTAGGACACTTCATATTGCCAGTCTGGACTTGTCGTACGACCCATAGTAGAGGGCCAAAAGTGCTATGCCACAAGAGGAATGCAGGCCGCTTAGTTGGTGAATGGCCAATTCCTGATCGACGGGATGAATAGGTAGGCGTCTTACTCTCAACACTGCCATCATATTCCGGGGTGTGAAGTACGAAATCAGCATTATTGGTGAATAACTGAACAGTGGCGACGGCTTTCCTGGTGGTCGTATCTGAGACGCAAATATGTGGTCTCGAACGAGCAGGGTCCCAGAAAGACCCTTGGCGAAGGCTAGGTCCCAGTTTGGTCTCATCTACTGAGCTTACCATGCATTCATTTGCAGAGTATTCTTCAGTAATAACACGACCATCGCCTGACATGCCCGGTCGAGTAATGTTGAACAATTCGGCAGTACGCTCCGTGTTCAGTACAACCGTTGGAAACTTGGACCAAGAGCTATGTTGCACTTCCAAAGTTGTGACCGGATAAGTGCTAGTATAGCGAGAAATAAAGTCTCTAATTGAGCCATCGCTGACAAGTGATGGTGGTGGCCCAGCTGGTGAGAGAGCAAAGAAGGTCCCAACACTCTTGTCACCCAAGTTTCCAGTCGGTACAAGGCAATCTTTGTCTACTTGCACAAGAGATTCGTCTTGCCATGGCAAAATGGCAAGGCGTATACCGCAGTGGGAGCAAAAGTGCTCCAGAAAATAGTATGTTGGTGCCACGAGGAAGTCACATCGGCATATAAGGATGCCGAGAAGACTCAAACAACTGAAGCTGTGAGCTCTGAATATCTATGCGATCAGAATTCTGTGTATTTGGTCGAGGGAAGTGAGAGTATTCTCGATGGATTGCTACTCACGCAGCTTGGGAGATCATTTCCATTGGTCGGACAGTGTTTCCTGTTTTCTGGCACGCAGGACATTTGACGAATGCAGGCTCTGTTCCAAGCCGAGCCAGGCTCACGGGCTGGGACGTCATTTCTGAAATTTTCAAGTGGTGGCTTGATGATATCTGTCAGTTGATATTGATTGTATGGTGTCTTCTTGATGTCCGGGGAGGAGGGAATAATGTAGGAGGCAAGTTTCTTAGAATATACAATTATTGATTAGGTGCTGAAGTTTATTATTATGCATAACGCTCTTGGTCCTGCACTTGACCACACTTGAATGGCCGTGGAACGAATGTCTTCTGACTTCAGAGAAAGAAACTTCTTGGCACTATTGAGGCTGAGCCCACGTTCTGCTGACTGCAAAGCTCGTTGGCTGCCATTTAGAACCGCCAAGACTAGCTGAGCTGCAAGGAGTCTTGGCAGTATCCCTGGTCTACAAAAGGCTTGTTTTCTTTACATTTACGGCCATAGATGTAATTTATTATTGCACTGCCATATGATTGGGCTTCCCTTCTTCATATTTCAAGGCACTGCCAATACCACGTGTACGCGAATGAAGTTGGCACACCATTCGCTATTATAGAGAAGGGCACTTCCTCGAGCCCTCTTCTAGGCATATCGAAGTTTTAGTCAACAGTATATATCTTCTCTTCTTGAATTGTTCCAAGACTAGTACAAGTCACACTGTTGTCTGGTGTGCACTTTGCTTCTCCATTAATCCGCCCATGTTTTCTGATACCACAAGTGTCCATTTTCACTCCATCGCAGTCCAATGCCTAATCAGCTCCACACATCCTCGTGCCAGCTTGCTGTCTTTCTCTTGTTATGCCTCCACTTGCCTGCAGCTTCTTTGGACCAAGAGTTACGTTGCATGACAACCTCTAATATGACATCTCCGACAGCTTTGGCCATTGTTGTGGCTCCGCATATGTAAATAGCCCCATCATTATCCACCAGGTGCTGAACAACCTCGCGAGAATGTACAAGCACCTGGTCCTGCACGTAAGTCTTCTTTGCAAGATTTACATCACCTCCTCTCGGACGGGAGAACGCGGCAATAAATTTCAAGGGCAGAGCTCTGTCCCCGTCCATAGCTGCCAGAGTAGAGAACTCGTCATGATATAGAGAATCAGAAAGATTCTGACTGCCCGAGAAGAGAATCATGGGCCCGACCTTGTGGCCAATAGATGCTAGACGGGCGCGCTCTTGTACAAAAGCACGGAATGGTGCGATGCCTGTGCCGGCAGCCACCATTATGACTGGGAAGCTTAGATTGATGGGAAGCTTGAAAGAAGACTTGCGGATTTCGGCACGAACCAAAAAAGCATCGTTAGAAATGCTAGGGAGATCCGTTGTAGAGAGGTATGTGCTTGTGACGCCGCAAATAAGGGCCGCTGGGTTCTTGAGAACCGGAGTGGGCTTGACAGAAACAACGACGCCGACCCGACGAGGGTCCACGGTGCTGGAAGTTGCAATAGAATAAAGGCGAGGCTGCATTGAGGGGATGAAGTCGATAATGAAGGCAAGAGGAAGTTGCGTCCACGAGTTGCTCAAGTCATGGCTATTCATAAGCTCAAGAAGTCTCCCTAAATTGAGGTGATGATGGTCGAGGAACGTTGCGTATGTTTCCCTATCCCGACCAATATTTTCAAGCTCAGTTCTCACAATGGCACTGGATGTTAGTCGAGACAAGGCAAGAACCGTCTCTCTGGGAACTGGCGCACAGATGTCGAGGTGCTGAGACACAAGCGCTTGGATAGTTGTCAATGGCGGAACCTTCAGTTCATCCATGTCATCTTTAACTGTAATGTGAAGAGCATCCGTTTTCTGGGATTCCAATCCAAGAACACCAAGTAAGCGATCAACTTCTTCTAGGGGATTGGAAGGCCAAATGGCAATGTGGTCTCCGGTTCGGTATTTGATCTGGCTGTGGCTGGAAAGGTCTAACTTGAGATCTATGCATGAACGATCTTGTCCGTCGTAGGTGGCGACGATATCCCTGGAGGCAATGGGAATTTCTATCGTATGCTGTTTTCTGGGCAGTGATTTATTATCCACAAGTCCAGAATTGGCGGCTGTGGGTTCTTCCTTTGTGATGCTCACAGAAGGCTGATACTCGGCTTTGTGATCTGGCATGCCATGCTCTGACACGAGGTAAGAAAAGAAGCCTTCCTTCCATTCTAGGAAATCCTCTTGGGTCGATCGATTTGCTTCGTCACCCTTTCCCGGTGGGACCAGACAGCGAGCACCACATCGATCCATAGACGATGCTATATCGTCAATGGCTTTGTTAAAGTACCGGTAGTTGCTGTTTCCGCAACCAAATGCAGCATAACGCAAGTGTGAGAGTGGTGAACTGCGAAGTGTGGTGACGTGGGACACAAATTCTATCGCATTGTGACTTGGATCGCCTTCCCCGTAGGTAGACACAATATACACAACAATGACAGATTCTGCAACGTCTGCGATTGTAGCAGGGTCATAGTCGGCCAAGTCGCAGACAATAGTGGTAGATTTTAGCCTCTGCTGAGCATCTCGAGCTAGACGATGAGCGAGGCTCTCTGCGGTCCCCGACTGAGATCCCCAGAGAATGATGATTTTGGCATCGCTCTCTCGAGCCTTTTCGCCAATGTTCCTGGTTACAGGAGAGGCAGATGACCTTGCCCCATTCACTGCTTGAGGTTGCTGAAAGAATAAATGTTTATGAGGGTCTGATCTGGGCAACAGACTTCCTCTATTGTAAATATAGGAGGAGCTGAGAATAACTGCTAGGAGTAGAGCATACTCTCCATATTTGGCATACAACAAGCTGTGCTTGAGGTCACTGACCAGTCGGTAATCGAGTGTCTTCATCAAATCCATGGTGAAGTGTATTGCAAAAAGTGCGAGGATAAAGCATAGAATGATGAGACATGCGAGACCCCAAATACAATTTTATTCTGCCCTAGTTTGCGCGGATACTTGAACAGAGTGTTCACCATATAGGTGATAAGGACGAGATTTCTCCATGCCCAGAGCTGTTCCCCGAGCCTTGTTTTCCGATTGAACTCCGACTGATCTGGATTAGTCCCCATGGGGTAAATACTGGCCGATTTTGTCAGCTGAGGCAATGATCTTATTCCGCAGAACTCGCTAGTGAATATTCGCGGAATTCAATTCCCCATTATGGTAAAGTATCCCATCGATGACGGCAGGGACACTAGCCAAACGTGAGATTCGAATGAGTTGAAGTTGAAAGGCAGCCGGAGGAGAAGGGGAAATCCTATAATAGCACCTAAAAGCGACCTGGTTTGAATTGAGCAGAAGTCATAGAGAAACGTATCCGCCTGCTTGCTTCATTCTGCTCTGCGAGCGACTCTCTTCTGAGAAGTGCCTTACCATGCATATGTTCATATTGCCATACGCTGCGCTGGCAGTTGTTCTCTTCGCCACGTTCGCTCGCATTGTTATTTATCCCATCGTCAAATACTTCCTCGATGCAAAGGGACTCCGGAAACATCCCAACTATTCGTGGTTCTCCCCGTTCACCGACTTTGCCCATTGTTACTTGAGTTCGACGGGATCCCGCTCTATCAATCTGTTTCTTGAACATGAGCGCAGAAATGAGCCCGTTTTAAGAATCGGTCCCAACGCTATCGCTTTCAACCACCCAGATGCCATCAAAGACATTTATGGCCATCGTACCAAGTGCACAAAGGATAAGAAAGAGAGCATTCTCGCCGGTACACATCGAAACCTCTTCGACGTCGTGGACAAGGCTGAACACGGTAGAAAGCGGAAGCTACTATCGGCGGCGTTTGCTATCAAAAACCTCGAGAAGTGGGAGTTCAAGGTGCACTACACAGCGAAGCGTCTTGTCAAAGCGTTTGATGAGCGCTGCACTTCGCCCTTGAAGCCTGGTCAAACCCCAGCGCCAGAGGATCTCACAGTTGATTTCAATCACTGGATTAATCTGTGGACAATTGAAGCGATCAACTATATTGCTTTGTCTTCGAAGTTGACCTTTCTTGATACTGGTACCGACGAGTGGACGGCGGAAAGACCTGACGGTACACAGTACAAAGCTCGGTATCGATTCGCCCAGAATAACGCTGCGATTGTCAAATCAGTGTGGTGCTGGGATTATGATCTCTGGCCCTGGACTGCTTGGCTCACCAAGGTAATCCCAAGCAAGTGGAACCAACACTGGAAGAATAGCTCTGCTTGGGGTGACGTCTGTTACCATCAGGCCAGCGAGAGGCTTCGACGTTACAAAGCCGGAGAAGAGTTGGATGATTTCTTCACATGTCTCATGGAGGACAAGGGCGGTGCGCCGAACTTCCTCGAATGGGGAGAAATTGTTGCTGAAACGTCTGCTATTATCGACGCAGGCGCGGAGACTACAGCCATTGCTCTCACCAATATCCTTGAGCTTTTGATCCGCCATCCGCAGCACCTGGCCACACTCAGAGAGGAGCTTGCATCTGTCTTTGACGAGGACGAAGTTGTTGCTTCCTACGACAAGGTGAAAGATCTTCCTTTCCTCAGGGCGTGTCTTGATGAAGGACTACGTATCACCCCTCCTACTTCTTCTGGGCTCCCTCGAAGAACCCCTCCTGAAGGCACGTCTATTATGGGCCAGTGGATTCCAGGCGATACTAGTGTCTCCATGACGATATATGGCGCTCACCATGATGCTAGAATCTACCCTGAGCCAAATGTATTCAATCCTCATCGGTGGATGGATGTTGAGGAGCGAAAGAGAATGGAGCCGTACTTCATGCCATTCTCTGCAGGCGCCCGCGGCTGCATTGGCCGAAACATCTCATACCTGGAACAAATTGTTATTCTCGCCACTGTTGTCCACCGGTACGACTTTGCCCTTCCTAATGCGGCATTTAAGGGTTGGAGGTTTGAAGCTTTCAATCTAATTTGTGGTCCTTTGCCGATAAAGATCTGGATGAGAGACCAGGCTAGACCTGCTATCAACAGCGAGGTTGGTACGCATTGATCAACAAAATACGAAAATGATAGATACGAGAGAGTGAGAAAGTAGCTTGCAAGTGTGGAAGAATTAGTATGCGCATTGCGTTAAATTGAGATTCGTGACGACAATAATGGGAAGGCTGGAACTGATCATTGAGAGTATCATCGTATATCATAGTCATTGTTGGAGGATTATAACTTTGCTCGTCTAGAATACTAGAGTCTGTTTTGTATCATAAACTCATCCAAACACCGTACTTTATCCAGATCAGCGCGAATACGATGAGAGGCGGACAAAAGAAAATGAACATGTCAATTGATAGCTTTGAAACGCAATCTTCAATTATGTTACATTGCTCCTTTCAATGGTTTTATGTAGCAGAGTCTTCTGGCTAGCTACCTTAATCTAAACGAGACATACGTAAGCTTTGCTTGAGACGAGGAGAATGGCTTCGGATTTGTTATTTGACAGTACTTGCATTAAATTAAATCTTATTGTCTCCCCAATTCATCAAGCTCGGCCCATTCCTTTTGTAGTGTTTGGATCAATTGATAACTCTCCCGGGGCACACGGTCTGCCATGTCACCCAAGAATTGAACACACTGGTCTCTCTCAATAGGATCACGTATTAAATGCCCGCCTTCGTAGTGTGAGCTGAGTATTTCGCAAAAGTAGGAGAGGGGGCTCTTACAGAGGAAAAGGACATAGCTTGGCATGTAATATGCACCGGGGAAATACTCGTTTCCTCGCGCAAGCCCGATCGATCGTCGAAGATAGTAAAGAATAGATTCCTTTTCCAGTCAGTCCATCGATGTATGATACAAATGTGCAGGTCCAGTCAGAGATGGGTGCGGATCCCCTACCTCGTTTGATTTCCGGGCCTTCATGGCGTCAAATCCGAAAGCCTGACCTCCGCCCGAGTTGCAGCGATACAGACATATTATCGCTCTTGACGCATAGTAGTACTCGAGGGCCATGACTGGTACTGAATTAGATGTTTTTGGCAGACACGCAGAGGAGTGAGATTTATAACATTACCTTGAAGACTCGAGAGCATCCAGATTGATGGGAAAGTCCGGCCAGCTGTGACGTTTATCGGTGCCTCATAGAGGACTTGGAATGATCGTGGGATCCCTCTATACCAGTCGTCCAATTCCGTTTCCAGCTGAGTCCAAACCTGAGATATATCGGAAGATCCGGAGAAGAATTCATGAAGGACTCTCGCTAGCAGATAGACTGCGCGGTTCACATGAGATCTATCACTATTTCCATCGTAAGATTGGAACGTCTTGAAGATTTCCAGATACAGATCTGGCTTCTGTTTGTGGACCATTGATATGTAAATGACTTGGTGCAAATGGAGCCAGCAAACAGCTTCGGCGAGACCACCGTTCTGTGCAGACTTTGTGATGGCATTGAATCCCAGAAGGTTCCGTGTTCCCTTCAAATGATAAAACTGGGTGTCTTTTCCGACATCGAACTCTTCGTACAGCCTCGAGAGCACTACAGCAGTAAGGAGCGGCACCCCGTATGTCTCCGGAGGTTTGGACAGGGCGTCAATCAATAGTTCAAGACATTGATTATGGTATTGGGTGCTTTCGACATCGCTATGGGTTTTGGTCTGGATCTCATCAAATCGACTGGCGAGGGCGAAAATGCCGTATAACACAATTGGCTCCTCTAACGCTAGCTTGGGCACCGTGGTTGCAAAGTGCCGCTCTTCATCGCATGAATCAGGCTACATAAAAGTGTCAGTATGAAGCATTAACACGCAACGCTATATGAATCAACTTTGTCCATGGGAACCTACAGATAATGAAACTTGATGTATGTATACCCCCATTAAATATGCCTCCCTCTCCGTGAAAGCTAACGGCGGAGAGGATGGAGCACGAACTCCAAGAGAGATTGGGGAGGTAGAGGGCGAAGAGTGAGTGAAGTCTATGGCACTCTGATTTGGAAAATCACTCTGCGTAGTAACGTGAAAAATGGTCTCTGGACTGGGAATTCGGGGATCATGCAACGATGGTGGGTCAGCCATCGGCGACGGCCAGGGATGGTGAGCAAGGTCATCATAGCTGACCCGTCTTTGTCCAACGGAGGCGGACTTGTTTGTGTTATTTCGCTCAGTGCCAATATTCGGAGACCGATGGGGTAACGTGTCCCGAAAGTCGATTATTTGGTTCGGACTTGATGAGGAATTTCTCCCTTGCGCTGGCGATGGCGATGCTTCCTTGCTCTGAGGCTTTGAGCGTCTCCGGCGGAATGACGATCGGTGGAAGAAGCGGAATTGGGGTTTTACCTCGTAGTAGCACAGTTCCCCGGCCTGCTCACATTCATTGCATTGTGGGGACCCAGGGTGCGTCAAGCATCGTTTATGCCGCTGGCGACATCGCCGGCAGCTGCTTCTGTGCCTCATGTCGGAAATGGTGAATGGGACGGAGGAAAAAGAGGACTGAAAGGGGCTATTAAAGGCCGTTCGCTTTCTGGGTCATCGTGATGCAGTGAGGGGTTTTGGAGGAGAAAGACTTCCAAATCAGGAACTCAATTCCGCGGAGAATCCAACTCGGGTTAGAAGCCATGACTCGCTAATCACGTCGGGACTCTCCCCCATGGGGTTTTGCGTGCGGGGAGCGTGAAAGCTGGAGATTGAGATCATGATCGCTAATATGACTTGGCTGGGCAATAGCCAATAGAATGAAACCCATTTCAAGTGCTAGCCCGGTTCAAGAAACTAACCTTTGAGCCGAGCTGCGTCCGTGACAGTCGCGATGGAACGGCCAAGTTTGTTTCATTCCATCTAGCGTGGACGGGGGTTGGGCACTTAGTTATGTAGCTTACTCGCTTTACCCATCGGTTATGTATAAATAACACCGGGAACACCGCTTCAGTTTCTCACAACCTCATTCACCACAATATCAAGTGATTCATTCTCCTTATACTTTCTAAAAACTGCTCAGATCGTCACTGAGCCTCAACGGCCCATTCAGTCATGGACCCTGCCAAACAGTCATCAGACGACACCAGGGCCTCAATGGCCAAGGAGGGCCAGATCGAACAGGTCGAGAATTTTGATCTCAAAACTTCCTTTGCTACAGTCCACCTTGCCGACAGCATTGAGGAGACCAATACTGGAAAGTTCGTTTGGCTGATTGGCCTTACGGCTTCCATCGGCGGCATGCTATTTGGTTACGATACAGGAATCATTTCAGGTGCACTCGTCTATATCCATGATGATCTCGGTCATAACCTTTCTTCAAATGAAAAGGAGCTCATCACTGCTCTCTGTTCTGGTGGTGGCTTCTTCGGTGCTATCTTTGCAGGTCTCTCGGCAGATAACTACGGACGCAAGACGGCACTGTATGGCGCCTGCTTGCTCTTCACAGTTGGTGCTATAATTCAAGGAGCTGCGTACTCGATTCCACAAATGGCTGTCGGGCGGGTCATTGTTGGCTTCGGGGTAGGATCAGCAGCTATGATCGTGCCGCTCTACCTTGCAGAGATTGCCCCTGCCAAGTTCCGTGGCCGAATGATTGGCTTCAACAACACAAGCATTACTGGAGGACAAGTCATTTCTTATGCCATCGGTGCCGCTTTTGCCTACGTTCCCCATGGATGGAGGTACATGGTTGGCCTCGGCGGTCTTCCAAGTGTGATTCTTGCATGCCTTCTTCCTTTTTGCCCTGAATCGCCTCGACAACTTGCTGCCCACGGCAAATTCGACGAAGCCCGGGCGGTTATTGCTCGAATTTACAAAAACGCCACCGAGGAGATGGTCGATGCTAAACTCGAAACGATTAAAGCAGCTGTAGACCAGGACAACGAAATCTCCAAAGGGAAGCGCTGGAAGGCAATCAAAAAGATGCACACTCATGGGCCTAGTTTCCGAGCTCTTGTTTGCGCATGTGGCCTTAGTAAGTCTACGCCAAACCCGGGCCAAAGTTCAGTTAATGTAGGAATGCTAACATGATCTGCTCCCTACTAGTGGTTCTCAGCCAGATGAGTGGTTTCAATACGCTGATGTATTATTCCGGTACTCTGTTCAACCTCGTCGGGTTTTCGAATCCTGTGGCTGTTGGTCTTGTTGTCTCTGGAACTAACTTGGTCATGACATGGATCAACGCCTTTCTTGTCGACCCATTCGGTCGTCGGCGACTTCTCATATACACCGTCTGGGGTATGTCAGCTGGGCTCGTCGCCGTTGCGGTGGCTTTCTCCTATATTCCTGTGGATCTTGAATCTTTGGAGTTGAAGGAGACAGGCGGAGGACCATCCACTCCCGCCATCGTAATGCTGGTGTTTATTCTCTGGTTCTGCATCTTCTACGGATTGTCAGTCGGAAATATTGCCTGGATGAGCGTCGACTTTTTCCAAATGGATATTCGCGCAATGGGGTCGATGTGGATGACCTGCTGCAATTGGGGACCCAACGTTATTGTTTCATCCACCTTTCTGACGATGATGAAGCGCCTAACTCCGTCGGGAGCATTTGGATTCTACGCGTGTATTGTCTTCATCGGATGGCTGCTGATCATCTTCTTTTACCCCGATGTATCTGGAATGACTTTGGAGGAGGTCAGTCATGTGTTTGAACATGGTTTCGGGGTGAAGCATTCCAGGGAGCTTCAGAAGGCGCGGAAACAGGCCAAAGCCGGCATTCGAGATTAGATATGTGTGAAGGTGTGTGCTTTTGCCTGTATCAAAGTAGAAAATCTCATGCAGTTATCGAATGTGCGCCTATCATTGGCCTTTGGGAGATACATGATACTTTTCCATAGTGCTCAATGAACATGAACAGGCAAGAATAGACCAGTAACACTATTAGCGTTGTATACAAATTCTGCTCCATTTTTACGACTGATTGCATTTTTATCGTCATAGTCTTAATGAGATCAGAAAAATCAAATGACGAACTATGACATTGGGAAACGCCTGTTAGCTTGAGCGGCTATTTTTTGAGCTGTTCTTGTAACATATTTAGATTGAGATCTTAGAATCATTCTTTTGGTCAATATCTGATAGTATGTGATCTGTCATGAATGATAGATTTTGGACTCACAAAATTGTTCTTCTGGAGATGCAATGAAGCATATTCTGCTTCCTGGTATGGTCTCGGGTAACACGTGACATGTTGGCTGACAAATATTGGCTCACATTGAGGTTTTTCCTCGCTTGGACTCTCAACCAAAATTTATTGAAATATGCAGACCCGGCTTCCCACGAACCGTTCAATTGAGGCCTCTAACCAGACTTATCTTCATCTAACATATATACAAATAGCTGAGCTTCCGACTAAGGAATCCCGGGCAGCTGGAAATGACGAATCCAGATGAATTGGCGACGTCTCAGTCAGGGGTTCCATTGCTGAAAACATGCCAGACTTGCTTCAATGCGAAAATTCGCTGTGTAAAAACCCAAGAATCTGGACTATGCGATCGATGCTTACGGTTGGATAAAACTTGTATTTTTAAGCCTGCCCGACGCAGCAGAGTTCGCCAAGGGTAGGTTGAAATGTTATTGAACTAGGGAACAGAAAGCCATTTTTTCAGCACTAACTGGTGATAGCCGAACCGCGACACTGGAAGTGAGGGCACGAAAAGATTCACGGTCACCTTCAGGTATTCCTACGATATCAGGAGCTGAGAATCGCGTCTCAACCCCCAACCATATAGTTGATGACCACTCATCCGATCCATTCGACTCAGGGCTGCTGTCTTATGAAGCTGCAGGAAACCTCATTGAATACTACAACACCAAGATGGTCACATATTACCCTTTTGTAATTGTTCCAAAGGAGCAATCTGTCAAAGAGATGACGAAGAACCGACCAGGCCTGTCCCTCGCCGCCTTTGCAGCAGCCTCCCACGATAGTGTGCAACTTCAGCGATCACTCAACACACTTTTCAACAAGCTTATTTCTGCACGACTTATGAAAGGGTGTTTCGCAAGTCTGGATATACTACAGGGCCTTCTTGTCCATGTTGCATGGTAAGGGAGTCCACAAATCCTCAAGTTGAAACATCACTCAAAGTAAAGTACAGGGGACATTATCAAACTCGCCCAAGACGCTACACACAATACCTCCATCTGGCTACTAGCATCATAAGTGATTTGAGAATTGACCAGCCTAGAAAGCCTAGATTATGGAGTGTAGATGGGGGCAAGGAGAGGGATTCTGCCGACTGGGGGATAGAGGAAATGAGAGCTCTGGCCGGCGCTTACTATTTGTCATCCAAGTAAGTATCCTACAGAGCCACGGTAGTTTGGACCAACTGACAGAGGAGATAGCACCTCAATTTTGCTGCATAAGTCGCGTCATTTTACTCATAGTTCCTACATATCACGTTGCGTCGAGTATATTTCTGCGAACGCACAAGTCCCAACAGACACTCATCTACAGTATCTGATTCAGCTGCAAAGGTTGACAGAAGAGATCGACGATGTCTGGAATGCTGATTTAGATGACTTGGGAAAACAGCGAGCTGGAGAAACCATACGACACGTCGCCACAAAATGTGACACGATCAAGTCCAGCTTACCTTTTCCAATCAACGAAAGCCGTGAGCCCCCTGAAACTGCAGACTAACAGCAATATCTTCTAACGCGTGAAAAGTTCCTATTCTCTTTCAATTCAACTTATTGGAACTTTTTTTGAGTCAATCCTCTCCGGGAGGAAGTCATTACGGAGTTGATAAATTCGAAAAGCCTGTGCCGGCCCAACCCAGCCAAAACTCCAATTTAATTGACTGGCTATCGGCAAGCATTTCTGCTGCGCAATCGATAATTCGTATTATAATTGTTCTTCCGTCTGGAGAAGAGGCAATCTTGTCAAACATCTCATGGATCATCATATACTGTGCTCTCTCGCTGGCTGTGCGCTTGGATCTCACCGCCGCCAAGACCGCCTCCACTCAATTTCTCAGACGCTTTCTCGATATGCCCCAGACTCTCCGACAAATTTGCATCCGTCTCGAAGCAGCTTCAGGGGAAGATGTTGATGAAACTGGGGATCGCAATGCCTTTTACCACTTGGCTCTTCGAGCTCGCCGTCTTGAGAAATGGTACCAGAAACAGAGCGCCGAGCAACCGGGCAACAGTAATCATGATCAGGGCCCTATGGACCATGACCCATCACTTTCTGATCTAGCACCAAGCTCCGTGGCTGTGTCGGATGATAGCCTAGATTTTGGAATGTCCTCAGTTTTATTTTCAGACACATTAGGCTTTCCAATGCATCTTGATATAGAGAACGAGGGTATGTGGAGCGATTTCACTCCGGCGGGCTGAAACACACGAACGGACACGGACACGGACAAGGACATAGTAAGCTGAAAAGATAACCACCGAGCAGTCCGACACGGACACGGGCATAGCCGCGCGGATCTTAGATGAGGCAAGCTACCATAGGGGCACCTCATTTTATTTCGTTCTCAAGATGACCTCATAGTATTTCAATGCAAAACAAAATTTTGAGGCGAAGTATCTATTTATAGAGACTTCGACATGTCTCCTGTATAAAGGTCGAGCGACGCATGCTTCGAAATCACTGGACACTACATCCATCACCACTTTACAGTCTCATCTGCTTGCCTCTCGTTTCCAATGTTCAAACTCACCACCATCTGCACCAGCGCGGTGCTCCTTGCTACAACCGTCGTAGCGGCAGAAGATGACATCTCCTTCTCGGCGTGCGGGCTCATTGGTTCATACTACCCCCCTCTGCACATTATGAAGCCGTCCAAGACTTTCTCAAGTATCAACACCACATTCACTCAAGTATTTGACAAGTTGATTCAAGACGGAGGGAGTGAGAAGTATGGTAATATCACAACCAACAGCACATCCTTCTCAGTGGTGATTTTCAGTGGAGCGGCAGATCTTCGTGAGGATCCGACACTGTTTGAGTACCACTACACTTCACCGATAGACCTGCAGGAGACTGGGACCAGTCTTACTTCCGACACTGCATTTCCCGTGGGCGACTTGACCATGGTGTTCACCGTTTATGCATGGCTTGTAAAGATGGGCGAGTCTTGGGATACCCCTATTACCAAATTTCTTCCTGAACTGAAGACGCTCAATTCGTCTTCTATTGCCTCATGGGATGACATAACCATCGGATCTCTGGCTGGCCAAGTCTCAGGACTGGCTCGAACATGTATGTTGATAAGTCTGTCATCATTCAAAATTAGTGAAAACTAACATCTCATAGCGTATGCTTGCGAAATTGGCCAAAGCTGCGACTGGAACGGTAAAGCATCCCTTCTATGAGACAATATTGGCTTGTATCGAGCTGACCAATTTCTCCATACAGACTTTGTGGTTGGGCTGAGCAAAGAGCCATTTTTGTTTCGCTCTGACACAACCCCGATCGTATCGTACACCGCTTACCAACTCCTTGCATATGTCATGGAGAAGAGATCTCAAGGCCATAGCTTCTCAAATGTTTTGAAGCAAGCCGTCTTTGAGCCTCTCGGAATGACATCCAGCAGTCTTCTCGGCGATAAGTCTAACAACCAAAGCATCTTCGTAATCGGTGGACTTAACATGTCGCAGACAGGTGAACCAGGGTGTGTACATCAAAGCAACCAGCACAGATATTGAATTTGTCTAATCTTCGCCATTAGGGCCATTTCACTCGTCAGCTCCATCTCTGATCTTGTCCGTGCCGGCTACGCCATGCTGGACTCAACGCTCCTCAACAAGGCTGTAACCCGACGTTGGCTTCACGGTACATATTCGACCTCAAATCTGCGAAACGGCGTCGGACGCCCCTGGGAAGTCTACCACTCTGGCTCCACAGCTATATCTCCCGTTCTCGACGCTCTCACAAAGAGCGGCACCATCGGACAATATGCCAGCTATTTCGGTCTCGTTCCAGAGCTTGAGGCTGGGTTTGCTATCCTGGCGCACGACGGTACCGTTGCGGATCGCAAGCTTGATCTCAATGTGCACGCCGATATTGTCAGTGAAGCCTTGGGATATTTCCTCAAGGCGGCTGCTCAAGAGACAGTTGTGCGGTACGGTGGCTCATACGGAGCAAAGGATGGCAACGGCGCATTTGGGCATTTCAACATCACAAGCAACGGATATGGGCTGGAGGTTCAAGAGCTCCGGGATCAGAATGGTGTGGATCTCAGAAAGGAGTACGCAAATATTCTGGAGATTGAAGAGGCAGATTTGGATTTCCGGTTGTACCCTACGAATGTGCAAGACAAGTCTCGACATCAGTTTGTGGCTGTGTACCAAGACAGGAGTGCGCCTATTGATATGGGCACGCCGACATGTATTACTTGGCAAGAGGTCGGCGCGGTGTCTGGTATTGCAAACCGGTTCTGGTTTGAGTTGGATGGGAGCGGTTCCGCCGCTCGGGTTCTGCTTGATCAGGGAGACGTCGTGTTGGAAAGAAGCGAATAATTCGTCTTCGCAGCAACGTCGACATGTGTATTGAGCGGACTAGTAATTTGGAAGAACGGACAGGAGGAGATGTAGACTGAGAACTTCACGAGATTACCTCAATAGAATTGAACTACATATTCATACCCGTAGAGATATCCGGACAGTGGCGATATCCCCTTTTCTTAGCCACATGGTTGAGGTGCATCCCCTTCAACGACGCCCCCAACAAAACGTCACAACACTACACTCATGTTTTTCTGATCACCGCCATGGATAAGAAACATTGAAGAGTCTCGCGTTCACTGTTTTGACTTCTTGCGCCAAAACAGACACATATCCAGCATATCTCTCCAGAATCCTGTTGGAGGCTCGGTGAAGGTTGCTTCATAGGCATCGATCGCAGGTGCCTCCCAGACGAGATCCACCTCATGAGGCTTCACAATCTTGGTCTTTTTGAAAATCTTCCACCCGACTCATCGGTGGGGAATTGGGAAGGACTGCTTCCATGAAAACGCGGGATCTGGAACATGCTCACATGAGTTTACCATCATGCTAGTGATGCTGCGGGGAAGTTCCTCATTCATGGGTGACCCGGCTAAATCACCCATGGTTACTCCACTACCAATAGCCCCATTAACAGGTGCTGAAGCAGAAAACCCCTTGCAGTCATTTACCTTTCAAGGGGCAACAAGCCCTTCTTATCTTCTAAACTTGCTTTCACAAGTGATGCTTTAAAGGGGACTTTGATAATTCCATACGGCGGATTCCTTATGGGCAATCAATTAATCAGATGGGTATTATTCCTAAGCACCTCTACTGACCCAAAAATGTTTTATGGCTTGACTTCATTTCCACCTCTGGGGTTGGACACAGCTATTGTAGCCCTTCCTAGTATCCTTGATTGCGACCTCACGGAGCACTCAATATTTATAGAACTATCCATAAAAGACTACATACAATGTATGTATTATTTTATTGTAAAGTCTATAATTTGCCTATGCTTTAGGCTGAGGGATAAAGGTCGAACTTTCTCTCTCTGCACCTGTTTCCAAGTGAAGCTCAAAGACTGCGACGCAGGTCTGTTACATCGTGTGAGACATACCTATTGAAGCTGGTTTTGAAAGATACTTACCGATTCATATTCAGTCGCAAAAATTCATCGTAGGCTTCATTTAACGAGGCAAAGTCTGCCATTTGTGTGATACAGATGTTCATCTTAATTACATTCTCCAGCCCTATAATGGATGACTCCAGAATGGCCGAAAGGTTTTTAATTGCTTGTCCCTAAGCGAGCACAGGTTATGATTGAGTAAATTAGTATACTATTGGAACCCTTATCAAGCTGAACGCGTGTTATTACTCACCATACGGTCCTTATGAGTGCCCTTTATTTACTCGAATTTGGTGTGCCTGGAACAACCCTCATGTTTCCGAAGCAAAATGACGTCTCCATAAACGAAGGACTGCGAGAATTGGCAAAGAGGAACAGGCGCTGCCTCTGTGAAAACGGGGGGTAGCAGTTTTGGGCATGGTATCAAGGGTAGTGACTCGTGGTCCGAGTCAAATGGCGAAGAATATTGAGAATAGAAACACGCATTCCTGCTCCTAACAGGAGGTGGATTCTATCACTACCATCTACCTCCAGCCTTGAATAAAAATTTTCTAAATTTCTCGGTATTTAATCATGCAAATCCTTCTCCAAGGTTACTGCCGGCTTATCCAGTCGATAGATCATTTTCGCCGTGTTGAAGTAGGCCTCGTACTCAATCTCGCCACCTTCTTCCAGGTCATAGTGATAATGCCCTCCAGCATTTCCTCCATTGGGTGAAAACCCATGTGTATGCTCTAGTCGCAAACCCATTTTCCTGCCTGGGTCAGCAGAATGCAACACAGACATACATACAACTGGTCCGTCAAAATCATGATATGTCAACCAGTTGTTGAGCTGGGTGAAATCCTTGAATGGAAGCTCGTTTTCCGAAGGGAAGTCTGGCATGACGTGGTAGTGAGTCCTTCCCGACTTGATCAAGAAGACCCCTCCTAGACTTATCGTCTGGGAATCTCCATAGGCAGCATACAGGGCTTTGCGTATGCATTCGGTAAAGCTCTTTTCAGTACCCTTGCGCTGTCGGGCGGTGACTTTAATCACAGGGCCTGGCCCGCCGACTGAGCCGTAAAGATTAATCATCAGCGCGCAGTCCATTGTTGGGCTGTTCTCGATACACACATGGCCGGTCTCTGAGCTAATCTTGGCATATCTGGTCTGGTTGTTGATATTACCAAGACCTCCTTCCCAGCTCATGTTGGGCGAAAGCTCGCAGTTCATTCCGATTTTATGAAAGGGACCTGCGCCTGCACCAATCAAGCTTCCCCTCTCAGGGCTCATCTCCATGGATTTTGCAATGTCAGCCATGGACCAAATGCTGTCTAGGCGAGGAAGAGGGAAGAGATTTGGTTGACCGCCAACATCAGCGACCTTCTCGTCACCCGACAGACCTTCAGTGGCCAGATTGAACGGGGCTTTCCTTAAGTCGGGGCATTGGACAACAGTGACTGTGGAACGTTCGTAGTTAGCCACAAGAGGAGCTCGAAGCTTCTGGGCCAGCTCATCGAGGGAGGGCGGCGAAAGTGGAAATTTCTGCACGTGCATATTGTGCTGTTGTGAGCAAGTGCCCTTGGTGTGATCTTGACTCTGACTTTGACGCCTTCCGCCTGTCCTCGGCTGAGATGCGTTCCATTTTGAACAATTGCAGTGCTGAATCCATCCACGGACGTTGTCGGCCCCTGCTCCATGTGTGTCCCGGAGGGGAATTTAGTTGGTCGGCCTCCCTCCGATTCCTCGGCCGACAGAGCCGGCTGGCTCTCCATGCCCCGTCTCCTCCTCCCAAGCCGTGGAGAGCGGCCCTGAATTCTATGGCAATGGGACAAGTCAGGCGGTAAATATCGATTCTGCAACCGGCCTATGTCGGTCGAATTCCGGATGCTCTAACACTGGGCAAACGTTCCTAGGTGAGATCGCGATGGACCATAATGGCACGAGTGGTTTTACTTCTCATTTTTATCACTCGTAGTTGTTTGTTGCGAGATTTCAAACGGCCTTTCACTTATTTAGTACCCTCATCGCATCCAGCGCTTCCTCCCTTGCCCAACTTTCCTCATACAACGTTCCACACCTTCATACCCTTAGTCTCAATTCAACTACTCACTATGTCGACTGCTGATCCTCCGGTTCCCGAGGTGTTCCCCATCTACCCAGATCTTGCTGGGAAAGTTGCTCTCATCACTGGTATTGGTCAGGTTGGACCTGCCGATAGCCTTTTCTGGGGTAATGGCGCTGCCACAGCCCGCCTCCTGTCCCGCAATGGGGTCAAGATTTTCGGCTGTGATCTTCACCTCGCTGCTGCTGAGCGTACCAAGGCTCGCATTGAGGAAGAAGACCCCAAGGCCGTGGTTGACGTCATTGCTGCCGATGTCATGAAGACCTCAGATGTCGAGGCCTTGTTCCAGGCTGTTATGGAAAAGCATGGAAGGATTGATATCCTCATCAACAACGTAGGACAAACGGCAGCTGGAAACCCGGCTACCATGTCCGAGGATCTTTGGAGTCGTCAAATCAACCTTAACCTTACCTCTGTTTATCGCCTATGTCACCACGTCCTGCCTGTCATGCAGAAGCAAGGTTCCGGAAACATTATCAACAATGCCTCTATTACAGCTATGCGCTATATCGGAAAGCATCAGATTGCATATGCCTCTGCTAAGGCTGCTGTGATTCGGTTTACAAAGGCTGTTGGTGTTATGTATGCCAAAGAAAACATCCGATCCAACTGTGTGGTGCCGGGGTTAATGTACACACCTCTTGTTGATAATTTTGCCCGCAGCGATGACCCGGGTGACCGCGAAGCCGCAAAGAGAATCTTGGACCACAACTGCCCAATGGGATGGATGGGAACTGGAGCCGATGTAGCAAATGCCGCTGCCTGGCTTGCAAGCGGTGCAAGCAGATATGTAACCTCCCATGAACTCGTTGTGGATGGGGGAATCACAGAAAGCACGGGAACTGGATTTCTCGCACAATAAACAAAACATATAGATTTGATATAAAAGGAAACCTATCAACTCTGCCATTGCATTCATAAAGTCCGATGGTGTAACACGTTGAAGCATGCGCCAGCATACAGTGGCTTATCATTTTGCCGTAGCAATCTCGCTCTTCCGAACCATGTACTCATTACAAATCCATCGAGAAAACGGACGGCCGGGGAGCGACTATGTATCTTTTGTTCACTTCTGTCCGTCCAATGCTGACTACGCTATTTTCCAAACATTACCATTCAATGATATCTTCATAACGGGAGGTAGCGCTGTGACTGATCTCTCTGATTCCGATGCTTTACAGCGAAAGATCAACAGAGTATCAGCCTATTTCTTCTAGCGTACCACGTACAACAAATAGAGAGCATATCGACCCAACTACATGTCGCTGATGGGACCTATTACTAGGCCAGAGCAAACTGTTTCAAACATTACGATGATTTCTTCCCGGAATAATTTCTTATTTTATTGTGTTAGATTCAATTTGTCTATAGTAGGAACGAAGATCATGGGTTTTGAGTTTCTAGGCCCCTCGAAAAGCCAAGGAGCATCTCATATAATGCCCACGCGCCGGGATCAGGTAGCTCCTGGTTAGGTGCCTCACCAACGTAAGTTGCTCTTCCAAATTTGGGTTTCAGGTATCTTGTTTCTTCGGCCATTCTCCCGGCAACCTCCACAGCAGAGCCTAAGCTTTTAGACTCGGCAAATTCCTTCTCAAAAGGAAGCAAAACATCCATGACCGTCCTGTCACCTTCCCTAGCTCCTGTGTGTGACTTCAATGAGGTCACAGCTGAATTGAGAGCATTGGCATAAAAATCGTGTGAATTTTGGCTCAATTTGCCCTCAAGAGCAATTCTTTTGAGAGATGTTGAAAACGAAGAGAGAAGGATGCCGAAGATGGCGCCTAGCGTTCCACCCATATCGTCAACACATTTGATAACATCTCTGAGCAAGCTGAGAACGTCACCATTCTGCGGAGGGCAAGTATTAATATTGTGCAGCACAGAATCCGCAAGACCTTTTACAGCTTCACCGCAGTCTCCGTCGCCCATAACCATATCCCACTATGTTAGATACGGCTCTGCAGCAATTGCCGCTTCACAAGCCATCTTCATAGCTCTTTCTAACGATGCAGCATCAGCGTATACAGCTCCAGCCTTGGTGCTTTGGTCGGCTGCAGCCTCATTGTGGGTCTTGAAATTGGGTACGCCCAGTTCCGGTGGCGGGCGGTATGTATTTGGCCAAGAAACGGCAGTAGTTGGCTGGTTGAGGAAAGAGAGAAGCGCGCCAACACTCGAGTTACATTGTTTGGCTGCCGCGCTCAAGTTGCAAAGGGAGATTGAAAGCCCAGGGGCATTCAATGAGGTTTCAAACGTGCCAATATATGATTTGCAGGGCTCGATATTCCAGCGAGATGCAAGCTGCTTCTGAGTCTCGTGGGCTAGGGCGCCCAGCTCGAGAGTAGAGAGGCCGCCGTAGTTGTTCACAAGCAGTCCAACTTGATCATCGGGCCCAAATTGAACGAATGCACGCTCTGGGTCAGATTGATCCAGGAGCAAACCGAGACACCGGCTGATGAGATCTTCTACTAATGGGACAGGGGTTATAGTTTGTTGCCCCGGCTCATTGTGAATGCCAGCTCCGATCACGCAAGTATCGTCTGCGAGAGATTGGTGTTGCCGTCCAGGTACGTGGCAATGGTCAAGAGCCGAACCAATGGTAACAATATGGTCGTTGACTGCGCGTCCAATGTTTACGCACTCTGTGAAAGAGAGTCTCGATGCAGCTGCTGCTCCGAGGATTTTCATTGCTACGATTTGATTCAATGGTAAGCTGGAATTCTTAGAAAGCATACGCCGAGAAGCATGAGTCAGACTCACTGAACACGTGGCCTGCCATTCCTCTTCTCCCCAGGCGGCTATTCTTGCTTTTTCCGATCGAAACATCGTCAGTAGCAGCCAAGATGACAATGTTATCAGCTAATCCCTCAGCTCTGGCCTTTTCAGCGGCAAGTCCAAAGTGAAGCCGGTCACCGGTGTAATTCGTGATGAGAAAGATGACACCCTTGCTAGAAGGTACCATCCGCACAGCAGCAAGAATCTGCTTTGTACTTGGTGACGCAAAGATGTCACCACACGCAGCAGCTGAGAGGAGGCCCTTGCCGACATAGCCACTCCATGCTGGTTCGTGTCCCGAACCACCTCCGCCAATGATGGCTACTTTGGAGTTGTCATGAAACCCATCGGCCACTGCACGCTCTCCTTCGTTAAGTACCAAGTGAGAGTTGGCGGAAACCAGAGCTCGAAGTGCCCTTGGAACCAGGGTATTGGCAGCTGTCGAGGGAAAGAAGTGTTTGCCAGACATGGTTCAGGGTGAGCGCAGTTTGAAAGCGAAAGTCGTTGGGTCTAGACAGAGCCTCGCCTACATATCGGTCATTCTAAATGACACCCATTATGTATTCGACAAGCCCAGTGATCCAGACCGAACGATGAGCGTCCAGTCGCCGCCATAGCATTGAAATCTAGTTTCGGTCGAGATTGGCTTCATTCCGGCTTTGATAGAGCTGTGTTGATGGTCACCTGCACCAAATCACCATTACCGGACCTCTGTTGACCGTCTAGCTCCGGAAAATTGCCGCTATGTCGGCCGAAATCTCCGAAAGCCAAACGAAGAATTCCCTAACTTTGTTGCTGGTTTCCCCAGCTTGTCGTCCCAATTTTTTAGCCCATTCTTTTTTTTTTCTTCTAAACTTATGACTACTTAGGGGCGAAAGCCTCAGCTGTCAGGTAATCTTGCTCCAGCCAGTGTGCATAATGAGTTTGGGGCTGCGTGGGGACAGACCAGCCTCCTTAACTCGGCTGACCCTGTGATCACAACCGCAACCATCCCCCCGGTTTCTAGCCATTATAGGACGCCAGTTCTAGTAAGGCCTGGCGAGGTTAATCCCCTCATCTCCTAGCTCCCCCTTAATAAGCTTCCTCGCACGTGATCCATGCTCCCGTTTATTCCTCGTAATTGGACTCGGGGTAGACAAACGTAAACCTACATTGGAGAGTGACGTTATTCTCATTCTCTTGCATAAGAATCTCCACTGCTGGACGGTGCCCTTTGAAAGGACTCGCAACTTGGTCTGGCCTTCAGGGCGCCAGCACAGCTAGCATCGCAGCTATGGCTCCCTCCTCGAATTCAAGCTCTTCACGCCCTGCTCAGCGGGCGGCCGTGGGGAGACTGGTGAAGGCGTGCCACACTTGCAGGGCCGCAAAGGTAATGGCATATACAAAGTAACCGAGAATGCTGAATCCTGTACTGAGATATTTTGGGCCAGATCAGATGCAAGATGCCGCATGGCGGACCTCCATGCGAGAGATGTCAAAGCCGGCGACTCAAATGCCAAGTCGACAAGAACGCACAGTCCATCCTTGAGGAAGCCAATAGGTACGTGGTTATTGCATGCGGTCCTCCCTTACGCACCACAGCTAATGCAAAATCGTTACTAGATGGCGGGGCTCTTTGACAGGCCAGGTATCTCAGCTACAAACTGCGGTCAACCTCCTGTTGCGCATGTCTAGGTTGCCGCCTTTAGCATCATATCAATCATCATCCAACCCGGAGGATGACATGGCCCAGACCAGTGATGAACTGGCCGGTGAAGCCGATGAAACACTCCCCTTGGCGCCAATTCTAACCCCCGTAGCCCCAGAGGAGGATAGTTTGTATGCACTGCCAATCAACTCATTATACGAGGCGACTAGACTCCCTGCATTGAGAAACCTCACGAATCCAGAAGCCCAGGCGGGAACGGCTGTGTCCGATTTCATCTCCCGCGGCGTATTGACCGAAGCTGCCGCTCAACGGCTCCTCCTCCTTTTCAAGAACAGACTCAACTATTTTTGCTATGGCATTCTTTGCCCTCATGACAACCTATACAGTCTTCGTAGCAGTTCTCGTTTGTTAACTGCAGCTATTTGCACTGTTGCTTCGTTGCACGATCCAGATGCATCTGCCACGTTCAAGGTATGCCATGCCGAATTCCTGAGACTTGTTTCGTCCAGCATGTTTTCAGTTTCTTATTCATGCGATGATCTTCGCGGGCTTATTGTCGGAGCCTACTGGTTGGGCAATGTTTCCTACACCCTACTTGGCCATGCCATCCGCATTGCTATGAGGTTAAATCACCACTTGGCCTACTTCTCCGTCGTAGACAATCCTGGCAATGAAGGGAGCCTTGAGAAAGCACGTCTTTGGTACTGCCTCTATATCATGGACCATCATTCTAGCATATTGTATGGCCGTCCGGCGCTGATATCCCCCAAAGAGGAAGCCCACCAACAGTGGGAGCGATTTATTGAAGTCAATGGCCATGCCGAAGTTGATTTGCGCATGTCAAGCCAGGTAGCTCTCTATCATATCATAGCCAAGGTCAATGATGTATTTGGAGGGTATTCACATAAGACAATACCCGCGCACTGCTTTGCTCAGTTGCTGAGCTTCCTCGGGGAGCTGGACCGATGGTATATGATTTGGGGGGATCGAATGCGTAAGGCTCCGAGTCAACATTCTGCCTGCAGTTGGCGAATGGTTACAAGCTGACGGTTTTTCTCTTAGCACGCAATGCCCACGTCGGATGGTTCCCAAGAGATGGGGCCATACTTCACTATCACTTTGCCCGGCTACACCTCTGCTCCTATATCTTCCGATCCATGTCTCTGGAGTCGGCGGCGACCGCTTCCCCACAGGTGCGGGATTTTGCATCGATTGCTGTGACCTCTGCCACCAGCGTGCTTGAGCTGGTTCTGGAAAGAGACGATCTGAGAACGGCCCTCGTAGGGATGCCCATCTATTTCCACGGCATGATAACATTTGCAGCCGTGTTTCTCACTAAAGCCACCAAAAACAACTTCTGGGAGCTCACCACCATCGACGTACCCAAAGTTTTCACTCTCCTGCAAAGATATGTCAGCGAGCTCCGGTCACAGAAAGCAGCCCGTCAACATTTGGTCTACCACATGAGCAACGGCCTTGATGACATGATGCGGGCCTCCAGGAAGCTCACAGAGGAAGCAACCGAGATTCCCGATCTGGGTGCTATGGAACAGCCACAAGTGATGCTGACGATGGATTCCATGTTTGATATGAACACCTTTGATCTCCTACAAGAGTCGATTTCGCAGGATATGAATACGATCGTTGGCCAGGGAGATGAATGGCAAAATCAGTACGGAATGTGGCCGGAGTAGGAGTTGTCAAATTGACTATCCGTTCCTGACGACTTCTGGATGGGCCATTCCTCGTGTTTCGGCGATCAATAATGATCCTCCAGCTATTTTCCATCCTAGCCAGAAGAGAAAAATAAACAAGTAATAGATGAAGAGAACATGATTAGACTCGGGGGCTCATGTCTATTGGAAACCATTAATTCGAAGGATATCTTGCTTTCGGGAATTATCGTGTTCGCTGATTCTTTCTCTCGTCGTATTCATTTATGATATTGATCTTTTCGGCAGAAGCTGAATTCTGTTAAGCCTACGTTAGCTGCATTACGACACAAGTGCCAACCAATAACTAATCCATGCTTACCGGATCAAACTCGTATTCGAGCCACTCCCTCACTAGCTTTTTTGCCAGCTCAATACCAACAACACGCTGCCCGAGACAGAGGATTTGTGCGTTGTTGCTCTTGATAGCCCTCTCAACACTGAAGCTATCGTGAGCCGTGACAGCCCGCACTCCAGACACTTTGTTTGCCGCGATTGCCACGCCTAGACCAGTTCCACAAATGAGAATGGCTCGGTCCACCTCTTTCTTAGCAACTGACTCGGCCGCAGAAATAGCGTAGTGGGAGTAGGCAGTCTTGTCGCTAGAGGTCTTGGGCCCAAAATCAATGACAGAAGATACGCTGGCATTAAGGGCCAGGTCGTTGGCGATGATGCTCTTGTAATCAAAGCCAGCGTCATCTCCCCCGAGGGCGATTCGGAGCTTGCCTTGCTCTGAGGACATGATTTTAGATTGTCTTGGTAGCCAGAGTACAAAACGGAGATTACGTTGGTGTTCGGTCAAGAGGAAACAGGGAAACAGGGCTGTCCCGTCCAGGAAACAAAACACTTCATCATTATAAGACATCCACGGTGATCATGACCATAAATATGCCTCTGGCCTAAGCAAGCACCTTCCAATACTGGCTCGGACGGATAGTTAAAGCAGACAACCGAAGCTGACCCTCCGGTGTCTCGGACCATCACTGGCAGTTTCAATTTCTTAGCATACTGTTGCCATAGCATTTCACGGAATCTCGGTCGATCACCGTACGAATCTCCGTGGTGCCATTAATGCGGGGGAAATCTGGAGGCTCCGCAACCATGACTCGAACGGACTAGTCTGACTGAGAGAACTCTGAGCCTCGTGTAATAATGGCAAACCCTTGCCTTTTCAATGCGTGTGAAGTGAAAAGCAATACATGAGAACTTCCCATATAAACCCCGCGTTTTTCGCCTTCCTGCCAGTGGCATTCAATCTCCATCTGCAAGCACTTCAACTGCGGATTTCCTTCACCCCTACATATTCCAAGTTTGTTCGATAGCCAGCCGGAGTGTTGAAAACAACGGAAAATGGCCAACTTACCATTGAACGAAACTCAAAAGGAGACAGGCGCAATCGTTGAACATGTCCCCAACAAAACGATTCAAGGCGTCGAAGACATTAACATTGACCCTGAGGCCGAGAAGAAGCTTCTTCGCAAAATCGACTGGCACCTTCTTCCAATGATTTGGGTCATTTATCTTCTTTCTTACATGGTTGGTTACCTGCCAGTTGAGGGAACACATCCAGCTAGCTAACTTGTTCCGTAAGATAGATCCAATGTCGGAAACGCAAGAGTTGCTGGTATGGGCGACGCGCTCCAACTCACCGATGATCGCTATTATATTGCCGTTGTGCTCTTCCAGATTGGCTATGTCGTTGCCGAAGTCCCTTCCAATATGATTCTTGCTCGATCAAGGCCATCGTTGTTTCTTCCGGCGCTTATGATATTCTGGGGAACCGTGTGCGCCCTTATTGCTCTCGTGCAAAACTGGCAACAACTTGTCGGGCTTCGCTTCGTGCTGGGAATCGCGGAAGCCGGATTCAGTGTGCGTGTTATATCGGGTCAATGAAACTCCGTGACTGGACTAACATTGTGCACAGCCTGCTGTCATGTTCATCATCTCTAGTTGGTACAAGAAACATGAACAGTCCAAGAGATTTGTTGTCTTCCACAGTGCTGGCATCATGTCTGGGGCGTTTGGCAGTATTCTTGCTGGTGCCATTACTGATGGTCTCGATGGATCTCTAGGCATCGCCGGGTGGCGTTGGCTATTTATCATCGAGGGTGTTATCACCGTTGCTGCCGCTTTTTCCGTTCCCTTTATTCTTCTCGATTATCCATTGACATCAAAGAAGCTCACTGAGGAACAACACCAACTCGCTTACTCCCGACTTCGTGCTGACGGAATCACAAGCCGCAATGATTCTGCGGAGCATCATATCAGCCACTGGGCGGCTTTCAAGCACGCTGTCTCCAACTGGAGACTCATCCCCCTTACGTTGGGTTACATGGTGGTGATTGGATCCATGTCTCTTGCCTACTTCTACCCTACCTTCACGAAGCTTTTGGGATACAGTACAAAGGATGCGCAGTATGTATACTCTATTTCCAAGCTTCCATATTCTCAACTAACAAATGTAGATATATGACGGCTCCTATCTACGGTGTCGCCCTCGTCATCGCAGTAACGCTCTGTATTGTCGCTGATATTGTCCCAAATTACCGTGCAATTTTCGCCTGTGGTGTTCTATTCTTCTTTGGAGCCTTGTTTTGTGCTCTTGCCGCGGGTATTCATCACCCTAAAGCCAGATATGCTTTTCTTTGCTTCATCAACACAGCAGTATGGTCTGCGAACCCCCTTTCTCTTTCCTATACAAGTACGGTACTAGGACCAGTTCATCCAGAGGTCCGAGGTATTTGCCTAACCATTATCAATGGTTTCGCCAACTTGGCTCAGCTCTACGGGACTTACATTTTCACCGCCGCAACTCCACCCGAGTATATCATGGGATTTTCCGTGTACGCTGCTATTTTTGCTGTCGGCGCTGCAATCTACCTCGGCTCCTTTTTTATTTTTAGAAAGTACCGGTACAAGCCTGTGGAGGCTTTCTGAGATTAGGATTTGACGCAGCTCTAATGCAGCAACTATGCTACCTAACTAGAGGTAGCTGCCGGCTTAGTCATTCCAGGAAGAAGTTTAACACAAGAGAAAGTAGGTATAAATTGAAATATCGGATACACCCTTTAGCTTGGCAGCTGAAATTCACATTGGTCTGGAGATCCTTTTCACAATAACGCTATGTATGTACATAAAAATTGCAATATCGGTGCAGAAAGTTTGGAACGAGTGGTATAAGCTTGTTTACTACCGTATTAACTTGTGTGTCCGATCATGGTTCTCCATCCTTGCTGTGTACAGCTTGTTCGCCCAAGGCTTGATAGCGGGTGAGAAGATATTATTTAGTGTTCCAAAGGCTCAGATGGCCCATTAACATGCTGAAATCAGCCGCGTTGCCGTATTACTCTAATGAGGTATCACGGAGACAGTTCGGCCACATACATCCCGATCAACCCAGCAACCATCACAGGAATTGCACGCCCCATGTTCCATTTCCCCCAGGCTCCAATTAAAGAATGAGCTTTCTCCCCTGTCTCATCGACCTGGCTAAGGTCGGATGCATTCTCAAAAACCTTGAGTTTCCCCCGAAGCTTGTCGATAGTAGGTAGGACCATGACATAAGTGAATGGCACAACACTAAGGCACAGCGACCCCGCGGCAACAAGAAGGGCCAAAACATCGGGATTCGATCTCAGCCTGTAAGCGAGGCACAAATAGCTCAGGCTGGTTACCATAGGTCCTGCAACCCACCACTTGATAACCTCGAACATACTGTGCCAGCGGCGAACATTGAGAGGCGGAGGAAGTTCCAAGAACCGTGGGATTAAGAACAATGTAAGAGAGGCATTGGTACTAGCGGTAGCGATCGCTAAAACATTTGTTGCAGCGAGCGCCAGTGGCAATTTGCCAAGCGCCTCAGCCATGCCGTATTTAGTTGGAAGATGAGTCACGCGATTGGGGTGATTTGGAGGCCGCTCGGTAAGTCCGCTATCTAAATGTTGGTTTATAAAGCTTTTATTTGATTCTCTCCGTTACCGTGTTTACTTTTCCATCTTTTGCACGGATGCCGATGACAAAGCGTTCTGTAATCCGGAGTCCGGGTCGCTCTCCGATCCGCCGACGGATCACCATGTTGTGTGAAGATTTCGGCCTTCGTTCTTGCGCGGAATAATAGATCTATCCTACAAAAATCATGACAAATAATGTTGGATTTGGAATGCCTTAGAACACATTGAAAGCTAGTTGAGCATCGCTTTAGGGTGAGCGAAAGCACGGCAGTATTCGACGTTGATAATGATGATGTAATACGAACAGAAACCAATTTTGACTACAGAATGAATCAAAGGCCAAAAGCCATTATAGGAATATCCCGATCCAGATGTTTGTTTTTTGGACTGGTGTGTGAGGAGCGCGCGTATGGTAACCGGTGTATTGCTGGTATGATATTGGGCATGGGATTAGAAAGGCTGTGACTTTAAATTAAATTGTGGCAGAAATCTCTAACGAAGGCGATGTAACGCTGGGGTTTTGGTGTGTTTCAAAGTACCAACGAACTTGCGGGTGACGGTGCGAATATCCGATTATGAAACGAAAAAGAACCAAAGAAGGAGTAACATTATCCGACAACCCGTTAACGTGTGCTGATCGGCATCTATAAGTTTCCCATTTGCATCCGCGTCATGCGACTGATTATTGCTTAGAAAGCACTCGCTCATGGCACAAGGATCATGCTAGATGATGAAAATATAAGAAGGCTTAGTAAATTGCAAGCAGAGAACTGATATTGATCTAGCTTCAATATCATCTTCAAGGTATTTTTAACTCCCCTTTCCCTCCATCTCACCGCTATCAAGGAAAGAAGTGACATACTCTGGTGCGTAAGCCAACTGCAAGCCGTAATCGGAGGAAACGTATCCCTGTTGAAGCCGTTCAATTTGTGCAGTGCCTTATCACCCAATCAATTCCCCACTGGCGAGTGAATGATAAGCGATTCGCCATTTTAGTGCTTGGTCAGCATCTTTATCTCGCCGATTATCCGCCGGCCAGATTGATGAATGCTGCCCAAAGACATCCATCTCCCTATCACCATTATATTCGTCATGAGAAGCCATGCCTACCAACGAGGTGACACCGCTCCTTGGCGACAACGGCATTTCGCCTGCATCGGATAGACAGATTGATGAAGATGAGGTTCTCAAGGTTTCGCCGGAAGCTTGGGCCGAGCGCTTCATCGAGAAGGGCGAGAGCTGGCGACGCGACTATGAGCGAAAGCTCATCCGCAAGGTCGACCTTCGTTTAATGCCTACCCTCATCATCATGTACCTCCTCAATTTCCTCGATCGTTCGAATCTCACCCAAGCCCGACAGGGCACATTGGAACAGGATCTGGGGATGCAAGGCACAGACTACAATGCCGCTACCAGCATCTTCTTCGTGGGCTACTTGCTGATGCAACTGCCATCCAATCTGCTTCTGACACGGGTCAGACCATCTTGGTACCTGGCTTCTTCTTGCTTGTTATGGGGGATCATGTCAACGTCCAATGCTGCGTCTCAGAACTTCACCCACCTAGTCATCATTCGGTTCTTCTTGGGGTTTGTTGAAGCTCCTTTCTTCCCAGGCGCAGTCTTTCTGATGAGTTCTTGGTATACTCGCGCCGAGCTCACCCAGCGTATCGCCTGGTTATACACTGGCAACGCCCTTGCAAACATGTTTGGTGGCCTTCTCGGTGCTACCATCTTGGGCAGTCTCGAGGGTGCTTTGGGCATTTCCGGTTGGAGATGGCTCTTCCTTATCGTACGTAGCAAATCCCGCCACCTGGATTATTGGGTCAAGAGATGGTGAGATGACTGACAAATGTGAACAGGAGGGCGGTCTCGCCGTTTGTTTTGCGTTGCTGTCAGCATTCCTCCTGCCCGATTACCCGCATACTACTACATGGCTTGATTCCGAAGGCAAAGCCTTCGCCGCGTGGCGTTTACTCGGGGATTACCGTGAAGCAGATTTATTCAGTAACGTCTCTGTCTGGAAGGGCGTTCTGATGGCGATCAAGGATTATCGCCTGTACGCTTTCATTGTCTTCCAGCATACCAGCCTTCTTTCTCAGAGCTTCCAATACTTCTTCCCTGTTCTTGTGGGCACATTGGGCTACGACAAAATCACGACATTGTGGCTCACGGTGCCTTGTTGGGTGAGTTGATCTGTCACCATTGTGACCATTCCTTCCTATTAGTGATCAAGCCACTAATGAACCTCTGATACAGTTTGCCACTTTTCTCATTTCCATTGCTGTAACGTTTACTTCAGCAAAGACTCAAGACCGATCGATACATATTATTGGGCTTATGCTGGTGGCAACCATAGGTAACGCCATCGCAGCCACCTCCACCGTGAATGCTGTGCGCTACTTTGCCATGTTTTTGATGCCTATGGGTTCCATCTCTGCTTGTAAGTTCCCTAAACGTACACGCGACATATCAAAGCAGACGAGTTTCTCACATTCGACCTGTAGATCAAATTCTGGTGGCATGGGTTGCCAACTCCTTCCCACGGCCGCTGGTCAAGCGTTCAGCTGTCATCGCCATCTCTAACATGATTGGCAACACCGCAACCATCTACGGATCATACATGTACCCATCTTCCACAGGTCCTCGCTATATACTGGGAAGTACTATCAATACCATTGTCTGCCTTTTAGTCGTGGTCCTAGCTATTGCTCTACGATTTATTCATGTACGAGAGAACAAGCGGCTTGCGCGAGCTGAGGAGGAGCAGACTGAAACATCCGAGGACAGTGATGTATCTACGGAGACAAGGAACCCAGGGTTTAGATACATCTACTAGATAATGCGTTTTCGGGAGGAGCATCATAGAGGTTCTTTAGAGGGATTGTTACAAGTAGAGCAGACTAGACTGGGGGGTTTAGAACGAAGGACATGTTGTAATATAAGACTCAATAGTCCTCTGGATTGAAATATTTTTTGCCTTCTAAGAGGACAAGTCAGTAAATCGAAGACGGTGATTTGTTTACCATAACGCCAGAGATCAGATGGTCATGCAACGGCTCGACAACATGAACTCAGTATTCGAGTACATCACTACCAGCACGGAAGCTTGATAATTTCATGGGGACTGAGGTTAAGGGCTTGGAATTTTCTCTCTCTTCCTTTGTTTCTTTTTTGAAGAGTACATCTTGAAAGAGGAACTGGCGAAACTCGGGTTGTAGCACGTGATGCGCGTCACTTTTTTTAGCACGCTGATGCTTTGTGGGGCAGCCTGAATTGTTCATCGTTGACACTTCCTCAATTGTTCATCATTTGCAGCAATGTCGCATCGAAGTCGAGGCTGCTTACGATGTCGCCAGCGTAGGGTGAAGGTATCTTATTATCCCTTCCGAGAAAATTTACGGTGGCACACTCTGCTGACTTCTTGCGCCGGGCAGTGCGACCGGAGCCGCCCTTCATGCCAAAGATGCGTCACTCGAAGCGAGCCCTGTGTGGGCTACAGGGATGAGCTTGATCTTTGTTTTCAAGACCAAACTGAAAAAACCGTTCAAAAGGTTGGTTTGGTATCTCAGCACCTCCACGGGAAGGCTTGTCCAATCCCATCGCGGAATTATCGTGCCCGGAGCAGGTCTCTCGACAGGATCAAGGCTCCTCCGTTACAACATCCCACAGCGTCAGCTTCACCACAGCTTAATGGTAATAGTGATATTGAAGAGCTGAAAGATGAAGCCGTTTCGAGCTTTCTCGACAACTATGTAATCTATCCGTGCAATGAATCCTCGTCTCCTGGCTTCCTTGAGCACTTACCGGGCCTTTTCAAGGAAGTTAATGTACGTGGCCGGTTTGCCTTGCGATGGGCTGTGGAGGCCGCTTCGCTGGCAGATCATTCTCGTAGGAAAAATGACGCGAGTTCCGCGGGCAAGGCTCTTCAACAATACAGCCAGAGCCTTAATGCGTTGGGCAAGTCTCTATCCAAGAATGGCAAAGAGCCAGACGACTATGATTTGATGACAGTCGTGGTTCTTGACATATTTGAGGCAAGTTTATTTTTATTTGAGAATTTACTCCCTACGTTTCTATAAAGCCTTCTAATCCTGGTGTATTAGACCTTATTTATCCATGACGACAACAGTTTTGGGGCCCATACCCAAGGAATGGCACATATCTTACGTCTCCGAGGTCATAAACAATTCCATGACCCTCGGGGATGGGGACTGTTTCGCCTGGCTCACCACCGACTCGTATGTTTCAACTTGAGAATCAGCTTGGAAATCGATGGTATGCTAACTGGGAATGACGTGAAGCAAAAGGAAAGACTTGCAAAACAGTTAAGCCCACTGCAAGATTCGGGCCAATGGCTTGATTCACTGAGTAGTGAGACATCCTTCGTTGAACTGGAAAAGGGAGCATTCGATGTTACTGCAGTCTGTGACAGAGCTAGGTCCCTTCTTTCTAGGTTGAAGTATGGCGCAAATTCGTGGGAAGAAATGATTCAACTTGTGCGGGAAATGATTAGCGTTGATCTGAACGTCTCTCGATGGCGCGATCGACCTGAATGGACTTTCCAATCTCTCCCTCGCAGTGCCTTGACTGGTGACCCAGAATGTATCAGTCGCCTCCCTGCGAGAGTTGAGGTACACCGCGATATATGGATGGCGTATGAGTGGAACTACCACCGCACAGGGCGGATTATCCTACATCAGACACTTCTCGAATGCCTCTTGCAACCATCCATCGACCTCCCCACCGCTGTTTCTGCCCACGAGATATCGAATTACATCGATGCATCTACCTCCATCATTCACGATCTGGCTGACGGTATCTTGTCTACAGTTCCTCAGTCTCTTGGGGATATTGACAACACTGGGCAATGTGTTCCACCAACCTGCGACATGCCTGGATGGCAGGCTATTGGGGCATATCTTCTGCTATGGCCGATAAAAATCATCAAATCTAGCAATAGCATGGCGACAGAAACGCAAAGACACGACGCTGAACTTTGCTTTGAAAGAATTCGGGAACGGACAGGGATGAAAGCCAAATTAGGCCCTTTGTCTTCTATCTAATAGCTAAAGCAAACCCAATAAACTTACATTCTGTCAGCAAGAGTCCTATCTGCTATGTTCAGTTGCTCTCGATGCCCAGCTCTTTCTCTTTCTGAAATAGATCCGGCAGAAGAGGCTGTCCCTCCTTTGACAGAATAGGGTTTGCCGCCAAGGAAACAAAGAATATGCGACAGACATGCTCTGAGTTATTGAACCATTGGTGGTTTGCGCCCTCCTGGATTATATATTCTCCAGCCTTGACCACCCTCTCCGCTCCGCTATCCAGGCGAAGGAGTATCTCGCCGGTGACAACGATACAGTAGTCTATACTAAGTGTCCTGTGCATTGGGGAGCTGCTTCCAGGCTGAAAATCAACTGTGCAGACCGTAGCTCCCTGGGGAGGTGTTCGAGGGATGGCTTCAGGGAAGGACGGGATTGGGTCGGTATTGGTGACGGGAATGGCATCGCGTGAGTCGAAGACGGCGAATCCAGTGTTATGAGGACCAAATTTGAAAGGAGTAACGTCATGGTCGGCGGAGAAGACGGAGTTCTCAGTCTCGGGAGAGTGGCTTGCCCGGATGACTCGTGGGTAGCCGAGGGTTACGTCTTGGGTGGTGGTTGTGTGGGACATTTTGGTCTTAGTTGATGTGTCGTAGTTCAAGTATGTTATTCTAGGATTGCAGAAAATATATTGAGATGATTTTGTGATTGTGTGGTAGTTCTACTGCTTCGTCTCGGGTTCCTGACTGCTTTATATACTTGCTTTTCTATTATTGACATAGCAAAGCTCAAAGCCATCGGATCGTCGGCTGAAGCGTTGGATGACGAAGCTGGAGATAATGACAGGGATGTTCGCAGCGCTTGCCCAGTTGGGAAACACCCACGAGGCTCCAGCTTCAAGATCTTACGCGGGACCAAGTTCGACCCAAGGGATCCTTGACAACTGGGTCATAATAAGAAACACTGACTAGTAATATTAATAATAGGCTGAAAGCCATTGAAACTCCTCGCTGCGTTTATCAGTGATCGGGAAATTCTAATATCCGTCCAATTCATGATCAAATCCGTCCCTCAATCAACGCACTAGGAATGGCTATACTGTGATCATGAATAGCTATAGAGATGGAAGAACGCATACGGTAGAGAAGCTAGTCTGAACTAGCCATATCATGAATGATTTTGGCACCAAATGACCTATTGTTAATACTGCTGCTCTATCTATTGTATCTGGACACAAGGGAGTGACATTTCTATGCCTCTGCCAGAGATAAAAAACCGACGATACTGACAAAACTTATATTCGTGTATTCCCCGCCTACAGCTGGCTTCACCCATAAGAAATATACCTATACTACCTTATTTGAGCAATTGTCCGAAATGTGCACTGCTTTTGACCAATCCGTTGCCGTTACTGGCCAACCCATTTCCACTAACAACCATCCCGTTCCCGATGGGAGTTACAACATTTCCGTTGCCGTTCAACGTACCATTTTCTTTCAACCTCCACTGCGCCATGGGCGATTTCGAAGCCCGGTAGTGCCTATCTAGCGCCTTGCAGATTGCTCTTGCCACCGGCTCCACGTCGTTGGGATCGAGCCCGACCGAGATTCTAATGTACGGATCCTCATCCCGGATAAAAGGGCAAGATGGCCATACACGAGTGGCGGAAAATCCTAGCCCACCACCTTTAGTCATTCCAACATCCTCCTCCTCTCCTGCCCTGAGAACTAACTCAGTAAATCTATCCAAACTGGGCCGTTTGTTCATTTGGTCATCTCCAAAGAGCTTGATGGTGACAACGTTGCCACCGTGACCCCAACCCATCTTTCGCCAATGAAGTGGGTAGTTGAACCCAGCAATGGAAGCACATTGCTTGTCCAAGATGTGATATAATCTTTCCGCATTCGACGTCAGCCAGTACATTCGCGATTGATGAACCTTGGCGTCAATAGCGGGCAACACATTCGCTTGACGCGAATACAACGTCGTTCCAGTGATCTGGCGGATAAGGCCAATGCTTTCATGGAAAGCCTCAGGATAGACAAGCAAGCCACACATGACAATGTCCATGCCCATCTGAATGTACTTGTGGGCACTCTCATAGTAGAGAATCTTGGGGTGGCTATCATCATTGAACCAATCATATAGTGGCAATCCACCTGAGAGGAGTGTTCCGTCCATGATGAGATATCGGTCAGACCAGCCAGGTCTCCCTTTCAGGAGCTGAGCAAACCGTCGAAGGTCTGTGGTCTCTAGTCCGAGAGTGTTGGCCATCGGGTCGAGATAGACAACCTTGGCATTGTGTCTCTCTGTCGTTGCAATGATATCTTCGGCATCAAAAGTTTCCGAGTTGACGACCTTGACATGTGAGACTGGTCGGAGGTGATCAAATGACTCAAAGTACAAGTATGGAGACAGAACTATTGTGTCACCTGCGACGAGAACCTTGCTCATGACGAACTGGTTGAGGACCGTGAATGCTGCGACGCCGCTGGACGTCAAAAGTAGCTTGAGTGGCCACTTGGAGTCACCCATGCCCAGGGCCTTGAGCAGCGTGTCTTCGACAGTGTGCACGTCAGATGCACCATAGCGGTCGTAATTGAGGCCGTTAGCACGGTGGTACGCTGGGTCAAACCACCACAGCGTTCGAGACTGGTCGTAGCCTGGACTAGCCCGCTCAAAGAACGACCCAACAAAGGACTGTAGTTGAACAAGGGCGCGGAAGCGCTCCTCCATCTGCCAGGGAGCAAGAGCAAAGCATGACAAAGCTGAAGAGGGGGCCTGCCCATCGCCTTGGCTGAGGTTCTGAGTAACAGCCAGCTGTATCTCTAGCTCAGCGGTGAGATGCTCTAGACGGTTGAACTGCTCCTGAAAGATGCTGTTGCACCAGTCATCAGAACGTGCAGAGATCTCTTTCTCGATCTGAGCACGTCTTTCAGCTCGTTCCTTGATCACATATGTCCCCTGTTTGAGGCGGGACAACAAAACAGACCACATCTCAACGATTGATAGCTTGGGGGTTTCATATGACTTGGTGTCTGTTCGACGCACCAACGGGCCGTAGGTGCTAGGGACCGGAGTGAGAGCTGAGGGGGCCATTGTGAATTCCAATTAAGCAAACAAGCCAGGAATATTGATTGAAGTGGATGAAACTGTTTGATCCAGTGTGCCATGATGCTGTAGTTTTATATCCCGCTAGTGATCTACCTTGACACCTTAGAGAAGCCCTACGTCACGAGGTCGTTGCCAAGAAACCTGCCTATTTGCATTCCACACTGCTCCTATATGCCAGGGTTCGTTTACTATTGCATATGGACGCAGAAATTGATGAGTTGTCTTTCCCCCCTCGCTCCTTCTCGGCCTTGACCGTCAAAGGATGCAACATTCAGGACGATACCTGTCAAAGATCCATGACCTACTACTAGCTTCTTGGTCAGAGAGCCCACCAGACCAAATGATCTGATAATATTGTTCATTTTATGACTCAAGCCTGTAGGTACTAACAGGACTGCGGGCTCAGATCCTGAAATATTCGTTGAATGCTCTAGTGTGTGTGTGGGTTGGGTATTCACGTGATGCATCATGAGGGCACGTTAATCTATAAATACCTATCCAGATAACTCTCATGTAGAAGGGAATCAAGTTCAGCTAATCTTTTTCATAAAAAGCTCAGGGTTTAGGCCATTATCACAGCTTGTCGTATATATTTCCAAGCAAATCCTCTTTGCCCTACAGCACAAAATGACGTACTCCAATGACCACACTAACGGCAACACCAACGGCACCACCAATGGATATGGGCTGCACAAAGGCCCTCGACGAGCTCCCCGAGTCCTCAATGTTCTCGAACGACGTTATGATCCTCAATTCTACCAGGCTATCTTCTCCATCATGGCTCTCCGAGAGAAGTACTTGAGAGACGGTTATATCTTCGTCCGAGGAGAGGATATGATTCCCATCCTCAAAGGACTCGGTGCTTTAGATGAAGATTTTGAGCCGTTTGGAAACCTCGGTGATCTCACTTCACCCGACCCGACCGTAAATTACCGCGCTATAACATCCGGGAGATATTGCGTTGATACGGAGACGCGGACTATCCAGCGGCTTGAGTCACAGGACTACGTCCTTACGTTGGAAGAAGACTACAAGCGTCATGATTCCGGGGTACCAAGGATGTTCGATGACACCCCACCAGACATGCAGAGCAATACTGTGATACACACCCTTATGCTTTTCAAGACCCTCGTGTACCAGGGAGTCCCTATCACTCCTCGGGATAACTTGAACTACTACACTCCCAAGTGGATTTGCACACTCTTCAACATCCGAGTGACTACAGCTCCAGAGCTAGGCATCTTCGGCGAGCCGGCACTAGAAGGAGTTCACACTGATGGATCCGATCACACTATGACTGTCTTCTTGAACTGCTCCAACATGCACCCTGAGAGTGGCATCACCTTCATGCATGACAACAAAGAGACCACGGGGGTGCAGCTCCAAGACACCAATCCTGCGCTGATCCGGGGGCGTGTGCACCATCAGAAGCTTCTTGATACTCTAATGTTTGTGGACCACCATACGAAGCACTCTGTCACGCCCGTGCACCAACTAGACCCTGCGCACCCTGCGACTAGGGATATGCTCATCGTCTTCACCCGCAAACCAAAGCTCGAGGGGCATGTCTCTGGGTTTTTGGACAGCCTGAAGCTTAACGCCACGTCACCGTTCCATTTGCCGATGTGGCTTCCTTGATAGAGACCTTGGGGAGTCATCGCCTGGAGGAGTCGTCACTTCGGTAGTTAGTTGATCTATCACATATGCAGAAACATATTATGTTATCATGTGAATCCACCGTCTGTGATGTATAGTTAAGCCGTCAGGTAGACGAGACCCTAAAGTACCTAGCAAAAGATTAACATATCTACCGAGATTTTCTCACACCGCCTTTTGCTAGCTCAACTATGCTCCGGGTCTTTTGTAGCCAATCATGAAAGTGTCATTCTTGTCTGACATTCAACTTAAGTACCATTCAGTTCTTACCATGACGTTGACCACTATGCAATGAGTATCGAAAGTAGCGAATAATGAGCATCAGAATAAATTACAGACAGGGATTTAATGCAATGAAGAGATCATAATTTTTAAGTCGATGATATATGGATACGCAATCTTGTAGTACTAGTCCTTTTGCAATGAGGTGTGGACTTAACCATCCTGAATACAGAAAAAACTATCTTCCTGCATGTGAATCCTTCTGTAACTGCGGCATGTCTGTCTATTGGGCCCATTATCAAACATGAACTCGCATAGACACGTCAGTTCATTGCCACTATATCCGAGCTGTTGTGACAAGATTCCAACTTGATCAACCCTGGCTTTCGAAGGCACAAGTCCTTGGCATCAAAGAAGAACACCATTAATTGGCTTGTTAACGAAATGGGCATGTCCAGAGCTAGGACCAGTTACCAGGGACAAGATATGGAGGAAAAAAAGGAAGAGATAACCAAAGATAAAAATCTATATTTTGACGCCAAGATATTCATTGATTTGTGTGAGGTTCTCAATCAAGGGTCATGTGCGCTGCCACGTGAGTCTCGCTTGGGCTGCAAACAGGGGGAAGTGACTGTGACATGGTGCTCGGGATTCCCTCCCACGCACTTACCGTCGACATCGACTACGGCACTTCTGTTGATGCCTAAATGCCAGATATTAGCTTACTTCTGTGCAGAGATGCATATAACGCGGCCTAATGCAAAGAAACCGGCTTATACTCCTTTATTAGGAAGTTCGGGAAGCGCTCAGATTCTGTCCCCGAAAGCACTGCCGTATGATAACGGTCGATATGTACATGGCTACCCCGCCTCTCGTTTTCATAGGACAAAGATGTAGGCGTAATGACAACGCAGAGTTTGAGCAGGGGGGCCACCGTGCTCTCAAAATTCATTTGTTCGAGAATGCCAAGACGGGGTATCGGTAGAGAGTTGTGGGACTGTATCCGTAGGATTCTCCCCGTTCAGAGCGTCGATAACCCCCCACTCGCTACGATGAGGCAACAGGATCCGAATACCAGGATTTTAATTCCTCTAATCTCAATTTATCTTGGCCTCGACAACAGCCCTGGGGCGTGTGTTCGTCACAGCATCGCTCTACCGACCTTCTGGCGTTCGTTACCCCATATGTCAACCCCCCTGAACTCCATGTACTTGCTCCACTCCGGATCCTCGAGCAACTGTTTCACCAACTCTGCCTCGAACGTAATCTGCAGTTCGACCCCCTCGTCATCCCCGGCGCCCCCCGGACCCCTCTGCGGTGGGTAGAGGATTGATTGGCCTCGTTGCACCTCAGTGAATAGGTGCCGATGCGCAGCAGGCCCACCAAATCCAAAGTCCATGGCAGAAAGGTTCGCAGGCCTCCAGTCGGTAATATAAAAGGCCATTAGAGGGAAGGAGTGGACACTGATGGACAGATCCTCGATCGGCACATGAGATAACTTCTCCAGCTTGTCGGTCAGCATTTCGAGACTCACGCTTTCTGTCAGCCGGCGCACGTAACTGGCCAGCATCGAGAGCGGTGCCTCCGAGATGACCTCGGCGAGGGTAAGCTGTGGGAGGTGGGAACTGGCGGAGGTGATGTCAAATTGCATGTTCATCTGCAGGCGCTCGGGCATCCCCGTATCTTTGAAATACTTCTGTATGCTCACCCCCGCCCCAAACAAAGGCTTGGTATCTGGATCCGCCTTATACAAATGTTGGCGGATCCTGGAGAAAACACGCCACGTAAGAGCGCAAAGGGCATTAAAACTAGAGATCCAGGTCCCATCATTTGGCGAAGCAGCTTTCTTCAGCTCCGCCCCCTTGCTCTTGGAGAGGTGGAAGATTAGCGAATGAACGGGCCGGTTTCGCGATTGGGCGTGTGCCAAAGACGGTGCCTCAGCTGGGGCACCATGCTTATAGGTCGAAGAGGACGAGTTAGATGAGGGTCTCTCGAATCCCAGAGGGAGACCATAACAGGTGCGATCCATGCACCGTGGGTCCCATGAAGGGAACTTTGTCTTGTTCAGGATAGCATAGCAGTTCTCCGCCAGCTGGAGCATAAGTGAGTTCAAACCATCAATTCCATTGGTAAAATGATGGTGATGGATGACGAAAATGAGACCGCCAGGAATGTAGGTGGCCTTGAAGGATCCCAAGGCAGGTCTATTAGCAGCGCGCGCTTCGGGTGTTCTACCAAATACATGGGAGGCATTGCATAGGACTTTGACATCGCCAAGCACAGCAGTAGCGAAGTGGGCTTTTGCTATCGTTGAGTAAGAGGGGAAATTGTCCTCTGGGGAGTCGAGGTACTGAACGGCAAACTTGACCGTGTCATCTTTTCGTTTGATGATAGAATAACCCCCGACATTGTTGGGCTCAACATAGCCATTCATCTGCCGGGTCTGGCTGAGAGTCCTCTCTAGGCCTTCCTTGAGGATAACTTCGACCTTTCTGCCGGGCGCGGTCAGTATGTTAGCTTCTCCATGTACTACACCGGCAGCCAAAATGATCTTGAAGCTCTTACGCCTTCTCCTCTTCCTTCACCTCGAAGAACAAAGCATGGTTCAAGTAGGTCATAGTCGTTAGGTAATCCAGAGTGCAAAGCTTGATTTCCTCCCTCTCTGGATCATTTTCCCAGCCCGTAGGGTGAAGCTGATACTCCTTGATTCGAGGCATAGCGACTTTAGCTAGGCAAACAGCCAGTCTCTCAATCGAGCCCAAGGCAACAAGCAGGACGAATGGATTGGCCGTGGCGTAAGGGCGTTGGCTGTACGTGGGAGAGTTTGGAAGCGTGCAGGAAAGCTAATGCGGGCCAGGTGCCTTCTTGTGGCTCTCGAGCGTCCACCCTGGCCTACTGTGCCGTCCTAGATGCATGGTTAACACAAACGGTCCGAAGAGCAGGACGACAGCAGCCAGCGGCGGGGAAGAGATACGAAGCGAACTAAGCTGGGGCTGCTGCAATCCTGATCCTACGGATATGTACTGACCAATCTCCGCCTGCTAGACCCCTCTTGTATATCGAGCTTCCGAATGAAGATGATAAGCAAGATCATTGCAGAGTAGCCAAGGCCGTCTACATTGCACAAGTTCTTTCAGACAATAAGCCACCATCAGGGACCCTCGTAAGCATTGACACGTCAGTTGTGGGGAAATACAACCTCAATCAAGAGCACAGTCACAAACGCGCGTTCGGGCTATCTCACCTGATGAGAATCCTACCCAGAAGCCGTCTCGAGAAATTTTCCATGAACAGAAGCGGCCTTCCACAGCTATGATGTATCTAATTTAGTTATATAGCCGAGCTTACATGGCCTTGTTTCAATAATATTGCAGCAACGTCATACTGCGAGTCGGAAGTTTTGAGCCTGTTCCCGAGAAGATTTCTTCGAAAGGTCAAAGCTTTTGATGCTATTCTTATTGCATCGCTGGATCTCCCTTGCGCAAGACGGATTCGTGATAGGAGTACCATATCCCCGGAGAAGCGTGGATTGCCTGTTTTGAGAAATGTCTCATCTGTAAAGTCTTTGAGGTGGACATCTTGCAAGCATCTCTTCAGCTTCATCGGGCCGATTCATACGAAGAAGTAAATTCGACATGTTGCTGTATGAATTCCCAATTCTATCACTGTTGGCTTTGAGCCGTAAGCGAATAGCCTCTTCATGTGCTGCATAGGCAAGGTCCAATCCGCCCATCTCGGTGTAAGCCAGAGCCACATTGTTGAGACTATAGGCAATGAAAGGATCTTCTGGCCCAAGGGTAGCTTTGTGGATCTCTTGAGAGCCTGTTTGAAAGACTCTATTGCTACTTCAGGGTGGGCGAGGTCTAGATCGATGAGACACCCAAGATCGATGGCGCTTGCATGTTCAAGACTCATTTTGTCCTCAAATATCGATATGGCCTGTTCAACCATCAGTTTGGCAATGAGATATAGTTCCCTTTCGTATAGATACCTGGGATTCAATTATTAGTAGGGATGGCGACAGTACATGGGGGCCGACTTACCAACCACATCTCAGTAAGAGATCAGCGTATTTCTGTTGATTACCGGGCTTCTTTCCATTGACTTTGGTTAATTGAACGAGGTGATTTATATGAGTGTTTGCCTTCTCGCGTCGTTCCCAAGCCGTTATCTGATGTCCAATATCAGTCTTCGAGTGATCCGGATATCCCCAACAAAGTAGGTGAACAGCAGCATCAAAATATTTGGTTATCTCCAGCTCGGTAAGCCTCTTCTGAGCCGCTGATTGAACCAGGCGATGGATTAAAAGAATTGCTAGATCAGATGTGCGATTTACCAAGGCAGCTCGAAGTAGATCCTCGGTTGCATCACCAAAGCTGTTGTCAAACATTAACAAAGCCACTACAGAGGTTTCACAGCTGTGATAATACATACTCCATCTCGTCGGATAAAAATGAAAATTCATCTTGCGTATCCACAGAGCCGCGTAAAAGGATTTCCTCAGAGATAGCATCCGGGTCAAAAAACGAGAGCAAGTTCAAAAGACAGGCCGATGTGTCAGCCAGTTTTTCAAACGAGATGTTCCACACAGTACTCAACGTGTGTTCGTAGTCACTGCCAGGGGCCTTCCGAGAATCAATTTTCGATGAACTCCTTCGGCTTGATATGCCTGGTTTTTATACACTTTGTTCTCTTCTTGACTAAATGAACTAGCATCGAGCATGGTAGTGAATTCTCTCACAAGAAAACATGGCAGGCCCTCCCAAACACGACAGTGGTATGAACCCTTGGTAACACACGATACGTAACCAATTCACTAACTTTAAGCATACAGAACCCCATTCCGAGGTTGTGCAAGATTATGTCTTCAATGACCTCCCATGCTATAGATTTTGGGTACTTCAGCAAATCCACAGCCTCCCTGATCGACTATTTCTATCTTTGCCGAACATCAACTGCCACACAGACATCACTAGCTCAGTTTGGAGTACATAATTTATTCCTTTGTAGAATAGGGCAAGGGGTCTTGTCCAGGGATCAGGACCGAGAACAATCGACAGCATTACAGAAGCGCTACTCCAGGCCAACCACATTCTTGTGAACGAAAACTACGAGGCATACCAATCTGTGAAGGAGCTGGTATTTAACATCGTTGGTTGGCAAACCATGCTCTATCGAGCCAACAGCCTGGCCCGCGCGACCGACGGTTTCTCTATTCTTGATGAAATGCATGGGTACCTCGGCGAGACAAGGCTATTCCTTCACCAATCGAGTCTTGCTAGGAAATATGACTTGCCTAGCTTCATTCTGGGATTTGGCATGATGCTACCACAGAAGAATTACTGTTCGTTTGACACCGAGGACCGAAAGTTGTTCAATACAACGAAACTGGTCAATGTGAAAGAGATAAATGCTCATGTGCTGGACAAAGTTTTGTGGCGTGAAGATCAAGTGGGTTGATTCCCATTCATGCCATTTAGAACTGGATAGGCAGACCGGGACTTTGTTTCTTTTTCGGTATGCTTCATTCTGCGTTGCGAGCCTCCAGAGCAAGAACCAAGGTGGAAACCCAATATGAAAGCCCGTTATCCAATGCTGCGGGGTAGATGCTTCAAGTTCGTTGCCTTGGGCTAACGAGGCCGATATTAAAGATCTACTATGTGAAGTCTTATTGTCGTACCGGCTACTTTTCGGTCAGAGCAGGCGCTCGAGGAAGCTTTTCCGACGGCTACGACCTTTTGCGCAGACACCACAGGAATTGCATGATCGATTCCTGTTAGACATTTGCACCAAGAAGGAACCGAAATGTTCCATTAATCTTATCGAACGCGAGCAATACGACCTGGTCGTGAATTCCCTCACCTCCGCAGCCGGCTAGTGCGTCTCAACAGCTACGCCACAGCCAAAAAGCCGCGTGCTGTTCGGCAGCTATAGAAGGATAAACGCGATTCTACTGCCTGGCTGGCATTTTAGAGCGTCATTATTATTAGGTCAATTGGTATTTTGTTGGGATTGATTCAAACGTTGCTCCAAATTATGCAATATACTCTGACTCTTCAACAGGGAAAATAAGTCGTGCATGGTTTGATTATCACCATCACACCTGTAGCGTTGTTTTCTTGATTTAGGTGGGCTTTCCTCTTTCTTTTCATAATTAATACGAGCCATTTCTGCTTTGGGCAGGCATTCTCTTTACATTTCCTTGCTTAACCCAACTTTCGTCTCGGTATGTTGTTTTGTAGTAGTAGAGTAAATGAGAGGGTCCAAGAGGTATATATGCTTCATTTTAAGAATGAGATAACTAATTGATAGAGGTTATACTGATAATTTTGATCTTATGTACAAATTTAGGCATCATTGAGATAAGTACACCCACTTCAGGTTTGTGTTGTTGGCTCAGCTTTCATATCTGTTGGTTATCAGCACCCCGAAGTAACCCCGACCTGACAATTGGGCGCAGCTTCAATTTCGTG